>OX031013.1:53544065-53861565 GCA_943736025.1 Tenthredo mesomela
CGACCTCCTACTGCACTACGGGGATATTATTGTACTTCATAACCCCATCAGTTATGAATGCGAAAGTCACGGAAGATTGCAGGTATTGCAACAATACTGCACTGGAAATCAGGTGACATAGCTACTGAGTACTACTCACTCAGCACATAAATTATTCGAGTTAAAGTCGAGACTGACTCGCGGGGTCGTTTCGTTTGCATAAAACTAGGGCATACGTATCTGGGATTAAAAGATGTACTATACAAGTAGATATTCAAACTCATATTCAGTTTATATAGCTAAATGTTGAATTATCTTATTAGTTGTCTGATCAAAAAATTATTCCTACATCAGATGAAGCTTCAAGATTGAATCCATGTCGTTATCAAATGCAATCTCAATTCTTTTTATACCACGATTATAAAAGAAAATTACAAATCATCTATCTATCTATCTATCTATCTACTTCTACTATCTACTTCTACTTCTACTTCTACTACATATAAATAAAAGGCATTGTATGTTTGTATGTTTGTTACCGCTAAACTCGAGAACCAGTGGACCGATTTAGATGAAACTTACACCAAATTGTTCCTTAGGTTTTCCCGAGTAACATATTCGCGTATAACATATTCGCCCTCGGAGCGAACGAAGTGAGAGACGAACGGGGTTGGCGCGCGAAGCGCGCAAGGGTGGAGCCCCTAGTTAATCATAATAATGTATACAAACAGCTCTTTTTATGATGGAGGTGTTGCGCATATTTTTCGCCTGTATCGGTAAATTAATAAGATATTGAAGTATGGCGAGTAAACTGCATATTATGGACTGCCTGCAATGATGATAAATCATGAACTCTTATACGTTGCGTAATAAAAATAAAGTTGAAATTTTTTTCATTCAAAAATGTGATTATATAGTGACTCTGGAGCATCAGCATCGCCGTATAGTTCACGTAATAACATTTGGATGCCGCCACTGTGAAGTGAATCGTGATTCTGGTTACAACACCATCCAGCCAACCAATAATCAACTAATAATTATGCTTCGTCAAAGACCAAAGGCATATAGATATACCTATATTTAAGAAATACAAAAAAAAAAAAGAGAACCTGCACCTACAACATCAGCAGAGACACCTCCTGCCACGGCGAAACTCTTCAAGGACGAGTCGCGGAAATATTTATTGGTGACATTAACCAGTGGCTTTTACGTTCTGGCCATGTAAATTATCTCAAAGTTTTGTCTTACTCAAATTGTACAACTCCTTGGTACCTACTCTAGAGTTTCACTCTATTGGATCAAGCAACGAACCTCAGATTAAATCAAAAATTTATTTCGCGGAATCGATGCTATATTGCGGATTACTTCATCTAAGCCATAATTTCGTTACTGTATACTAGCAATTGCAATTTGATGACAGTTCAAGGAACATAATACAATGAAAATATCCTGTCATCGATAGAATCTGTCTTATACAAGCGGATTAATTAATTTCAGTAGTACAGTGCTCCCTCCTTAAGTTTGCCCTCCGTAACTTTTCCATTCCCCTGATTTTGAGGGGAATAGCTTCTCCCATCCTAGCCGGCCGGCAAAGCTCAACGCGCATGCGCGTCCAACGAGACCTGTCCAGACTCGGCGTGTTTCCCTTACCCCTCTACTGTTGATCGAGAATGAGAAAGAGGGAAGTATCTGTCTGCTCTTTCTATTCTCCGCCTATTGAGGAAGAGTGGGACACCTCCGTAACATAGCACTCGAGCCCCGAACAGGCAAAGTTAAGGAGGGAGCACTGTATATGATTGCTATCGATGCTGACGAGACTTGTAGTAAGCTGTAGCTATATAATATTGCTAAAGATACTCTGGAACTAAAATGTTTGTCGGTAATTTCATAAAATCCTCATATCTTCAAACAAGTTTAAGTGATTCCTAAACAACATTTGATACATGATTCCGAATTTCAACTCAGGATGCACGAAAATTGAAATTCCGCTGAGTATCTCGCTCTGCCAAAATTCGTGCCCAATTATTGTTTTTTCTTCGGCAATCCTGCCTGAAGATAATATTTCATTATGATTAGAACAAAATGATCCCTGCAGATTTATGAGTACTCAAACTTCGTAAGAAAAATCATCCATCATGCAGAAGAATGCGTATATATTCATAAACTCAATGAGCTATTACTCCGTCATATTCCTGTCGAAATACTCGCTCTAAAATATCAACAATGGCCTAAATCCTTGCATTTCTCAATCGCAAATTAATTATTTCAGCTATAACAGTTAATCGAGTGAAGGTCACTCAGATATTCCAAATAAAGAGCTCCAAGTCATCCTTGACAACGATGGGGCCTGAAATTTCAAAAAAAGTACAAGCCACCAGGACGAACGTAATACGATGATCACATAAAAGCGGTACAGCCAAAAATAAATACTCGAGTTATACGGGCCCCATATACCTTGGCATGAAATTAATCAGTAGTCAAACATGACATAAGCAGTAAACATTACAGTCAGTGGGCCAAAAAGAAGAGTAAATAATTCGTTTCGTAATGGATTCTCACCGAGAAGCTACATCATGCGAAAGTTGATTTTTATCTAATTTTTTTTTTTTTTTTTTTTCCCCATGTTTAATTACTTGACATTTCTCATAGTAACCATCTTGAATTTTCCGGGAAAGGTGACAAAGTCTTCACGTAATCTACCGATTAATTATACTCACCTATAAATCTATCACCTGTGCAAAAACTCACACCTCAGTCTATTAACACGGCAAATCTTTGCAGTTAATCTTCGTAATAGCTTTTTTCTCATTAATAGAGAAATGGCGAGGAGACTTGAGAAGTAATTTTCACGTTTACAATAAATCCACGGCACAGGTTGTGTGGGTACTATCAGCCACACTCTCTGTTCGAATAAATCATCCAATTCTTTGCCATTACTTCGGATTAATTCTGGTGTGATAAATATATGAAGTACCGAAAGATTTATTAGAATATCAAATCGAGTTACAGATTGTGATCTTGACGAGTCTGGTCTCGATCTCTTTCTCGTGTTGGGGTGTCAGGGAAATGATTTTATTTCATGAGGTCATTAGTTATACGAATGCGAAAGTGTCGGTGGATGGCAAGTTTCGTAACATGTCGGTTTAAATACAGACAACAGTTGTCATTACGTGGTATCCCTCGGTACATGAATTATTCAAGATGAAATTGACCCCATATCTCGCAGAGTAGTTCTTTTCTTAAAAAGCTAAGGCCCACGTATTCCGGCATTAAATGTTGACCACGACTTTAATAGGGTCACGATCGAAGCAGCCGTGTAGAACACCTCCGATGTAGGTATATACGTGGCTTTCCGTGCATATTAGTTTATATTCATGAAGTGCCAACTTTTCTCGTTTATACTGTGAAATGTTTTGCCTGACGCAAAAAAATTGACAATAAGTTGTAAATTCTTTACCATCTATCTATTAAGGTCCTGTAATTTAACTTTCATTCAGGAGTGATTTACATCAATAATGTTCAATTCATACACCGAAAATTCATGTAATAACAAAAGTTTTATTTCAAACGATACAAATACTGCGTACGATATTCTTGGGTGTAAAAATTGAGTAAAATATAACGAGTGCTGTTATCATATGCACGTAGAATATACTCTTAGGTTTATTATTATTCTAGATTCCCTGAGGCCTTATGCCTTACCAATTTCCATTTCCCCATGGGTCAGAATATATTACATTTTGACCCCGTTTCCACTTTCTCGAATATACCTTCAGTTCGTCTCTACAGCAGGAGGTGGAGGATGGGCAGCGATCCAGTCAAGACCCTTCTGGATATCGGCAGGGATTGGAGGAGATGTCGGTATGGCGTTACCTTGAGGCTGATATCCGTTCTCATCAGCGATATAAGTGAGCTGGATGGAAGAACCATCAGGTGCAGGCCAGGCAACGGAGCCCTGAACAACTTGAGCGAATGTATTCTCATCAATCTGCTTTAGGCTTCCTTGTTGCTGGGACTGAATACCATTTCCGGTTTCAAAAGCACTGTTAAACGAGCCATCGGCGTTGGGTCCGTCTTGGGTTTGACTGATGATCGGAATCGGCTCGTCGGACACTGGAGCAGCCGCACATACAGCCGCTAAGGCGATGAGGACAATACACTGAAATCGGAGAAAAAAAATCACAAAAATTAATTTTCATTCTCGTCTTGAACTTTCGAATCCATTAAACGTCTAATTATTAGCCTTAGAATATCTCAGGTGAATTTGTTGCTCATTTTTGGCAAAATCCATCAAGTTTCACAGCATATGGAACTACGGTCCGATGATGGGTTTATTTATAGAACTCGAAGGGGTTAAGATAGACTAGAATATCATTCAGGAGAAACTCTGATCCAAAGTTGTTCCTGAGAAGCTGTTGGGCGAGGAAAAAGGAGGAGATGAGAGATCAAGAAGAGGGAATACAGGGGTGAGGCGACCTTTCGCTGTCCATTACGTAAGCCTCGTGCTAGCTAACCTTTGCTCGACTGTCGACTCGCGGCATTTATGTACCCCGCGGACGCCCGATTCCCTTCTTTCAATTTCATCGTCTAAGAGAAGATGAACCACTCTCTTAGTCACTCCCAGAATATCCTATGCGATACTGACTCCAGAGACAAATTGGTCGATTTAAAAAAATTAATGGTAAATAATAAGTAAATTGAAAAACGTAATTCATTACAGGTCAAAAATATTCCATGACACCCGTTGACATTCCGGAATAACTATATAAGCACTGAATGAAACCCAAGTTAGCATTTATGAAATATTTGAACAAAGAAAATTTCAACAGAATTTTTGCAACTGAATGACGTGCACTCGAAGTGTGAAGAGCGCAGCATGGAGTAATCCACGTGAATTCAAACGTGGCTAAATTTTTTTTCTTTTTATCAATGATGGAGCAGGTTAATGGAGGTTTATCGAAACTTTGAAGCAATTACATAAAGTATCAGATAGCTATTTTATATGATGGGAGCTGGTAGAAGGTAGTACAACTATGTAGAAATATCGATAACACTCCTACGCGAAATGATATCCTCGTCTAATTACCGTGAAGCATATTAACGCAAGCCGATGTAAGATTAATAATTACGAAGGTTGAAGATGCGTCACAAATCATAGATTTACGGAAGAATCGTTAACAGGTGAGAGGAGCCGATTTCAATGAAATCGCGAATCTACATAACTGTGAATGTAGAAATTAATAGCTTAATTGTAATTAGTACTTATGTGGCAGTATAAATGGACAGATGTTACGTAAAATTGTTTGATTTTTTAATGTGTTAGTTTATCGACAGCCTGCGGTCATATGAGAAAAACTTTAAAGCTCTACCACATGCATCGTTGCAAGCTATAATTTTATGCACAACTTTTATCCATAAATCGCCGGTGGAATATTTTATGATTCGACTTCGCCAACAACTATCTCATCACTTGATAATTTCGAAGACTTCAACTATAATTTCAGTTGTGAAATTGTATACCTTTTAAAACTCAACTTCTCGAATGAAACTACGGTCTTCTTTTGTCGTAAATAAAATAACGTATGCATCCATTAATACGGTGTGGATAAAACCTAAACTACAGATACTTATTCACGCACAGGCTTGTCTCATGCAAAGACACTTTCCCTACAGCATCATTCGTTATGACTATATAATTCATTGACCAAGTTTTCTACAGTGCGCTGCAAGGTGGTGCAGCATTAACCATATAGGTAGATCTTTGATCCTCGGTCGCCCGTTACCGGTTAAGGAAGTATGTATATTATGTACTTGTATACACCTTGGAAATCGTTTTTTTTTTTTTTTTTTTTTAATCCAATCACTGATACGCTGTGAAATATTCTATTGGCTTAATTCTTTCACAGCTAATTACTAGTAGTACCTATTTTAAGACATGATTCAAAATTATTTGCGATTTCATGGAATCCGATTGACATTATAGCATTGATTCCAGCGGAGAAAAAGTGGTTGTCGTAAGATACAGGTCACATCGTTAATTCAAACTTCTTCAAATTTGGAGTAAACATGTTACAGATTTATGTAATTTCGGGGCGAACCAATAGAATTGTAGAGAATTTTTTTTTTTTTCTGATACGTTGAGAAGAGAAGGGTATAGTAATAGAAGACCGACCTTAGTACCATATACTATAATTGATTTGCTCTGAATTATAATCATTTTAAGATATTCTGTCAGAATTTGCAAAAGTTTTGATGAATGACGCGATCTATTCCCTGTGACAACCAATTTTTTCATCGGTAAACTCAATCTAGGTGAGGCGAAGTCTATAAAATCTCGAATAATTTCGAAATGTGTCTGAAAATGTGAGTAATCAACTGTGGAGATACTGACTCAATAGAATATTTCTTGAAAGTGTACCAGTGATTTGAAATAAATTATTTTCAAGCGGTACCTATGTATACGATATTATCTTCCTCATACTAGCCCTAATATTACTTGAAATTTGAGATGACTCAAGTCGGAAGATTTTGTTCAAATTTTTATCTATCTATCTTCGAGTGAGGCAAAAAAATGTTGTTTAAATAAGTTGACTGTGTCACGTGGCAAACGACTTTCCGTTTCGAAGAATATCTCGATCTGACTGCCGCTTGCCTGTTTAAAGTACGTTTCACTTTGATCACACAAGATGCGGCGATAGGCCGAAATAAGCGAGAGTTGGCTTGAAATAGACTTAGACTAAGCGCGCCGGATGTCCAGCTGGTACTCACCAAGGCGTTCATGATGTGAAGAGGATGGAAGTAGGTATTCGGTGATGATTATCTGTCGAATGAGATATGCTTCTCAGTGAACTGACAGCTAGAAGTTCCCTTATATAGTTGGGAAAGCTAAGGCGGGGGTCTTGACGTGCACGTAAATTTCTTACGCATATCTTATATGTACTTACATGAATATAGATAAGTATTGTACACATGCCAGTGCATCGTATTGCTCTTACCAGCCCAAGCCATTCGGAGCACTATCGAATCAAATCTTCTTGTTTTATTACACATAGGAATAGCAATTGCCGCATCAATGAATTACTTCATTCCTCATTGTGTACCGTGGGCACGATTGTGCACCAAACTTTTCGATTATTCGTTATGCCGCATTTGTACCGATCGTCGTTTCAGAGAAAAACGCACAATCTTCAAGACTTCAAATTTAAGAAAGCTTGACATCGGTGTGCCAACTTACCGCAAGACTAATTAATTAGAGTTGAACAATGCATGATTATGGTGTGACTGAATCTTTTCTATTATATTTAAAAATTGACCGAATCTTGAGTATTCGGTGTGAAAGAAACTTCAGGTGGGAACGGTCTATTGGTAAGCATCGCACGAAGCCCAGAGACCTTCGGTGAAGAAGGAAGTTCACGAGTCTTATTCTTTGATTGAAACAAAGTGTAAGGAAAATATACTTACTCCAACACTAACGCCAAATTTATTTTATTCGACAAATATTATTTGTGCATTAATTACCGAAGGCGTAACGATTTTTGATGAAATTTTTGTTGCTTTTTTCAAAGTTTTTTTCTGTGGAAAGATTTGAAAATAATTTTTTTTTTTTTATGCTTTTTGATATTGATATTCAATCAGCGGTCAAGTCTTCACATCGATATAGCAGCCATTCGAATTTATAAAAAAAAAAGGTGTGTAAGCGATCGTTAAAATTCATTGACCTCATATGCTCCGTATAAATGCCGAAGTGGAAGTTACGCATGTCTCTTCGAGACACGCGATACGACTAACAAAAATTACAGTCAATTTAATAGGATGGGCTGCACTGATAGAAAGGTTTAGTTATTGTTAACGAATCCATTTAGTTAGACATTTTTTGGCGATTCATTCCTCTGGAATATGGATTCGTTAACTATCAACACAAATCACATTTCACATGAATACGAGCAAATTTTCATGATATTTCTCTAGACTCTATATTCTTTTTCCATTAAGTGAATACTCATTTCGAATAACACAACACACCAGTCTATCCGACATAGGATCACTGGTTAACGCAGAATCTGAAGCCGTTTCATGCAAACGAGCATTCGTTAAGGATGTTCTGGCGGTACAATCGGCATCAAAATAATAAGACAGACAAAAACCGAATTTGCTAATTTTGGATGATATTAATGCGAAGAATGATTGAATAATATCGAGGAGCGGATATCCCACAGCCTCAGAAAATTAAAAAACTCTTAATTTAGTGATAAAATTTCGAAAATACCAACAATCGTGAAAAGTTGTAAAAACATTTTACAAATATGTGCTGAAAATGGTGAAAATTGTTCATTTTTGATCCGATTTCAAATTTTCAGGGTTTGTTATACTCAGTGATAAAATCTCTACGAACTCACTGAAAAAAGTTTTGCATAAAACACTCATATTCAAGTAAAAAATGTAACAGTATATGTATCATATGAATCTCAGAATGTATCGGATTGTGAACAACTAAATTCTTACTCAAATATGAATGTTTTATGCAAAACTTTTTTCAGTGAATTCGTCGAGATTTTATCACTGAGTATAACAAGCCCTGAAATTTTGAAATCGGATCAAAAATGAACAATTTTCACCATTTTCAGTACATACCTGTAAAATGTTTTTACAACTTTTCATGATTGTTGGTATTTTCGAAATTCTGTCACTAAACTGAGAGTTTTTTCATTTTCTGAAGTTGTGGGAATATCTGCTCCTCGATATTATTCAATCATTTTTCGCATTAATATCATCCAAAATGAGCAAATTCGGTTTTTGTCTGTCTTATTGTTTTGATGCCGATTGTACCTCCAGAACATCCTTAATAGTTAACGAATCGTGATTGCCGCAACGCGCCAGCTATTTGATGCGAGTGACAGTTCTATAGGACTCATTCTGTGATAGTATATTGCGTTGCTAGGGACGAAAATCGGCAACTATTGACCATAGTAACGCACGATATTTTTTATAATAAGTGCATGAAGGTGGGTCCTTCAAAATTTACCCCTCAACTGAATCATTCGTTAACTATTAACGAATATTCATTTGTTCGTATTCAACTCTGCCATTCGTTAATAGTTAACGAGCCTCGTTAATAATAAACAAACCTTTCTATCAGTGTGGGACAGTGAAGAAAAAAAAAAAAAAAAAAACGACATTTTTTTAGTATATATACGTACCGCTAAGTCCAGACGATAATCTAACGCGAAATTATTTATTTTGACAATTTTACAGCCAGGATGAGATAAATCACCGAAACTAATCTGTTTCAGCGATAGAATTATTTCACGATTCTAAAATCGTGTCAAACGGATTACTTCGTAATATTAAGCTGGGGACTCCGATGAAATTTTGATAAAAACGATTTTTTCATTTTTTTAATCACCAAAAAAAATCTAATAAAAAGTTCCCTGGACCAAGATTGAGAGTATATGCGTGGTGAAAAAAAATTGCTATCTTCTGCGATAAAAGTGTATGCGCAAAGAATTTTTGCAAAAGGTCTTCTGACATTTAGCAAAAGTTTTTCTGACCACAATTAGAAGATTGAAATTTTTTTTCAATATACATACTACCATAATCTGAATATTGATGCAGGGAATTTTCGATTGGATTGTTTTTATTAATTTAAAAAACGAAAAAATCGTTTTTATCAAAATTTCACCAAAGTCCCCATTGAATGCGAATCATTGGTATAATACAGACGAAGAAAACAATTATAATGTCTATAGTACAGGTTGCATATTCCTAAGGCTGGCTTAGGTCATTGGTATTTCCTGACTTCAGTCATTAAGGTTTCAAGGCCGTATATAAAACAAATTTCATTCGGTAACTTAATGATACACCCGTAGAATCTTTGAATCCTTCAAAATGGGTAAAAATATTTTCAAACAAACCGCGGAGAGTAAGACACTAATTTTTACCGTACACAATCGTCTTTGTGCGTTTTAACGATGATCAAATAATTACACCTATCAATGATGGTTCATTTCTGAGAAACGTCACCCTGCGAGGAAGCAAGGTAATTGATTCTCGATTGCCGCAACGCCCTCGCAGAATTTCAATAAAAAAAAATTATGCCGTGAGTATCAGGCAATTGACAAGTATAAAAAATAACGTAATAGTAATAAAAGTGAGAATATAATAACCGACAAATTTCTGCCAAAGTATAATGAAGTCACAGGTGGAGAACAAAATCTTTGTAACTCTTACGTAAGTCTCAATTTATAATATATTGTGAAACTTTGCGACCGAGTTCCTTGCATCTAATGAAATAATTACACGGTTCCTCCCTTTGTTTTCTAGAATTTAGCTAAAAATTATCCAGATGTCTTGCTGTAATCTGAAAAGCTACATCTATCATTGACGAAGACACGAAATATTCGCACATGGTACAACGATTAAAGGTCAATAATTTTTCGATAACTCCAATGTGATGATATTCCGAATATTTCAATAGTTTTTCGGAATTTGTGAAATCCATCCATTAAAAAAACCTATTTTTAATCCGATTTTGCTCTTATCATTTTACAATGTCAATGCTGAAATAAGCTGTAACTCGATATTGTAATAAAACAGTAATTTAATTTCAGTCATCAATCAAAAGTATACTTTGCGGATAAATTTTTTTTGCACATGATTAAGTATAGTCACTAGAAAACTCGTCGATCCTATTTTACTGGCATTGACTGTTCGATAGAAAAGAAATCTTATTGAGAAAGTAAATTTTCACTAACCATCATAGACACAGCGAGTAATTATGACACTTTGCACGAGGCTAATGGTAGCTACTTTTAAAAGGTGAAGATTTATTTGCAAAACTCTTTAGAAAACGCAATTGCCAACTTATCACCTACCAATGGGGATTGAGGAGATATCAATTAGTACTGCAAAGATTGGCAACCTATTTTGATTGTCAGAAATGTGTGAACTATGAGTGGAAGAGGCGTGGATCGAAAGTTTATCGTTGGAGAGACACATGGACGACTGTGATTGAAATTAATGGAAAAAGCAGAATAATATTATCAACGATAAGTCATTTATTGGGACAGAAAGAGAATGCCTTGTCCCAACAACTTGAGTGCAGATATCTGAAATGAGAAGGTTGAGGCGAAGGTGTGCTCACAATAGCTACAGTGGGCCGTCGCTGTGATCTATGGATCATGGGTGATCTAAGAAGCCGCAACAGATCGCGATGCGACGATCAAAGAAACATGACTGATCGAATTGTCGCGTCAAATTTATAAGACAATACCAAATTCACCACGCCCAGGTCCCAATATCTTCCGGTGAATGCAATATCTCGTTCTCAAATCATGTCACTAACAACCACTAGCTGTAATCTCGATGAACTTTTTCATTCGTTTGACAAAGTAATTCTTGCAAAATATAATAGGATCGTTGTGTAATACGCAACGGGTCTCTTCGGTATACGACGAAAATAGCATATGAACGTGTTATTTAAATTAAGAACCTGCCGAACTTATCGGTTTATGCTGCACGGTTCACCTTTTGCTAGAACGTTTTTCATACCGACGTGATGGCGTCAATATCCAACCGTAAAGAAGATCACGAAATTATTACAAATTTATGTTATGACAAGAATAAGGCTAAAAACAGTTAAAAAAATATAAAAGTACAACATCTGTTGTAACTGCAGCAGACCTCCAGACGTTAAATTCATTACATAATTATACCGTTTAATTTCGAACTATAAAAACTCAACTATGAAGAATCATTATCTAGATCTGCCTGCTTACTAATATGTTTACATCGCTGAGAAATTCAAAAGCTGAGAACATGAATCGTGATAATTATTCGGTATCACCTGATTTTTATACTTTATATAAATTCTTGATTGCCAAATTACCAATGTATTATCTGCCTGAGGGAAGTTGCATCTGAGGGTGTACCACACCTGTTACAGTTCTAATACCAGTTTATCAACATGACCGAATGTCTCAGAAGTATCGCAAACAACCAGCCAATTGACAGCTGTCAATGCTTTCCTAATGCGGTTTATATCAAGAGACAAGTAGAGCAGAAATGAATAAATTAAAAGCGAATATTCTTGACGATTAGACGGTAGATATGATGCAATGGGGAAATTCTTAGATTCAATGATAAGAAGAGAAGAACCTTCACTATTGAAATTTCGAGATATTTAGCAGCTGTACGTTTCATCTAATTATGTTCACTTCTCTTTTTGTCGCCGAGAGAAGAATGGATCCTCGATAAAACGAGTTTTTGATCTTGTTAAGGTGTCACGTACACTGGAGGGAAAGGATTTTTTGAAACAAGTGATATTCATTTGACTGAATGAAATCCGGCTATCAAATGTTTTTTTAAATCAACAAAATAGTGTTTGATGCAAAGAAGTAGTGTTGGGGGAAACGAGCGACACCTACGGACTGAACAAGATTTATTCTAACCAAAGAAGAAATACTTGACCCAACTAATTATTCCAACAAAATATATTGGATTGGTTCAAAAAATCCTTTTTCTGCGTGTACAATACATCAGAAGGACATACTCGCAACGAGATGCACAAATGGACCTCGGAGGATACGAGCGCATACATACAAAGTGAGTATCTCGGAGTGCGCCACCCGAGTGAAAGTTCGGTAAACAGAGCCAAGGCCCACCTCGCTTCGCCGTGGACGTTGATATTACACAAAAACTCCTAATTGCGTTTAACAGCACTCGTGACTGATTACTGATCGGATGTATACATAGGGGAGACTTTGGATAGCTCGGACATTTTCGACATTTCGTTACTCATCTTCAAAATAAAGAGCTTCTATTCTTTTTTTATTTCTTCCCATTTCTCTCTTTTTGACAAACATTGCAATTTCTTTTTAGTTGGACACACTGTGATCGACACACCTTGATACAAGATTTCAAAATAGCATAATTCCAGAGTTTATAAAACCCCCGAAGCATCGCACATGTAATTACATTTTGGATACTACAACTCCAGCTTTTGCACATGATAAAATAAATAGTCGCACGTCAAAAGTGCCCAGGCCCCATTTTGCGATATATGCTTCGAAATTAATCAGCACAAACTAGGAAAATTTTGTTGGAGTCTGTAATCACCCTCGAGGTTCGTACGGCAAAAGTACATATTTTCATCGCCATAATTCTGCCTGGCTAAATGACTCAAATCTATTGGCAATGATTGAACCGCTTTGCAATTTCAAGATGGACTTAATTTTGTTCTTTTTTTTTTTTTTTTTGCATAAACGTTAGATAAGAAATGAAACCCACATCCCACAACCGTAACTCGTAAATAAACAATAACTTATTTCGTCTTTCGTAGCTACATCTTATTTAGAGAAACTCGGTATAATTGAATTTGTCATTCGAAGCACGATTTTTGAAGACTTAATGTCGGCGTTTTCAAACAGTTTGGGCAAATTATGAGAATTTCAAACCATGTTAAAGCGAAACTCCTTGTTTCGCTATGCAACGATCAACTTCACCCAAAATGCAATTGGTCAGCCGTAAAACTTTCACGATAGGAAAGCTTTCAGTAGCCATCAAGAGAATTACATGTATTGGAAGATTATGAAACACATATGCTTTATCAACATTGATGTAACTATTTTTTATTCGAATTTCAATTTCCTTTTACCTGGACTTCAGGATTGGTGATATTGCCGATATAATATAATTATAAACAACCATTTTTATCTCACAAGACAATTTTGATTTGTTATATTCCTTTTCTTTAATTAGAAATAAATAAATCTTGACCCACATTTCAGCAGCTACGGCTTCGCATATTTTCTAAAGCGTGCTAATTAGCACGACAAATGGCCGGTGGCGATCGTTGCATAAGTCGCATAACAAGCTCCAACATTTTACAAACAACGTTATAATTATTCGAGGCACCAAAATTTTGATACCTGCACAAATTCACTTTCATCAGCTTTGAGCGATCAATCGATGATTCAAGGGTTAGAACTAATTACGCCACAAACTGATGGGGATTCTAAAGAGTACCGCTAAAACTTTAGGAAAACTTCCTGTATTGTATAATCACCTGTCTTATGAATTCAGCTAAAGGCGGATGTCTTATTCGATAAATGTATTAAGAACCAGGAAGTCTGCAGGATTAACAATCCGTAAACAGAATAGTTATATTTTTTGGTATAAAATTTTATTAGCTTCAAAATTGAGGGATCAATAGTTAATATACATGGCTGAAAAAAATTATTTTCACAAAAAAAAAAAAAACATCCAAGCTCAAACGTTATCGAAGCAATTTAGCGAAAAATTTAAACAGGCTTTTCATTAGGCGACTGGATTCAATGTGGTTACAGGTTCAGGATGAGCAGCGGCGTAATCAAGAGCGCGCTGGATCGGCAGGGGAACAGCTGGGGGTGTTGGGAGAAAATCGGCCTGTGGCTGATATCCATTTTCATCAGCAATGTAGGTGAGTTTCCTGGCGGTACCGTCGGCGTCTGTCCATGAGAAGCTCCCCTCTATGACCTGGATTTCCTCCTTATCAACCGTCTTGATCGAACCCTTGACCTCCTGCGAAATACCATTTGCAGTCTCAAATTTGGAGCTGAAGCTACCGTCTGGGCCCGAGTCCTGAGACTGGCTCACAATGGCTATCGGAGTTGGTGGTACCTCTCCCCCGGCTGAGACGGATGCCATCAAGGCGAAAAGGGCAATGGCCTAAAGTAATGAAATTAAATAATACTCATTAAATTCACTCGAACAAGTTTATAAATTAACAGCATTTTGTAAAATAACATTTTGACAATATCAGTATTTAAATCTTCTTTCAGGCTCATAGTGTTCGGATGCAGAATATTAATCGACGATTTTCACTGCCATAGAATTAGTAACTTGTTAAATTATAGAATATCAGATATCGTATCAAATAGTAATTTCACGCCACACTTAAACGTTGTATCCCACATAGCACCGAATGTTGCAGCAACATTGCAGGAATATTGCAATATTGCAGGAATATTGCAGGAATATCTGCAATGTTGCTGTGATATCCAGTGCTATATGGGATGTGAGAACGTTTTTTGTTTTTTACTATGAAGTGAATGATTTTCGAATTTTTTTACTCACGATGGGATTCATGCTGCTGTGGTTCACTTGTCGAGTCTCTCGGACAGTTGGGTATTGATGGATTGCTGATACTACCACGCCTGGTCATAATATAAGGCAACCCCCACCAAAAAGTACGACTCCCTAATTTGTCTAATGCTTGTGATAATTAGCATTGCCCCATTCCCGGGCGTCGCAATACCCTAACACCGATGCATTTACTTGGGATGAGAACCTTGCTCTCGAGGATGTCTCAGCGGAAGGCTAAGGCGCGAAAATTTTTCGAAGTGACACAACAGTGGAATGAGAAAAGACATTGAGGGGGTCAAAATCAGCTTTAATATAATATTGTCAACACTTGACACTAATTTTGCCATGCAAAATGCCTTGGTTCATCGTGTTTTTGATTTCGCTGACAATCAGTAGGTATAAAGAATCACAGTTGAAAAATTTAGAGCAAAGGTATTGGCTGGCATATAAATAGACGATTTTATTCCAGTACAATTTATTTAAATTATTTGACGCAAGACTAAACATTGAAGTATCTCATTACAGCCATAGTATTATGTCACCTAAGTTACACAGAACTCAGTACAACCGGAAAAAGCAAATAAGCCTAGAGAAATTCCTTTGGAATTGAAAGTGACGGTGTTGGAAAGTCTTGCATACTAGGAATTGCAATATTACTGCAATTTTTTTCAATCGATTCTTATCTAAATTGCATCTCTCATACATTCGATGGTCGCTCAATCCAATAGCTCATTAATATTATTCGTTTAATTTTTCTAATTCCAAAAGTAAATCTCTGCCCTATTAATTATGTTGGAAGTACTTATTTCGCTGTCTTCGGAAGCACTACTCTATCTGGGACCAAATAAATATGTCATGTAACTTATTTGGAAAATCTCAATGGACAGAGATATGCTTCTGGCACATAATCGCCACTGAAGCAGAAGCAAAGAGGAGCAAACTGAACGATTAGTTTTTATGGCTCAATAGAAGTAACATCCTTTACGCTTTCAAATGTAACGACTCTAAGAGAACATAACCCAGGAATAGTTGCGCGAATTTCATATGTAATTATACTCGGCTTTTGCACCGTAATTACCACACGTCAGGTTATCATATACAATATTTATTTCTCCTTCGATTTATGACGACCGCAGAATTTCTAAACCGGCATCGCTGCTGAAAATGCAAAATATGCATTGTGGTATTGGATCCTGCAATATCTCAATAATTCAGTTTCAACCTTGACGCGAGTCGCTGTTTGGAGTACGAAATTCATTCACGTTACCATCCTTGCATGTACTATCTATGGTCCAATCTTACGCCGGTATTGCCGGTAATTGATATTACATTTATTCGGGCCTGCAGGCATGCCTGGCCGTGAGCTGCAGTAATGAATATCTTCAAGGACTAGTTATTTGCATGTTTTGCAAAATACGTCTTCCATATGTAATGGTAATAATCCGTCCTCACATCGAAATAGAATATCACGTATGCCCACAATTTGCGACGTACTTATTGCTTCATGGTGTCAATAAGAGTGTACATTAGAGTGGTCCTTAATATCATCGTTTTCAAATTTCAATGCTCCCATGGGCCAGGACGTCTCGAAATATATACAAAAAAATGTGACCAAGACCTCAGCTTCCGATCTCAATTCTAAGTACCGCCCCAAGCCCTTCGAATTTTCCCGTTTGAATAGAACACGATTTGTGACATTTCAAGGTTAATTTTTTTCCTTTCTAATGCAGTTTGGGTCCGAAAAATTTCAAACTTCAAACTTTGTACACTGCTTACCTGTAGTACTATCGGTAAGTAGTGTGCATATATAGTTTCAGATTATTCGAAGCGATAATGCGATAGGGAGTTATAAATAGCCCCGAAGTACTAAAAATCGTGTGTTATTTAAATGGAAAAGTTCGAAGGTTTTAGGGCAGTACTTAGAATTGAAATTAGACTGCCGACGACGCGACGTGACTTCCTCGCGTGCTAAGAGGGTCGTCCATGCTCGTGGCACAGATTCGTGCATAGCTTTCAATTCATCATTTAAAAGAGTGATATTTCTTGGAACTTACGTCAGAAACTACACGCGCAATACATCAAATTAAACAATAATATCTGTGAAATGAATAGATCAATAATATGGAACGTTGCTTCACTGCGGTAACGAAATTGTCAAAAACCATCCACGGTTGAGTTAGGCATCAACGTTAATTACTAACCGTCTAATTTCCTTTCTTTCGAGATGAAAAAACCCAAAATACAAGATACAAAATAAACATACAGGTATTGTATTGTACTTCCAACACGAAAAAGAATTTACAACCTGATGTCCAGGCTGGTGAAAAAAAAATAGATATGCCAATTCCATCAAGATAAGATTATTCCGCTACGAGGGTACCACCCAGCTATAGCAGTCTGTATTCAATAGTTTCAAAAGGAGTAGAAGCGAAAATACAAATGGCGGTAGTAACAATGGCTCTATGATAAACGGCTAAATTATTATTCATCTCGACTCGGTTCTCGTTCATCCTTGCTGTACCTACGTGGTGCACTGTTCATCCTGCCTGGAGTGAAGTCTGAAGCAAGATGTGATAATAGGTCAGCACCTTCGCTTTGCACAATCCGAATGCTTGACTGGTATACTGCTGCAACTTCCGATCCTCGAACAATAAGGAATTTACATTCGTAAATCTGGAACAAATTCACGCTCGATGTGCAGATAATAAGCTACCTATAGCCAGACAATTGGACGATGATTCAAGGTTCAAGTCTAAACTTTCACCATGTCATTTATGAACCCATAAGTTCAATCCATGGATCAATTAAGTAAGGAACTAATTAACTAATCACAGGATGGATTAACTATACAATTATTTTATTGATAATGGCAAATCCGTTAGCTGCATCATCAATTGTTATCCGCAAGCTATTACTTTTGTGAAAAATTGAAAAATAAATGGAATGATTCAGTTCGACAGGTAAACAAAACTATCATTTTAATCAAAAATGCTCCACCGGCGAACCGATGACGCGTATAACTTTATTGCCGTAAAAAAAAAAAATCATTGTGATACAAAAGTGGCTTCGCAGAAGCCAGTCTGTCAGAGTTTCCAAAGGTTTTATGCCGGTCGACTATGTGTAATGAACTTAAAACGCCTTTGCTGCTGTCTTCTCCACGTACGGATGGGCTGCGTTCCATTCTAGAGCTCTGACGATGTATGAGGGAGTCTCTGGAACGTCATCACCTGTAGCTTGGTAACCTTCCGGGCCAGCGACATAATTGATTGTTTTGAGAACTCCTTCTGGGTCAGTATAAGAATAGGACCCCTTGACGTAAGGGGTAGCTTCCTTGCCTTCACCAACGATTTTGCCTTCTTGATACTGTTTGATTCCATCGCCGGTCTCAAACTCGGACACCCAGCTACCGTCGGGGTGGACATCGGATACTTGTTTCACGATGGGGATCGGCTCGTTGGCAATGCTTGGAGGAGCAGCTGCCACGACGGCGAGGACGGCGAAAAAGGCAATTATCTGAGGAATAAAGTATATAATTACTTTCCGAACGAACTGTGAATGAACTCAATAATGAATTCCAGACGATTTAGAAATGAAAAGACCTGTGGAATTGCAGTGAGGTCGATATTTTATCAACTTATTGAGAATAGTGGATAGGCAATAAGTGATGATGTACTTACCAAAGTGTTCATGGTTGATTGCTGTCAGGACAATTCTGGCTTAGAACTACTCCTTCCCAGTATTTATAGTAGAATTTCGGCACCCCACCTATGCGGCTCAATTCCAGAATCCGGTATTTTATTACCGGATCGCCACTTGTTCTACGCGAGTAGTCTCTGAACCCGGACCGAACCCGAAAATTTTATTTCCAAGACGAACTTACATGGTGGTCATATTACTGCAGCAAAAAAGGCCTTGCATAACTTTTGCACTGTGATAATTCCTGCGAAACAAATTAATAATTTTTGCGTAGTACGAGCTGATGATAAAATTTGTCGACGTTGATGATCATTAGTATTCCAGCTGCTTATGCATGCCACCTAGTCTTTCAGAGTACCTTGAGCATGGCCTTCAGGCAAAAATTCGGCCACAGAACGGCCTAAAGTTTGGCAGCGGTGCCAGCCATTGAAAATAAACAAAAATTGCATTTGTGTCCAATGATTCGGGTGTTAGCTAGGAATGCCACAGCTCCCAGAAATATAATCTTGCGATTTTGCTACTACAAATGTATTTCCATGATTTTGCCACATGCAGAGTCGTTTTCCTGACTAAGACTTCCGATCGGAATGCGAAACGCCTCGTTATTTGAATGATGCTAGGATCGTGAGTTTCTTCTGCCTGTACATCGGTACAGTAATTTTTTATTGAGCTGCAATCCGATGTGAACCCGTGCTATTCAGGCTCCAGGAGGAGTAGGGGCTAGAGAACCACCCTTACCGATAGTAATGATTAATCCATTATCAATGGCATTAAGTTTACTCTAAATTGACCGCCTGAGAAAGTACCGTTTTGCCTAAAAAAATTAACGACTGGCACTCAAAGTGCGAGTATTTGGCGAGTTTATTATTTTTCGATAGATCTTCAATATTAATAATCCGATAATAAGACAATATGCGCGTCAGTCACACATTCGATGATGTAATCCTTTGCACATGACAAATTATGCGAAGATACCACAAACGCAATGGAGAAGAAAAAAAATTCTTATATAGCTGCTAAACCTGCTGAAATATACTGAAAGGTTAAAGATAAAATGTCTCGTCGAGAAATTCCACTACAAGTGGTAAAATTTCTAGCACTTTTTTCAACTCGACTTCTCTTTTATTTTGGCAAAAACTTCTTATTTGTGTTTTTTATATAGCCCAAAAAGTGGAAGTGTCTTTTACTCTTTCACCTCAGGCCAATATTTTCAAAGCAATAAGATATGTCCATAAACATCTCGCAAGAACAAAACTCTGATATATTGGTCTGATAACTTTTGATCTTTACATATTGCGAAAAAATAAATTTGTAAACGGGTTATCCCAGAGCTAATCAATTGCTTCAACAGTTGGTATAATGGTAAAAACAATTTTTAAAAATAACCCCACGACTTAGCACGACAAAAAAACATCATCACCGTAAACCTTGATCAACTCTCTACTTCATACCAGTATTTCAAGTTGAAAATGATATGGAATCATATGGAAAAGATATTGATCGTATTGCATCGCACCATTGCGTCTAATCCCGTTTAATATTGCTGAAATTTCTCTTGAGGGTAAAATGGCTAATATTCCAGAATTTCCTCTGCTACGATTTTCTACCAATTTTCAGGGAAATTAGAGCATTTCCTAATTATCTATAAAAAAAATTGTAAATTTCCGTAGTTTTTCGTGAAAATGATAGATTTTCGTAGTTATTCAGAAAAATTCGATGTTCCTGTCCATCAAATTCGAAGAAACTACAATTTCTTATGAAAAACTACAAGAAGTTTCGAGTTTCTTGAAAATTCGTAGGAATTCCAAGCATCATTTTCACCAGGGTAAAAAAATCCTCGGTTTTGATCAAAAAATGACCTTTACTAATTTCAACGAATCTTCAAGTTCTCAAGCCTCCATTCAGTACTCGAGAAACAGGTTTTTAGATAAATGTTAGTCTGTCGGTCTCTTCGTCTGTTGCACTATTGGTCTGTCTAACAAACTGAGCAAATGATCCCAGAATCGGCACGATGAAAAAAAATTCACTTTTAATTTTGGAATGTCAACCCACATACCTACTTCAATCATTCAATCATACTTAATCATCTTCGATAGTGATTCTGTAAATTACGTGGAATTGTGGGACTTGTGCACTGAGAAAAATAACAGCAATAATATTGCTCGAATTGCAATAAAACATTATTGCTGCATACCAACCTGCAATAATCATTGCTGAAGCCGTGCAATAAATATTGCAAACTTGTACAGCAATATTGTATTGCTACAGTAGCAAAAAAATTGTTGTATCTGCAATATTTTATTGTTGAAGCAGCAACGTAACTGCAACAATAATTGGAAAGCAGTATACTATTGCAAGAAAAAATCGTTATCTTAGCAATATTCGGTTAGCAAGCGAATATTGTTGATATTACGATTCTCATTTTTCTCAGTGTGAGGCGATGGAAAGTACCGTGAGAAACCGCCTCTTCCGCCCTTATGTTTATCATCAATTCTCACGCAAAAGTAAAACCTTCAATTGCGAAAATACTATTTAAATCGTTCGAAATCGTCTTTTCAATTATATTCACAAGCCGTGCTTTCAAAAAGTGTGAAAGACATCAAAGATCTAGGGGATATACCTTCTAATGGTCCTTTACTTTCCCGAGAGGTTCAGCTTGGAATATCATCCAAAATCTGACGGATTACAAAGACTGTGATGTACTCTGCACTAAACTCATCGATAATTAATTTTATAAATTCGTCCTACAGCTAAAGTTTGGTGAATTTGTATTTTCAAGCCATCTCAGATTGGACTCAATGTCCTTGAAACTAAAATGTCTGATAACTTGACTCTAATAACGTCATCTCCGCCGGGCAGAATACGCGGCCAAGATTACGCGAAAAAAAAAATGGAGAAATGTAAACAAAGGAGAAGGAGATAACATATGCAGAGAACGTTCGTAAGCTAGGTACACTCACGCAGTCAGAGTGTTCCTGAATAAATAATGAAAGAAACGGTCCGGCACAATCGGAGCATACTAAATCTATTTTTTTATTTCAAAAGTTCGCCCGACAGATCTCCCAGCCGATGATAAATATTTAACGGATCATTCTAATTCTCAAAAGCTAAAAACCCTGGTACGTTTCCTATACGAAAATCGTCCTGATAATCAGAAAAAAAAGTATCAATATCCATATATTTTTCAGTACATCTTTTCTTCGACGAATTTAGCATGATAGAAGCACGACGAGGCTGTTGATATTTTAGCATATATCATCACGTTTAAGATTTCACCGAGGATCTATACAGCCTGACATTAACAACTGGCCCACGCATTAATCAGGCAAATATTTAATAAAACAATTCGAGTCTTGTACTCATCTCTAATGTAGTATTTCCCAATTATTTGTCCCTCGGTCACGTGTGTGACGAAATTGTTTAGCACGAATTTGACTCAGCTTTAGTATGCCGATTGGTTGCGATATTGTAATCAGTACTAAAAACTACAGTACTGGTACCGAATCGTAGGTGTACGCAAATCCGGCTCTCGACGATGCCAACGGCAGTGAATCATTTACCTTTTTTGTAATGCCAACCTTTTTTGACGACCTTGTGCCCCAGGCAGTACGTTAAACGGGTCACTTAATAACTCATAAATGGCATTGCCGAATCATTAAGCGAGTGGTCAATTAACTATTTGGAAATAACTAATTTTTTACAATAACTTCAAATAGATTTATGCGAGCCAATGACTGGTCTGACGTTTTTAAGTGCATTGTCAACAACCCAGTAAAATTGGCTTAGAATTCTGCGTAGAACAGTGCCAATGGACCTTCGAATAAGTCAAACAAGTTTTAACTCTTATCGTTAGTTAGTCGGATATGATCATTCTTTTGCAAATTTCGGAATATTTACTTTCAAACAAGACATGTTCATTGAAATACGCTACTTGAACGCTTCTTGAATCGACAGTCAGCAAGGAAATACGCAGATCATTGAAAATCGGAATTATAAGGTTCGTAGCAATCAGGATGGCAATAAAATGTCCGTGAGATCTAGATCAATGTTAAACAGTAGTTCACCTAGTCCTGCAGCAAGATGAAAGCGAACTGTCTCAAGGTCTTAACTACGCTAGTTCCAGACACGATTGCAAGTAGTACACTTATACTAGAATAAATCCCTGTTCACATACGTATATTGTGTATAGGCATGGATAGTACTGCTAATACCAACGAGGAAAGGCAACGGCCGAGAGACAACGTGGCGAGGTGAATGTACTCCGTTGCGCAACTGAGGTAACCGCGTGGCGGTGAACTAGACCAGTCTACCTTTGGAGAGGAAACTTCTTCGTCTTCGGAATCAGTTCTGGAAGGCGTAACTTCATGAATATGTCGCAATACATTAAAATTTTTACTTTCTTCACAGTTGGAATTTTATTTCAAGGTTTAAATATGTCACAACTATTCGAGAGAAGCGTATGCAGATGATTTGACCAAAATCACAAAATGATTTGTAGTATAAGAATAAAGCCTCTGAATTAAAAAAAGAATTTCCTAAATCTCGCAATTTCTTCGAAATCACATCTACAAATAAGCCAGAAGAGTTTGGATTGGAAAACCCAATATCTGTGGTTCAAGGGGCATTTTGATTATATTTTAAATACTGACATTTCGAAAAGCTTCATTGCGTCATAAATTTTGAGTTCTTTAGTTCGAACTTTTCAGCTCATTTGTAGGTATATCATTTGAGCTAGCTTTTTTGAAATTAGTTTATGCTTTCTCACAGTACAAATTATTTCACAGTATTGGTATAAATCATCTGTACAGGCCTCCTTTAGCTGATAAAATATAAAAAATGTCAATCAAATGTTTTACTATCGAAAATCCTGGTGAGGTATTTTTCCGCGTCTTGTCTGTTTCATCAGATTATTAGAAGCCTTTTCTATTTTACATTCAGCTATGTACTTATATTTGGATTCGATTAAAATATCTTTGCGCTTGACCAATGATGACTGATTTTCTGTACGTATTACGTAATCAAATCCAATCAATCGAATGATACTGCAGAGAATGTGCACATCCTAGCTAAGGTTGGAGATAAAATGGTTGGATAGAAATTCTGGGTCAAAGTAACGAGGCATGTCCGTCCTAGACGATATAATTGCGCTCATGCCTTCTGGTTTTACCTGGAACGTGTTGTTAAGATCGATGTGACAGAAAGATGGAGATAAATGGAGATAGAATAACAGGCTATAGAAAGGCGGAGAAAAGGAAAGAAGACGCGAACAATGAGTGGCTAACGTTTGTATGGGAAGACGGTGGCATTTGTTTTACCCCGTGTATACACAATCCGTTGACTCACCTTTCACGAACATCTTTGACGCGATACAATATTATCTGCTAATCGAATTCGCCAAACTTTGAACACCTTCCTGTAAAAATAGTTGAAATACCTTTTCTTCAATAGTAATCACCTTCTGCACGAAGCGACGAAAGGGTAAAAAGCTCTTCAGAAGCGGTACTTTCTAGTTTCTACCCCCGAAACGCAGGAAGTATAAGAAATTCACTACCCAAAATGCAGGGTATACTTTATTCAAATAAAAACTCAATTTTCAAACCGCGTATTCTACCTCAGCGTAGAACGCAGAATTCGTATGTATAATATATTCCGATTTTAGTTTCACACATATATATATATATATATATATATTCACTGCAAAATATATATATATATATGCATGTTATACATTCGCGACAGGAGATCAGCAACGTGCAAAGAATTGGGACATGACATTGCAGATTCGACGCAGAAGTCCCCATTGCATTATATAATACGTTCAGAATCGGAATATGTAATGAAATAGTTATTTTGTGAATTTCAACGTGGAAAGGGTTAGCTAATGACCATATGCGGCTAATTCTTGACGTTTTCAACGAAGGGTCTGGGTTAACGTTAAATCGAGATATTCAATTTTTTTTCTCCGACTTAGGGAAAACCGGATAAATGTTTGAACAGAATCAGTATTTTCCAGAACTTTCACAAACGGAATTCCAGCTGGACCACAGCATAATTTACATAATCAAGCAAGTTATAGACTGGTTGAAAAAAGTGAACAAATGGCCTTCAGGAAATCCAGGATACCTACATACCCATCGTTAAACCAACACGGATTATACTTTGATCGAGAATTTTCTCAAACGAATTATATTTTCGTATTCTAGTTAGTAAAGTCGATAGGGAACTTCAGGACATCATTTTTAATTCGATGAGTGAACATCCCGAAACGGGTTACTATTCTAATAATACGAAATTACCTGATCCTAGGGCTAGGCAATAATGCGGCTAGAAAAATTGTCAAACAAAACGATTCACTGCAAAATGTACCAACGGCTAAAGCACTGCAAAGTGCAATGATTAGTTTTTTCTTATATGTGTGTGATGCAAGCCGGAGCTGTGTGTGTTGCAAAATATCAAGGACCTATTACGTGCAATTCGATTTTCAAGCATCGATAGTATTTGAAAAAAATTTGCCAATCGATGCTAATCACTAAGTCCTTGATTATTAAGGTTTCAGAGTATCGCACTTAGGTGTAAAAATTCGCAAGGTAAGCTGCCTGATTCTAGATCTATGGGTCTTAATTGATAAAGTATTTTGTTCTTGCGTTGTGTGAAAACGCCTTGAGCATCCATTAATAACGATGATTTCTTTTGCTGTAAAACGGATGATGCACTGATTCAACAACTGCATCTGCCATTTACCTCTATCGTAGTATTCTGCGCATAAATTGACTCAACTACTTCAATTTTTCATTTGAAATTACTGAAGATTTTTCCATTACAGCATACAACCTTATACAGCCGTAAGTAACGTATCATATTTCATACGAGTATTACGAACATATTACACTTGTATTAAGTACAGACTTTAACAAAAGTTTATTTCGATTTGGTAGCGATAGAATATATTTTCATTGCAAATTAATCCGCTTTCCAATCAGTAACCCTTACAATACTTAGACACAGGTAAACATGCCAAATTAGCATATATACATTAGTAAATCACACACAACTTGTATAATTTATCAGATGAATGGACGAAGCCTTACTTCATAGAATCTCAAAGATCATATTCAAACAAATTCTGATTGGGTTTTCAAGGATTGGCCACATGCCATGAGAGACTATAGTAATCCTAATTTATATTTTGACGAATAAATTTATCATTTTTTCAGCTTCCGGATAAATGGAATGCAAGGTCCTCTCGTTATTAGTATTTAATAACCAAGCACGTAGGTGTTTTTTTAACCATACGTATAAATCCCCCAATGTTTGCTCCACGTCATTTATGTGAGACGAGAACGTTAGAAGAAAAAAAAAAAAAGAAAAAAAATATGCTGAAAATTTACGCCAATATTCATGGCGGCGCGGTATTCTTTGTCACGGATCACCGTGACTTTAAGCATTTCAGGACAAGGGGAAGAGAAAGAAGACTGATGACTGTTAGCAAGAAGATGAGTCTGGATGGATTGTTTTCTAGGCGTGCCAGCATGACATAGACAAGCACCAGGAAGGGGTAAAGGTTACTTATTAGCACCGAGCGTTGCGCAATAAACATTTTATTTCATCTTGGTACAGGAGATATTGTCAGGACTCATTCCTATATTAATTCTAAGTGACGTGCGCCATCCCACGTCACTACCTTACGCGCAATATTCCAAAGAGATTTTTCATCGCCTTCTCCATATGGACTAGAATCAAATGAATTTCATCCGAATATCAATATATTCTGGAAATGATTACGTCAGAAATTTCCATGGAATTTCCGAACTCTTTGGACGATTATCTCATACCTTTCTTACCCACTTTGGCAACAACGAAATTCATCTGGTTATAAAACTCCGGTGTAAGGTGATGGAAAAAATAAATAATATATGAATTTGAATGGAATGGGAATTCTTACAGGAGATTCTTACTTATGTGTCTATAAACCAGCTCTAGCGAACTAAGACAGGCATTTACTGCGCTTCAGTGTAGTTATTAAATATGATTATGCAACTCAGCATGCAACTCTAAAGGACGAATACGCGATGGTGAAGTCGTCCGCCCGTCGCTCTTCACTGCAGCTGTAAAGAAAACGACGCCAAGCGTCGTTTTGCAAAGTCCTACCTCTCATACTAGCTACTCTACTCTTAGTGTAGCTTAGTGGCAATATGATTCGTTCATAATGACAGTACAGTCAGTTGCAGAAACGCTTGCATGATAATGGACCAGCGACCATTCAGATGTAAATCGTACCGACCAAAGACATTGCAATAAAAAAGCCATGTACCGAGTGTCACCTTCGCCACAGATACTCACTTGCGAAATGAACCGGAGTTCACAGTGGAATTCGCGTATCGTGATACTCCTATAAGATCACCTCAATATTTGCATAACTAATCTCAAAGACTTAGTAGAACAGGTCGGGCTAATTGTAAGAGGAGTAACTACATTCAATACCTACAACCAATCTATCTGATCCTCTAATCTCGTGGAAGTCTATGAGTATTGTTCAATCCTGAAACATGAGATCCTGTGGTAAAGGGGATTATATCAGAACATCTACTAGCGTAAAGCAATCGCTGGATGAAGGACAAAGGATCAAGGCCAGTTGCATCCAACTGCTGTAAGAGGAACTATATTATTTGGAGTAATTGGTGAACTTAGAAGTCCGACCTAGACATTGCTTCTTCGTTGATATTATCATTAGTATTTTTTAATTACAACATTTTGCAACCAAATTTGGTGGTGACGAGTATCTCTTGTCATATTGGTGTAAGGGTCCTTGCTGCTGCACGAAGACTAAAGCAATCATTTTGGCACCAGGACCACAGAGAAGCCCAACTCGTTGTTCATTCGCATTTGATGATGGGATGGAGTTATTTCAAGCGAATGACTTTAGGGTTTAAAGTGCATCAGTTCGATGATGCGACGGCCAGAAGAAGTGCATTGTGCAGGGGCAGGGATGACCCCTTTCACTGCACCACGTTGCAAAGCTAGCGTATATAAGAGCCTTCGCTGCGAACAAGAATCATAAGTACAAACTCAACTGCATCTCAAGTCCTTTCCGCAAAGATCTCGTGGGATTATGTATACTGTTAAGGTAAGTCCTTCGACAGCCATTACGGCTGAAGAAACCACTCGTTCGTAGCTGTCGTGATCTAGAAGCGAATATCGATTGCTGTAGAATCCAAAAATTCCATCGGCATCCGTGCTAAACGTAGATTCTGTAAATTAAAATAAAAGTTCATCTTTTTTGATCGTCACATTTCGATGAACTAGTCGGTGCTTTTTTTAGTTTATTCTTTGCATTCCATCTGCTCAAGCGAATCTTCATGTATACTCGCTGCCTATCGTTACGTGTAGTATATAAAAATATATGATTACGACGCAATTAATTTCAAACTATCCCTGGTTTATTGCTCGCTACTTAAATTGACACTTATCGCCACTGGCAGAATTCGCTTTGACTTTTAGGTGCGAACTTAAATGTCGCTTCAAATTAGTTAACGAGATGCGTAGGTTGGAGTGCTCTTATACGAGTGAACACACGAAATGTGACTAGATTTACATGAGTGTTGTCGAATCATTCTCTAGATTGACAAATCAAACTCAAGACCATACCAACAAAATTCATACATAGAATATGTAATAGGGAATAATACTTGGTTCACCTGAATTTTGTTAGACTTTTAAAGATGAAGTGAAATCCACTACGGCTTAAAATGGCCATTGCAAGTGGTTACAGTGTCGCGGAAAACGACCTGAGTCATTACAGCTGCGTTAATATACATACCCATTAACTTGCGTTGCACAATCTCATTTCGTCTGACATAATACCGTTGAGCCGTACGTCGGAAATGGTGAAAAACAGAACAAAAATCTCTTCGAAATAGGTCAATTGCTGAAGTTCACAGAATACAGGCCACCGTCTCCATATTTTTCCACCTTTTTACAATAATCATGAAAACCCAATCATACATAGATGATGGCATACAAAAAACTCAAACTTACTTCAAGGTGCTGGTGGTGGTCGCACTTTGTGCGACGCGGACTCTTGGGGCGCCTCAACGTCCAACTGGTGGTGCCGATAAAGACGCAGTAATTACCGCTCAACAACTAGAAGTAAATTTCGATGGAAGCTACGTTAACAAGTAAGTAGAGCTAATAGTTGTATCTTAAAATTTGTTAATATTTATGGACTTCTGGAAATCAGGATCTACCTAATGAAACAATTAATTATGAGAGGCACCTTACTTTACAGCTTTGAAACCAGCAATGGTATAAGCCACCAGGAAGCAGGTCAGCCAAAACAAGTCGACGGTGAAACTGCTGTGATTATCCAGGGTGCCGATTCGTACACGGCACCAGATGGACAACAAGTCAGCATCACGTACGTCGCCGATGAAAATGGCTATCAACCACAGGGCTCGCATATTCCTACATCACCACCAATTCCTCCAGAAATCCTGAGAGCTCTGGAGTGGAACGCGGCTCACCCTGAAGAGGATGATTATGGTCAGGGTGGACCACCACGTGGACCCCAAAGAGGTGATAATTTGATTCGTTCTTTGCGCTCGTTCAATATCCAACGTAATATGGAAAATCAAAAATTCATAACTTGATATCCGGTCTTATCCCATCAAACATATAAAATGCGAGAATTCGTACTGTGTCTAGTTCTTTATTTGTGACATAGATTCTTCGCTCACATGAATTCTTTCTTGGCATCTGACCTTGTGACTCGGTGGATGCTTTTAGTTTCGTTGGTTTTAGATTGGTCAACTAAAACGCGTGTTAAAAGTGGAAGGCTAACTGGTTTGACTAGTTATTTCAGTCTTAATCCTTAGATTTAACATTTCACGTCATGGAATTTATTCTCGTAGATTTGGTAGGCTTCGGACTAATGAACGGCGCTACGATTACGGCGATGAATATTTTCAGCCAATCCATGACAAGTTTCGATTTCATTCGGTGCCGAAGCCGGTAGACAAATTTTTAAGAATGAGAAATGGGAATCGTGATACCAAAAACGAGTTTTTCAAGCGTACTTTTTCTCAACACTTTTTTTTCTATCTTCTTTTAATTATTCTGGGATTCTCCCTCTCTTCAATACATTCGATAGCAAGTATGGTGTGATACAATTTACGACTCTATACCGCGATAGCCAGTCCCATTAAATTAAATACAGATTCTTTTGGTTAATATTGCGATAATATTTCAAGATTATAAGATTAAAGTTGAAACACATATTTCATTCACCCTGTGAAGTGAGTTCCACTCGTTTAAAGACTTATCTACGCTGTATTAATGACTGTGGAATGTTTTCGATTCGTTTAGGATAATATGATTGGTTTCATCGATCATTATCTCAACTAAACAAACGCCAGCTATCCCGGAAACAACCGATCCAAGCCCTGGACGCACCCACAGGAATAAATCTAGGCTTCATATTTACTATATAGAATACACATAACAAAACAGCCTAGCTACAAACATGTAATTACCATATGATAACGATATTTTTGTAAAAAAAAAAAAAAAAACAGAAACGACTAAAAACTTATGTAATAATAAAATCCGTGCCAAGATAAACGCAGCCGCAAATATGAAATGAACGAAGCTCGAGCCCAGATCTTGCTATATGCATGCAGGTACTGGCTCATGTATATGGTGCACCGATGCACTGTGTATATTGATTATTATATGTGATTTTTATATGTAAATAAAGAATTTTATTGAAATTTTTTACTTTATACTTCCAAGGTATTCATCCATTTTACAATTATTGTTCCAATACTGAAACCTAAAGTTGATAAAAACTGAGAAAGACAGAAAAAAAATCAATAGTGTTTTCTCATAACTTGAAAAAGTACAACTGTGGTGTATTTGTTGAATGCTTTAGGGGGCATCAATGGAAATCGTTTAACCTTTTCGAAAATGTCCATTACCTTCAGTAATGGGCAACAATTAACTCAAGACTCACCTTTCGGTTTTCTGGGAAGAAGAAGAATTTTTATTAGCAGCGACGTATTGGAGCTAAAGATAACTGGACAGGGATATATATCAATTTTTTTTTATCTCAATCGAAAATCATCAATTAATGTCTTCTGGCCGTACGCACTCGGTAAGTCTGTGGTAGACTAGACACGAAGGCTAAACTACTATAACAGTGTGAGCTCGGTGTATAAATATAGAAGAGAAAGTTACATAATGTTTAGACTTAGATCCGATAGGTTACTGCATTTTGTTAAATTTCTATAGTTCCGACTATGGTGATTAGAGATTGACAGCCACTAGGATTTACCTAGAAGATAATAGATCCTGTGAGCAGACTACCGAAATTCGCATTGTTCAAATTACGATGACGTCACTCTAATTTTTATTTCAATAAGCTCTTGAAACCCGAATGAGAAGAAGCGAAGGTTAAGAATGAAAATAATCTTCAAGTGATGCCTTTCAAGAACTATACGTCTTCTTGTCACTTTAAAAAAATAGTTATAATATCCTTGTAAAAAACGTTGCCTTTTTTTCCCGATCACAAAAAGTGCTATCCACGGTAATAGTACTAATGATTTGCATTCATCCTTACTATCTATAGTTCGTCTGCAAGGATGCGATCATCATGATGAACTTCAAGAATAAGTTCTATTAATCGATACAAGCTGTCGAGATTCAATTTTGATTGTAAAAATAAAATTCTGTCTGAATACAAAAAATATTTATTGGTCCTTTGACATATCGAGTATACAAATCTTCGTTTGTGAATTGGTAAAACTTTTCAGACTACAATCCAAAGCCTGCGATGGTAATAGGAAACGATAGTTGCTATTGGTTTGTATATATATATGTGGATTGATATTTGAATAAGATTTTCAGGAAAAAAAATCGAGACGCACGATAATGATAGATTGGTCATCGATCGCATATACATGTTTGATTTGCAAAAAGCCTTGAAGTCTTCCGTAACATGAAGACAAACTTATGAAATATAATAAAATATTGAATCATGAGCAAATCTTGTCAGCCCTCAAGGCTTCTATCTATCTTCAAGTCAAAGTTCATATTAAAGCGATTGAAAAAAAAAATGTAGCTACACTTTTTTCTGTAGCGATTGATCAACTGCTCAGCTATTACGGAAATCCAATATCTTCGAACCGCAGAGCATTGGTTAGGGTAGAAATAATATCTTCGGTATCTATATACGCAACTGGGTATTAGGTATCTTCGAAATTTAATCACGGTTTTATTTGACAACAAAAACGAGGGACTATAAAGAAAGCAATTACAAGAACGCGTTATAGGTAATTACGTATGTAACTCGTGTACTCGTTACCTTCACGTTGTGACGCTTCTTGTGCAACGATGAATGATTGAAGTATGCTGTACTTACGACCACACCTACCTTGGTCGTGGTCTTGATCTTGATCTTGTGCTCTCCTTCCAGTACTGTTCATTCATGCTCAGAGATCCGGGCACGCCTGCAACCGCAGAGAGTAAAAGGCTCGAAAATTCGATCGTTAAGGTTTCATGTAACGCACCGAGGCTTCACCCTGACTATATGGAACACCGCAAAGTTGAGCCGCGAATAAACTCGCTTATTACGTGGGCATCAGTATAGAAAATAGCTCACCATCTTAAAGATGGCTATGTAAATACTTGCTCATTTGCTATTTTGAAATGCTTAACCAGTGACATTCTGAAATGTTGTAAATTATTCCGGCATGTAACCTTATCCTTAGTAAAAAATCAGAATTAAACCAAGGATTATACGCTGGAATTCATTCGTTAACGAGTGCCGAACCAAAGTCAATTACTGGTGGTATATCTTATATGCCTTCGAACCAGTTTACCAATCACTTTCGATTGACATTAAAAATACCTTGGACGAAATTGAAGAAAATTCCAAGCACATCGATATATCTTCATCGGACAATGAGAAAAAATGATAAATGCTTACCAGAGCGGAAGGGACGAGAGTCTTGTTAGTAAAACTTACAACAGCCATACTATGGTACGATGGTTCTACTTTCGACTGATGTTGAGCAGCATTCTTCAACTTCAGGATAGCTAGGCCCTTGATGCTATTGGATAATCTTATGAAATACTTGGCCAGGTGCTTCTCGAGTCAACGATGTTCAATTGGTTAGCATGTTAATGAGGTGTAGAGAGAGTGGGGCATTGCTCTATCTTGTGGCCCGGCCGAACGAAATATTCGATGACATTTACGGATTTGACCGTGTAGTCATAGTTTATCGCTCAGACTCTGAGTATAAAAGCTGGACACTTCACCATGGAGGATATCAGTCTTCGACAGTGTTAACTACAGTTTACTTCACCAAAATGAACACCTTTGTCATTGCTCTCTTCGCCCTGATCGCAGGAGCTTCGGCTGCTGCCATCCAGGAACCAATCCCAATCCTGAGCCAGACCCAGGACTCCAGTGTTGATGGAAGCTTCCACTCGACGTACGAGACTGCAAACGGAATCTACCGCTCAGAATCAGGAGTTTTGACAAACCCTGGCCAAAAAGATGAAGCCGAGGTTATCGAAGGAGTCGTTAAATATACTAGTCCCGAAGGCACCCCAATTGAATTGAGATGGGTGGCTGGACCTAATGGTGTTGTCTTCGAGGGTTCTCATCTCCCAGTCGCACCTGTCGGACCGGCAATCCCAGAAGCAATCCAGCGTAGTCTGGAGTACAATGCAGCTCACCCGTACGTAGAGCCCGCACAATAAAAGAAGTACCAAGATTATCGACGATGACCGAAAATTGATTTTCCGAAGACAACCAGTAAATTCTCGACCAATTACCACTCCGTGAATATTTGTTAACGTTACACATACTATACATAGGTATATCGTATGTTGATTTCTTGTGAATAAATCTCTTATAACATAAGACGAAAAATTAAAATTTACTTTCACTCCACGATGTATCTAAATCTCTAAAAATACTCGACAAGTCTCCATATCCATTCCAATATAGTCCACCATTTTTTTATATGTCTCGATGTATCTCTATAATTTCCTCATTCCTTCACCTCCCGTATATATAACATCATATCACTTGCAAGTACCAAAGTTTAACAATACGATTCTTACCAAGTTCAATACCTTAAATAACAATGCCATTGTCCTTGCAATGTCAATTGTCTGTTTCAAACGAGTAATTAGCCTAATTGCTATGGGTATAGAAAATAGTGGAATTCTAAAGTGAATGCGGTAATTCCGAAATCAAATTTTCACCGTGTTTGATACCAAATCAAATAATTTAATCAGTTAAGGTCCTGTTCACTGAAGAATTCCAAAAATCAGTATGTCAGATGGCTGTTCGGTATTCAGTTTCACTTTTTATAGAATGCGAGAGGTTTTTGAACGACCAAATATCCAGCTAGTTCTGCCCATACCAATTATTACGTAATCTTAAAAAAACTAGTTTCACTAACGTCAATTGATATAAGCAGTCGCTGCTTACGATTAGATGAATACTCGAACTGATCTTAGACGGAGTAAACGAGTCAATTGCCTTTAGACTCGGCTAGGCTAGACCGAAATTACTGGACACTTATCTTTTTTTCTCGTCTTATAGATTATACTGTAAATCAATTTCAACCTGAAAATTATTTCGACTCAAACCTGATTACATATCCAAGAGTATATTTATAGTTCCGACGACTCTAATTTCTAAATTCCATATTTCTAATCCTCTCGTATACTTCTGATAAACGTCCCCATAATAACTAGGTGCGAAGACCTTATAGACAACAAAAAAATGATGTAGACTCAATAACACACGCGAACTGATGATTAACTCTGGAATGAGATACTAAATCCGCTTTGCTGTAAACCTATAGTAGATATTGTTAAATGTTAGATATTTTTCTATCGATAGACATTAAGATATCTTTATAGTTATAGCTTTAATGTGAATTGATTTCAATTGAGATTTAAGAATTCGTGGTATGGTATTACGAAGACCCATGCCAGTGTTGTGTAACGTTTCATATAGTGCTCGAAATATAGAAGAAAGCAAAATTAAACTAAACTATAGAAATCGTACTCATCTTACACAACTCTGCATGACGAGACGAACTCGTATTGATTGACCGTACTCTTGGGACTTTTCGTATTCGGCAATGAAATTTCGGGAAACCAATTGACCTTTGCCTGATTAAATCAATGAATGAATTGGATCATGCCCAGGGAATAAACTGTTTGGACTCCGTATTGAATTTCGATTCTATTTGACTTGGGTTGACTCATAAATATCGCGCATGATTAACAACCCGTTGATTTTAAGCCCCATTTTTAGGGAGGAGCGATTTACTCTGGTTCACTTTCTCTAGCAAATAGAAGACTGCCACGTTAGGCATTCGAACTCGTTAATGTCTTGAAGAAACCCCACGTCAACCGATTTTGTGACATTTAATAACATCGCCAAGTGATGTAATTTACTACATAGGTTGCTTTCGCTATCTTACCGAATTTAGTCAATGGATCTAATCGCTGAAAATTTTACTCCATCTACACTCTCCGAAACCACCCATTCGCAGCAAAGAATTGATAATTTTGCGACGAATCTGTCTGGCGGTAAAAAGAACAGCTCTTTGTTGTATACAGAGAATAATTTTCCTTCCAATAGTTACAGCACTTCCTCTGAGATACCAATCCTCTACTCGACCTATCCTACAATTATCATGATAGATGAAACCAAATCTATTGTGACTAGAAATATTTCTGATACATCATATGAGAATTGACTGTAGTAAAAATTAAGAAAATAGCCAAAAACATTCATTCAACATTGAACTGATCGAAGGTGATAATATTCTTTCGTAAAAAAGAATGTTTCTTAGGCCTGACGTAAGAAGAATTTTGCTTTCAATTCAACGGTTTCTATTTCCTTCAAGAAGAAATTTCTAAGAGTGTAAACATAAACGAGCTGAACGAGCTTGGCACGATGAATAGTCAATCTTACCTCCCCGTTAATTTTATAATAATTGTATTGTACAAATAAACAGAAATTAGAGAAGAAAAGAATGAAGCGAATTCATATTGAAGAACTGACCGCGCGAGTCCAAATTACATCATACCGATCCTCAAGCAAGAGCAAGATAGTTTTAGCTTAAGCTGGGAAATCGCCAATGGTACTTCTGTCCAAGAACTAAGATCCCTGAAAAACGTTGGACTGGAAGGGAAGGCTTAGGTCACTGAATGGTCAGCTATCTGGACTGAGCCAGACGACACCAAGTTTGACCTACGGTGGATTACTGACCGAAACGGAGAAAAATTTTCGGGTGCTCTGCTGCCGACATTAGACCACCTGCCTTAGAGATCCCAAGAGCCTTCAGCGGGCCCTCGACTAGATCGCCACTCACCCTTGTAAAAAGAAGTACGATGGCAAATTGTGGATTGAAGACCCTATGTATAATGCAGAATGTGATTAAAAAGAGAAAATATTGGTAAAAATTATCGTAACAGCCTGTTAAAAATATTTTACATTGTTCTTTGAACTCTGATTAATATGTCGATGCGAATAAGGGATGGCGATTTAATCCGAAAATAATAACCAGGCGAGTTCAAATTTTTTGCAAGCAAATGTTATGACAAGGGATTGAATGAATAAAGAAGGCTTGCAATCTCAATCACGAATAATTTTGTGATATGTTATAGAAAGTTTTTTCGAAGTTCAAAAATCCATCTACCCTCCCTAAGATACAAGCAATCAGGGTTAATTTTGAAAATCACTGACACGTGTACTTACCCAAGGCGTTATAATAATATAAAATTGAGGTCAAAGATCACTTTTGCTCTTCTCCAAAGAGGATTTCGCAATGCGAAAGTTTCGCTAATAGCTAACGCTAGAAGGGTGTACATAGGTTATGCATGAAAGTATAAGCTAGTGTCCGCTAGAGATTCTCCAGCATACGCGTGCTGGTGGATAATCATATACACGTGGCTGTAACAGTTACTCTTCACACTTCTCCGAACCCGCAACTAGCGAGCGGTGAATTGTCATCAATTAGACAACCCACGACCTCCTTATGAGATCCACGAAACAGACCTGCGATAGCCATTCATTAACTTTTGTATGCCAAATAACATATAATATGTGGTTGGACAACATCCAACTACACGAAATCCTCGACAGAGGTAGCAAAAAGATATTTTTCAACTTGTTTGAAAAGCGAACTATAACGTTTGCTAGAATTAAGTCTCTCTATTCTATTCTATTCTATTCTATTCTCTCTAGTACCATGATCATGATTTATAGAACTTTGACATCATTTTGTTGATTGAATCAGTATATACGAACATCCACACGGATTTTCATGTACGATTTGACTTGGAAACAATTTTTCTAACTTCCGACACAGACCTTGTCCTTAATTCGAGTCACGCTTACAACAAGTAGCGGTATATCATTCTGACAATGTAGGTTCACCATAGTTCAAAATCGTGCACAATATTCTCGTGATTCTACGCGATAGCAAATAGTATAAGTAATTCGAGGTCAATATAAATGTGAGCAGATATTATCACATGAACTTGATCCCACACAGCACATTACCTCCATACGATATCAGAGTTTGATCCCAAATATCCCATTGATATCCTATATGTCTTCAGGAGATCGTGTGCATATCTCATACGATATTGTGAACTATTCGAATTTGGGACCAAGTGGGATATCTGTGCGGGACATTTCGAAGATATCTTGTGGGATCTACGCAGGCGCGGACTGGCGTCATGAAACCGGCCCGGGCAAATTGATGAAACCGGCCCATGCAAGGGAAATATTTTTGTTCAGTTAATGAATATGAATTCCCTGGTAGAAAATTGAACGGAATATGGCCAGAATCCGTTGAATTTTCTGCTCGGTGGGCAGATTCCGGGCAGAAAATATGGCCAGAAACCCCGCGGTCTGACGACGGATTCTGGTGAAGGATCTGGTCAAGTCATCAGCTGTTCATACACATACATAACCTACAGTCCTGAACTTTGTATGTATGCGTGTACGTGTGACACACGGCAAACTTCCAGAGACAGTGGGAGAGAAAGAGAGAGAAAGAGGAATAGTGAGAAAGAGATAGAGATACCTGCGTGCGCATCCACCTATAGCTATGTATAAGGGTAAATTAACCGTGGCTTCTGATTTTTGGTACACTAAACGTAATGGATTCTGATCCGGACGAGTTGGACAATTCTAGAAACAGCCAATCGGCGCTCTGGATTTTTTTAATCCAGAGCGCCGATTGGCTGTTTCTAGAATTGTCCAACTCGTCCGGATCAGAATCCATTACGTTTAGTGTTTTAGTGTACACGTGTCATCGGCATACTATGTTTGAAATATATATTTATAAATTTTAAGTTTAGAGGTGTTGAGCACGATCATTTTCATTCATTTTTCCAGCTTGTAACATTGGGTTTACATAACCTCAAACATAGGAGCTAGGAATCATTCACCAGATTTTGGTCAGATACTGGCCAAATACACCATGAATATCTGGGCAGATTCTGCCCAGCTGATCTGCACAGAATCTGTTAAAAGGCCAGATCGTCTGGTCAATTTTCTACCAGGGTTATTCTATTTATTGATGGAATTTCATTAAACTATATGTAATCAGGGCCGGCGGAAACACAGTGGAAGATATGGAGAGTTCCATACCTGGTAATTTTTCAGGTATGGAATTCCATGCCTGACGAAGTACCGCAAATCGATTAAATTTTTACTCGTTTTTTATTTTTTACTAAAATTAGGCAAAAAAAAAGATGATTTTCGACTCGTGTGATTGTCGCCCTTGCTTCGCTCGAATGAAAAACTTCACGCTCGTTCGAGAATCAACACTTTCACACTAGCATGGAAAAGTACTATTTTATGCGGGACGTTTCAGTATTTTTTCCTACTGAGCAATTGAGCCTTTAAATTGAGCTGAAAACCCAAGGGCTTCGAATTTTTCAACGATAATTGGTCATCTTTTTAAATTCACACGTGACGCTTGATAGCTGTTTGTTAAAATATATCGCAGAGGCTTTACCAGTTCCATATAACGATAAATCGAGGATGATTAGTAAAGCATTCTGGTAGTACAACCTATATGTTATATTCTATACAGTGCGATGCTGTGGATAGTCACGCACCTAACGGTAGGCTAATGTGAAACGCCTGAATTGAGCAGATCAAATATCGACGATTGGGTTTTATTTCCCACGAAATAAATAAAACCCGATCGTCGATGTTTGATCTGCTCAATTCAGGCGTTTCCCGTTAGTCTACCGTTAGGCGCGTGACTATCCACAGAATCGCTCTGTATATTATCTATAAATAAGGAGCTGTTTTGATCTTTCTGCCAATAAATAACATCAAATGCTTCAGAATTATTCGGATACAAACCCATTTTTCACCACACCTGCACGGAAAGTACGACTTTCGGCCCCTCGCGTGCGCGGGAAGTCGTAGTTTCCGATGCAGGGGGTGGTGAAAAATAGTATACCTCACACGGGAGTGAAAAAGGCCATCCCAAACTGCGTTCTTACCACCCTCGCCTTCGGCTCGGGTGTCAATCTCACACGCAGTTTCGGTTAGCCTACTTTCCCTCCCTAGGTGAGTAATATACTATTTCATGTTCTGCCATTTTACGAAATTGTTTCCTACATTCCATACCTGACAAATGAGCGTTCCGCCGGCGCTGTATGTAATATAGTCATATAGGTTATTACGGGAGCAAATACGAAAAAATAAATATTTCATGTCATGTTTTTTCGTCTATTCTGCATACAACTCCGAGAAAAATGTTATTCCAATTTCGATGCACATATTCTTGTAGGAAATTTAATTTTTTAATTTTCTTCAATTTTTCAATTTTTTTTTCTGTTTTCAAAGCCTGATAACTTTTTATCTGTTAAGACTACGAGAAAAATATATCAGAGCTTTTTTTGTAGAAAATTAAATTTCCTACGAAAATATGTGCATCGAAATTGGAATAACATTTTTTTTCAGAGTTTTACGTGAAAAAAACCAAACAAAAATTTTTTTACGTGTTATTTATATGGGTAAACGGAAAATCGTTGAGCGTCTCGTAGAATTGAGATATCGAGCTGCGCTTTTAGGAGAATTCGTTCTATACCTGAAAGAAACTTTTGAGATGATAAGACTTAAAAAAAAAGAAAAAAAGGTTTTTTTGGACCCCCCTAATCCACATATGATCTGTTTGCCACCGGCCTACCGGGCATTATGCCCGGTGTCCCGGCGGCCCAGTCCGCGCCTGGATCTACGAAACATCTTGAGTAGATTTTTAATTTTCTGATATTTCGTGGATATCTAAGAGATCCTACGGATATTGTCCTACGGTAGACGTATAAGGTGACCACAGTACATTCTGGGGATATCACCGGCGGTACCTGAAAATAAACGCCTGAACAGATAGAGCCTATTTTACGGCTTCGTCAAATCGCCCAGCCTGATTTGACATGTGACTACAATTTTTCAATGAATATTCATATTTCCTAATAAACTAACTCTCATGATCCTGATATTCACCATTTTTTTAAAGCAATATTTTTCCTATTTTTGAAAACATTCTCATAAATTTTGTGATAAAAACAATATTTTTGAGACCTCAGTCAGAATTTGATGAGAATTTCATTCACCAATCGGTTAAGAAAGATATGAAAAATTAAGTGGTACAATATATGGGGAATTCCATGCCAACTTGACCAATGAATTTTCCTCACCATTTTCGATTTGCCGCAAAAAAAATTCGACAATTGTCCAAATACTAAAACGGTCCCCTGAATTTTTTCAGATTTTTTGATCGACCCGTTTTTTTTTTTCATGAATTTTCAAACTACCAAATGTTTCGACACTTTTTGAAACTCTCGAAAAATTCTCAAAAATCTCATGTTCCACTACGAACATCACGCTACTATCTTCGGTCCTATGATGTCCTTGGGATATTCTGAGGAGATCGTCGGATATCCATCGTCGACATCCGCAGGCTATTGAGGGACCGGCCAAAAACATGTCCCTGGAATATCTACGGAACGTCAACGGATATCGTAGGATATTCCGTGGATATCCAAAATATCCTGAATGATATCAATAGGATGTTGTTAGGACTGCCATTTGCTGCGTGGGATATAGGTTTTTGAAAAATTTCTATAATACATCACAGTTCAAAACAACCAATGGGTTCGAAGTGAATCGGTTACACGTCTTTCCAATCATTGCTACCTTGCTCGAGGGGTGAGTTGCGGCTTCATTTCGAATTGCAATGCTCCCATGGGCCGGAACGTCTTCAAATATATACAACAAATGTAGTCCAAACCACAGACTTCTATCTCAATTCTATGTAGTGCCCCACAGCCTTCGAACTTTTCTTTCTAAATAACACACAATTTTTAGTACTTCAGAGTTATTTTTTACTTCCTATCGCATTATCGCTTCGAATAATCTGAAACTCTGCACACTTCTTACCTATAGTAGGTATCCATGAAAAATGTATAGATTCTTAATGACAGAATTTTATTTATCACAATTTGGATGTAAGAAATTTTTTTTGGTACACTGTAGCTTCGAAAATTGGATCGTTGAAAATCTGTCAAATTCTCATGATATACCTACTTCTTCTTCTTTCTGGATATATCCCCCGAGTGCGATATACCTACTTCTATAGGTGAGGAGTCTACCAAGTTTGAGGATTTTCCGGACCTATACTGCAATCGGACGAAAAAAAATCAGCCGCGAAATGTCACAAATCGTGTTTTATTCAAATGGGAAAATTCGAAGGCTTTCAGGCGGTACTTAGAATTGAGATAGCAACCTCGAGTTTCGACTTCCTTTTTTTGTATATATTTGGAGACGTCCTGGCCAATGGGAGCATTGAAATTCGAAAATGATCAAATAAAGGACCACCCTAAATGTCATATATCTGGCATTGCATAAGTCAACTTGTATGCTGCTGGTATACGAATGACATCGTTTAAGAAGAATTTTATTTATGGGATTTGGGGGAGGATAACGAATGGGGTAAACAAAAGACTAGGCCTAGTCACTAGGGCATAGTTATTTTGGCCCACGACATCACTCAACCTTGTCTTGACGTTGACCTTAGATTATTTACGGATAACTAATTTGCCATCTTAAAATGATGATAAAATCTTTCAGAGCTATTGCAGAGTGACATGATGAATAGGAGACATCGACAACCAGTTTGTGTAAGAGAAAAAACCGATTGAGACTATCAGCTGTTTCACCATGATGAAGGAGGAAGACGTAGTTATTAATTACCGAGCCAAAATTTATTTCACACCCAACACCGGTTAAGCTAGACGGCTTTGCCAGACCTCCTTTCGCGGATACGGAGATTACAAGCTGACAACAGTAGATCCGTAAAAGTAGACAAGTTCAGCTTTCCATGATCACTTATTCACCCTCGAACTCACCTTCAGAATAGATTTTGTCTCTAACTTCGCTCTTCATGAAAAACCTTGCCAAGTATCACCTGGTGACGCTGCGATTCAAAGGCATCGATCAACCTGTCCATGGGGCCAATCGCCTTAACGGATCTCGATTAACGGTTCTCATAGTATTTTATTGCTCATTCAATGTAGCTTCAAAACGTAGTTTGCCATGAACAGGTTAACACTTCAATATTTCTTACCAGCAGCCATCAATAAGTCTTCTTAGTATGATGACAGTGGAACAAGACGTCTTTTACCTGAAATTGATTATGTTAAACGCTGCATTCGCATCGGGGTATACATACGATAATAAGATACTCAATTCTTTCTCATTTTTTGATTTTTTTTTTTCTTTTTATTATACAGACAATTTGCCTGCGGTTTGATTCATTTATATCTTTGTGTATAATTCCATAAAATAATAAATATGTACAACGTTTCAATCAGAGTTAATATATATATTATAAGCGCTGGGGGGTCGCTGTGGCTGGACATGGACTTGCTGGGTCAGATCGAGGAAGGAAATCTACATTTCGTGGTCGAAGCTTAATGCTGATTCTATGTTTTGATACGATTCTCTTCTTCGACGTAGGGGTGTGCCTCTATCCACTCGAGAGCTCGCTGAATAGCTTCAGGAATAGGCGGTGAAGTTGGCAAATGAGCTCCTTCCGGCTGGAAGCCATCAGCATCGGCCTTATAAGTCAGAGAAATGGCAACTCCATCATCGCCAGTGTAACTGTAGCCACCTTGGGCGGATATTCCTTCATTTTCAGCGCCAGCGTTGACCAAGGCACCTTCTTCTTCAGCCTTGATTCCGTTTCCGGTTTCAAAGCTCCATTTATAAGATCCATCGGGATTTGGCCCGTCTTGAGATTGGTTGACGATTGGGATCGGCTCCTCGGCAGGTCGCGCCAAGGCGCAGCTCGTCAAAGCAACCAACGCTATCTGGAAGTCAAGAAGAAAAAGAGGGTTATTTTTCACAATGTTTCATCTTCTTTATAAAGGCTTATTATTCCGTCTGAGGTTTAACCGACGCGATTGTCAGAGATTGCATAAGATGGCACGGTAATTTACTTGGTTCAAGAGTAAATGGCGAAATCACAAATCACCGTCGAATGAATAGTCAAGATTAATTCTGGATTCTGGTACAAAGGTCACGTCTTTCTACCTTTATTATTTCCACCGTAAGTCAACACCAAAGATAGGTTTTGGAAGACCTGGCGCACGCTTCTAACGATTTATTGATTGTGATTACATGATCTATTGACGTAATTCTCGGCTAAGAAAGTGAACACGGTGAAATTTATGGCACGACTGGATTAGGCACTAATTTTAAAACCAATTTCAAACAGACATGTGCCAATAATCAGATACTCTTTCGGTCCACACAAAAGACAAACATTCATCGTGAAAAGTGATGAAGTGATCATCAGTAATACGTCTGCCACACTCGTTTACATCACAAATAAAACTCCAATCTGATTTTATCAGCGAATTGATTTGGGATTCGTCGAAAGCCGATAGAGACGTTGGTACAAAATTAATAATACACTATTGCACTGGTTTAAACCGCGATCCGTATACGACTAGCACTCCGAAATGACTACTAGGGATTCTCGAAGCAGTGGATATTGTCCTGGAGTTTTTGTCTTCGCTTACCAATGCTGTGTACATGATGCAGTCGTATTCGCTAACAGCAAGTGTTTGTCAAGCTAGTCGGCCGCCGGCATATTTATACCCCTGAAGGCATCACCAATACCGTCGTCCTGACGCTACCAACGTGGGCTAACACCATAGCTACACTTGGTCATACGCATGAATAAATCCATCCTTACATGCATAGATGAATGCATACATAGATTGGCCTATGTTGGTATCGACAAGGGCACACTGAGACTTGTATAAGTGTCGAAAGTGTGCGAAGACACGAAGCGATTACAGATGTGTAGGTATCATAAGTAGGTATATACCTTTGTATACAAGCAAACAAACACCACACATGGCTATAAAACCGAGACCTGGAAGCTGCGATGAGGGGATGCGGAGATACGGAGGTACAAACCTCCAGAGAACTTCTATACGTTAGTATACGTAGTTAAATGTCATCGGGTCTCGAATAGGGAAGGCTTACTCAATTGTCATATAAATACTTTTCTATCAATATTTATTTTATTTTCTATATACCGCATCTATAGAATTCTTCCGCCATTTATGTATCTTTGGATTACCAGGTGGTGGATTCTGAGATGAAAATTCTTCCGGGTTCCGTTGATATATTTTCAGAGGACACATTATTTCGTACGTAATTAATTTTATTCTACTGTGTCTGAGTATTCAGTTTAATGGAAAAGCTTGAACCTAACTCAAGCTCAGAGACAATGCAGCAAACACAGGCAATCTCACAGGGAGCAGATTCATCTTCAAAGCCACATGCCTTGCAGTACCATTTTAGTCGATATCCACATCTAGTTCTACCTACGGCTACACCTTGTCGTTCGTGAGTCTCTAATCTAATTTCATCTTCAAAATAGTTACTGTCGCGGAAATTAATACGATGAATTCTCTCCACAGCATTTACCTAAGGCATTGATGGTTCTCAAAATTTTTTGCATTTCGCATCGAACTCTTGCTAACGGTACCACTAGCTTTGCCGAAGTGACTATATATTACAAAATAATGATGCAGCGAGAATCTCTTGAGGGAAAAAAAAATCAGCAAACGTTTAATAGATATCTAAATGGATGATTGTGATTGATGAGTTATTTTTCCTAGAGTATACTTTTTAATCCTCTCTCTCTCTCTCTGTGATTATAATTTACAATTAGATGAGTATTATAATTTTCTATAAACGCAGTTAGAACTTAGAAGCAGCGGTCGTATAGATAATTAGTTTGAGCAATAACAAGTTACGTGATCGCTGACAACGTGAATAATAAAGTCAAATCTATTTTGACACATTGCCTGCACGTCTAAAGTATTTATAATCGATGAAACTACTTAATTAGGTTACATCTCATATTAGATTACGTATTTTTATGGACATCCATTATACCCAGTCCCGCAGTATATCGTTAGACCAAAGTGTACAATGATCAATATTGTCTATAAATCACCGAAGGCACTTTAATGATCGGAGATAAAATGGAGAAGGTTCCCAAAGTCGGCAGACTAATCATCAAGTTTCGCCAGATTGTGGTCCAGCACATAAGTTAGCTACATGAGAAAGACGAATATGTACTACGTACGGCTTGCTAGCGTCTCTATTTCGTTGTTACTTTCATTTGGCCATCGTCTCATCAGATGAACTTCGACGTCGGTGTCAGCGACGGCATGGAATCGGGAAGCAGGGAATATAAAATGTGTGAAGATACACCGCTGCAGTATCGATACGACACCAGCATTCTCTGACGCAATCGTTTGTATGTTAATCGCAGCATCTTGTACAGGGCGCGCAGTATAGTAACAAATGATCAAATATCGTTGCATCATCGCCGCACCGGTTCCCCGGTCGCTCAGAAGGTTAGCGACAATATCTCCTGGACGATAAGCAACTTGGCCAAATATTGGCCGCTCCGCTCTTGCCATTTTCCATTAAGTAGTATTCGATCGATCAGTTGAACGAGCGACAAAGAAAAATTGGAAAAAATCGAGATGGAATCGTAGGAAGATCTTGAGTCATAAATATCAAGATTGATTTCGCAATATTGAATTGAAATCAGTAAGGTTATGCTTTTTTTGCAAAAAGTTGCCTCATGAATAGAAATTCCTTGATACAACGTGGCGTCTAACCGTTAGGGTAGATCATCAAACAAGGCCGACAAGTAATCGTAAGATTTGCACTTCCAGTTCTACGGCTTGTCGGAACGCTCATTTTCACTATCGGTAATTTCTTGCAGCATTAGCAGAATTTTTTACAACATTATGCAGGTTCAATTTTTTCGCCAAGTCAAGTTCTATCTGCAAAAGTTTCACTTAATGAAGATCCGCCAAGGTCGTGGCCCAGGAAGGTAACTTATAGACTAATAATCCTTAGCTCATTACTTCGACCAGCAGTATCAGTATATAAGCGCAGTATCTGATCGGAATGAAGGTATTCCCATCCGTAACATTGCAGCTGGCGCAAGAAGTACATTTCGCAGAATTTATTGAACAGCGATTTTGATCAAACACCTGAAAATTCAATTAAAGCGCAACACCAATCATCAACGACACTTCCTGTGCGATAGACTGTCCTTTTGATATTACTTTTTAATTGCTATTTCGGTAAATGAATTCCCGTACATACTCTTGACGGAATTGAATCCCGAACGATAAATTGGAGCAGATCAATGCCACAACCTCAAATAATCACTGATTCGATTGTCCTTTTTCGATGTTCACGCAATATTATGAGATTTTTCTGCAGTGCTCGTTGATTTTTGGTCCGGAAAATTAAAAATTTGGCAATAAAAAATTGATTACTCGAGTCATGTGCACAATGTCAAAAAGTCATATGTTCATCGGACAGAGCTTCATTTTCAGAACAATTAGAGATCCGAATCCTTGTAGCGAGTCCTTTCCTTGGACTACATCTAATTCTGATACCCGATGAGTCACAACTCTTGGCCTTTGCTTGACTGTACTTCAAAAAATTAGCAAACTACTGCAGTCATGAAACTGGTGGTTCAAAAAACGATTTGGACACATGCCAGTCCTTAAAAAATACCCGTATTTGAGGTGTACCAGGTGTGTAATTTTTCAAAAAATCAGAAGACAAGCATTGTTGAGTTTGGTTAAATTGAGTGGGATCGCCCTAATGTATACTACATAATCGCAAATATTTTGCTATAAATCGAATGATGAATTCTAGGATTAAAAAGTCTCAAGCGTATGTCCATCAGTTGAGAGAATAAAATTATTCAGTTCATTCAATTCTTCAGACATGAACGCAGTACATGAAAATAATACTAATTCGACTTGACATCGTGTTGATTAATTTCATTAGAAAACGAAATTGTGGGTGCAGGTATTAGGAAAACTATTGGTTTGAAAAAACATTTAGTTAATAATCAGCAGGTATTTATATTTCCCAGCCAAGAAGGCTGCATCACAGAAGAGGTTACATTGCGGTTAGGCTTGCGAAAGTTAAAACGAATATAAACATTTAATTACTGTAAAATTGATTGATTATCATTTCTTTTTTTTTTTTTTTTTTTTTCAGCGTGTAGCTTAAAACTCTTCATCACGAGTTCGTGACATGCTAAATAATCGATACATTAGTTATAAGTTTTCCTAAGCAGAGCTTGCTCGTCGTAGGGATGAGCCTTAGCCCACACGAGAGCCCTGGCGATGTATTCGGGTATCGGCTCAGGTAGGGGTGCGACCGGTAAGTGATCACCCTTGGCTCTGTAGCCATTCTCGTCGGCGATATAGTAGGTCTTGATGTGGTTACCCTCGAGGTCGGTGTACTCCACTACTCCTTCGATAACCTGAGCACGGTCTTTGGCGCCTACGTCCTTTGAAGAGCCAACTTCGTCGACAGTAATACCGTTTCCGTGCCAAGCATTTCGGAATGCACCCTCGGAACCGACTTCCGTCAGTTGGCTTTCGATCGGTGCGTTCTTATCAACATCCGTGGCGTAAACGGCTCCAAAGAGCATCGTGATAAAAATCTGTAGATACAATATATTGTCAATTGTGACGTTCTGGCGTAGCCATTTCTTACCTTATATAGACTATTTTTATACAGTTCTTTATCACTTGCATACCAGACGCTATCGTAAACCTTACCTCCTTAGCCAACTCGTCTCCTCACAATCACACCATGCTTACTTCCACACTTCTGCGTATCCACCTTGGCTACAACCGAGTCATTCTCATTACTCTATACTAATTGTTAAGATAGTCTCTCAGTCAAACTTCCTCTTCTAAATTCTATTCAATATTCACCTTCGAATTTATTCACATTCAAGTTCAATTCTCAACTCAATCTGATTGACGTTATCAATAAACATACAAACGTTAATGAACATTATCAGCAATCATTTCATATACTCTACATTCCAATTTGCCTGAATTATCTTAGTTACTCTTACGTGTAAAACCAGTCAATCCTTGAACATCAATTCGTGTATAGACTTCGAGGACCAAAAACAATCCTAACATTCGTATCACAATACAATTTGCTACTCAATTAACCGTGGATTCATATTCATTGACTGATAACCCACGTCGAGATAGGAGTTTCATAATACCCGAAGTTTTTTTTTTTTAATCCTGAGTTATCCGGCAACGCCGATGTACCAAAATACCCAATTATGTACTGATATTTACTCACCAAGGAATTCATGATGATAGTTCAACACTTTGATCCTGTATGCCACTTTAGATGTTGCGAAGAGTTTTATAGTGGAACCTGGGCTGGTTTGCAGTAGAGAGGCGAATGTCAAACAACTCTCATAAACTTGAAAAATGTGAAGGTCAAGTGCTCGAAAACTTCGGCATGAAGTCAATTAACAAATGTAATTAGTTACTCCCATTCGAAACAACCCTTATGCTGCTACTGAAGGAACGTGCATATATTGAACCCATTCCCCTACATGTCTATGTATTTCTATGAAATAAGAAATAAGAAAGAACCAACAAATGTTATTAACAGTGTGAATTCAAATATATTCTATTTTTGAAGAGACTGTTTAACATTTACGTATCCAGTTTGGCAAGCCATGCGAGAATGACTATGAAAAAAAACCATTCAAAAAAAGCGGTTTAGCAGTCAGATTCCACAGGAAATATATCCATTCTCTTAATGAATATGTTATATTCTATGAGCAACAGTTTGCATGATTCCTAATACTCGAGATCTCATCATCCTATGAAAAATAATTACCACCGATCAGGTGACCTCTCATCTTTTTATTTTCATCTGTCACGTGGTAAGAAACACCGCGCATAGGTATAAAAAAAAAACGGTTAATTCTTGCCATAACGTATTTATATCAATAATCTGTGAATCTGAGTGCTTATACGATTTCGTTTAATATTTTAAGCGTGCCATGTAAGAATCCGTGACTGAAAAAAAAATAATTAATGTTTCAGGCACGTTGCAAGGGACATGCTTCTGGGAATTTCTTACTGTCTGAACGAAAAGGATGAGTTCCAATAAAATACATAGGTGATAAACTTTTGAACAGGCGGACTGCGTTTACCCGTGCATATGTATACCTACCTAATAGGCTTGTGACGATATTTCGAGATATTTCGCTGTATATGGGCATATCTATGGAATTTTTAACTTTTGTCAGGGATAGTAGTTGTGTCCATTTCAAGTACAAATTGGATACCCCAACGGTGTTTTCGAGTGACAAATACTTTTTCTTAAAGGTAACTGTGATGTTCTAGTATATTTAAATTCATTTCTGCATCTTATGAGTAGAAAAGTCCTCGAAAAAACGACAAATCACTGTGAGGATGGAGCATTTTTTTATTGTAACTACTATAGCTTGTTGACCGAAGTTAATAGCAAGCTGATTTCTTTTTCATTGATTTTATTGTAGAAAATATAGAAAAATATAGAAAAATAGAAAAATGCAGACTAGACAACTGTGCGAGCCAGGGAAGCTATAATAAAAATTGATGAAATAGCGTTGACGACATTTTTTGAATTGAAGATAATTTTACTTTTTTCATTACAACTGTTTGACCGATCCATTTGAACGAGCGACCTTGAAGTATCTTATTCTACCAGAACCTGCGAAAAGGCACACCTGTATATCGATTGCGATCCCATTCCAAACAATCAGTAATCGATAACATTTGTAATAAGAAGTAAATCAAAACGGTCAATATTTTTATGCATATTTCGGAGAGATAAATACAAATGAGTAAATATTTTCAAAAATCATCGATTTTCATATTTATTGAAAAAATGTTTAGAAACCTATCTTTTACGTGCACTATCCCGAATGTCGTTTTAAACAGTACGAGCATTTATTTGTTTTTTTTCCATTTTTGTTTAATTTTATTTTTTTTTCGTTTATTTTACTCGTAAGACTCTAGACGCCCTCGAACCGGAGTGCGAATTCGACCACAAAAATAATTTTTCAAAGATAATTTCAAAGAGAAGATTTAATTTACATTACTTTCCATCCGCACTTGACCGAGCCTTGAAAATGAATTATTCTAATTTTTTCGTGTACACAGATCATCCTAGTTTTATAGGTGTGCCGTAAATTTTTCCGAAATTTATTTTTATACCTCAAAATTACAACATTCCATGGATATGCCCTGCCCATATACGAAAGTCATTCTTAAATATAGTCTCCGAACATGAACAAAAAATTTGTAAATTCAAAAAAAAAATGTATTAATTTATTTTAATATCTATCCTTTCAATTCTGGAAATATCACTGATCTGGAAATTGGGATCTGAGCATCGTCGGCGAGGGTTTCAGATTTTTTTTCGGCGTAACTAGTCTTCGAAAATTTACGTATCTTATGAATTTTAAACTCAATAGCCTCACTTTATAGAAATCTCATCTTTAATATAACACTACATTGCACTTTGTTTTGCAAACAATTGAAAACGTGATCGTTGAGGCCCGGCCAAGAGAATACTCCATTTAAATTTGCACAGAAACCATTTTCAACTAAATCGAATTAGATGGCCCCAGGTAAAAATAACTGCAAATGGTGTATTCCATGTCAACTCAATAAACGATTGGCCATGACATTTTTTTTATTTTACTCATAATTTTTCCTATGGTAGTACGACCCTGATTTCAAAATAAAATATTGTCACCTAAATTCCAGAATGGGAGAACATTCTTTTCTATTCTTTCAATTGTATTTTCGATTCTTATCACGATCATATTTACTGATCGTTTACTGAGTTTGGCGTGGAATACCGAAAACATTTTGCTATCAATTGACTTCTGAATTCTTCGATTCAGAATTTTGATGCATACATCTACGAGCTGAAAATAGCTCAGCTCTTCAGACATGAATAAAATACCTGACGATCACACTTCATCGTGAGTGGCGATGATTACTTGCATTAGAGGATGAAATTTTTGGTGAAATTAGGTAAGCCACTCGTTGGAGAAAATCTAATCATCAATCAGAATCTATTCCCTAGCCAATCAGGTTGGGTCACAGAACAGGTTACATTGCAGTTGAGGTTTAGGAAATTAATGACAGCAAAAAATTTAGTTACTATAAAAAAAATCTTGTTTTTTTTATTGAGCATGTAGCTTGACGTTCTTTATCCCGAGTTCGTGGCGTGGTAAATAATCAATAGGTTATTAGTAAGTCTTCTTAAGCTCAGCTGCCTCATCGTAGGGATGAGCCTTAGCCCACTCCAGAGCCCTGGCGATGTATTCGGGTATCGGCTCAGGTTGGGGTGCGACTGGTAAGTGGGCGCCTTCGACTCTGGAACCATTCTCGTCGGCGATGTAGAGGGTCTTGATGTGGGTGCCATCGGGTGCGGTGTACTCAACTGAGCCTTGGATAACTTGAGCAGTTTCCGTGCCTATTTGCTTAGTCGAGCCTTGTTCGCGGGCGACAATATTGTTGCCGGACCAACTGTTTTCGAAATTACCGTCTGTACCGATGTCCTGGACTTGGCTCTCGATGGGTGCATCCTTGTCAAGCCCTGCGGCGCAAGCTGCTCCGAAGAATATGGTAACGAGGATCTGTAAATGTGTAAAATAATGTCAACATGTTAATAGGTTGATACTAGATAAACTACGGAATTTTAATCGGCGAATGATAACCCGTTTCAGGAAGTACAATGCCACATTCGATTAACTTACCAGTGAATTCATGTTGATAGTTCGACAGTTTGATGTTCGATGCGAGTTTAGATTTCACGGGGACTTTTATAGCGATCTCCGCTTGGTTGGCACTGGAGGGGTAAATGTCAGACATCCTCTCGAAAACATAAAAAATGTCACAACGTCGCGCCGGGTGCTTAAAATCATTGATAAAAAGTCACTGAAAAAATATTCATGAGTGCTGCAAACCCAAGAATGACGTTCGCATGCATACAAGGATACAGTGCGCACGAACGAATATACAAACCCAGTTCATCCGAACTTGCCCTTACCAGCAACATAGCTCGGAGTTTTCCATTCTTACAATACTTATTCAAAAACGTTACCCACACATGTACACTAAACGTAATGGATTCTGATCCGGATGAGTTGGACAATTCTAGAAACAGCCAATCGGCGCTCTGGATTAAAAAAATCCAGAGCGCCGATTGGCTGTTTCTAGAATTGTCCAACTCGTCCGGATCAGAATCCATTACGTTTAGTGTACCTGAATGGTTTGATTTAGTACTTAGGTGCCATATCATCATTCGCCAAATACGATTCTATGCTCTATTTGGTAATGATCTGCTGACGTTTAGGCATTGTGTTACAGATCCTTGTTATTCGATACTCTACGGTGCCGCCTGTCCCACAGGCTTTGGCAAGGACGTATTCATCGACAGCCAAGTCGTATGGATATCAGTTTCGAGGGTAACTTCCAAAACGGTCCGGAATCGGTATCTCTGTCCAGCAAGTCAGCAACTTCAAAATAGCGGGCAAAAAGGAACCCGTCCAGAATATCTAGGGAGTAGTCGAGTTCATCACCCCCGATGGAACGCCAATCAAAACCAGGGTCGAGCAGTCCGACTTACCAATCTCACCCTTAACACAGGGAATATCCCAAAACATCGTCAAGGCTCTCGAACCCCTACGACGAAGCACTTAACTTATTTGTCAGTCGATTTGGGCTTGGTTAATAAAAACGGCCATTCATTTTATACCAAGCAATTGATGTGTTCTTCTTTTCTCAGTGTCCTCTTACAGAATGAAGCCTGAAGGACAATATGGTGAAAACAAATTGGAAAAAAATCTTGACTATAAATTATTAAATATTGTCGTTCGTAAGCAACAGCTTGCTCAATTCTACTAAAGATTTCATAGTTCGAAAATAATAATTACCACCAATCAAGTTGCAGTGATGTTTATTACTTTCCATATGGTGAGGAAAACCTCGCATCAATGTACTGTGAGGTATAGGTAATCGCGTGGTGGATCGTCTCTTGGTTCTTGCTATAACGTAATACCTATAATCTTTGAATCTGAGTCATTAAGAGATTTCATTTGATATTTGAGGCCGGAATTCTAAGACAGTGATTGTTTGTCCAGTGCTTATTGACTCTCTGCCTATGGCGATATTTCGTCTATCAAAGAGGACATTCCTAAAAATGGTATCCGTACATAAAGAACAAACTTGTGAAAGTCAGACCCTCTTTTATCTACCTCTAGCATTGTTGGTCAAGGACTCGTCTGAATCTTTCAAGCAATACTTCAGTGAACAGAATTATTTTATCGACTAATTATTAGCCTATTCAATCAGACCATAAAAATTCCATCAGGCTATACTTCACCGTCAATAGAATAGATCGAATTTTCGATCTTCTTTTCCTAGTCTTCTACTTCAATGTTTAGCCTATCTGTTATATGACTATACGAGTGTGTTCGGCGTATTCTACTCATACAGGTACAAATACCTAATAAAAATTCATCGCTACGTCGTGGGATGTGGTATTATGCTAATAACAGAATTAGCATTCATACGTTTTCCTCTTTCATCAAAATTATTAATAATTCAGAAAAAAAGACATTTTCTGATCGTGAAACGGGAGCTGCATCGCTGCTTATGGATATTATTGCCAACTCACATAAACTGCCGTCTGTGGTAGCTATTGTAAATGAAAGTAAAATTGAATTCGGCGTCAGTTGCAACGCGATGCCTCCGGCGAGCAGCTTCTTCGCGCTCGCTAGAACCGTTTACTTTTATATGTCAAGGTCGTCTTCTGTGGTTTCTGTCTCCCACTTATAATCAAGACAATCTCATCTCATCTTCACGCTAGTCTCGTCGTCAGGCTATCCTCAGGCTTAAGGCGTAAGAAATTGCCGTTCAACACCAGACGCTGGTCCATCGCATAGTCCAGCACCTAACTCCGTGATTAGAAGCAGCCTTCCTTCTGCGGGTCGGGTTTTATACCTATCTGACATTTACTCACGTGGAGATCACTTCGTGACCTCGTGGGCTCTTCTTTTACGCGAACGAAACTGTTTGACCATTGCTTCGTACGTTTGTCGGGTTGAAGTGTCTCTATGGCTCTTGAGATTTCTTAATTTTTGTTCGTTGTTTTTTGCGTGAAAAATCCGACCATTCAAATCATTTAATACTAGAAATCTGTAAGAAGCTTGTGGTTCAATCTCGCTAGATATTACCTCGTAATCATCGGACGTTCCACTAATAGAATAGCACCTCACAGATCATATTTGTGATAACATAGTAATTGCTACTCAATACAGATATAAGTGCAGCATTTATCTTCGCCGATGAGCAATTAGTCATACTGCCTAACTATATGCACCGATTACATATTCCAGATCTTGACGAGAAGTAGATTATATTACCATGAAATTAAATTGAATCGCATATGAATGGTACCTATACGAAAAAAAATTGCCGCAGGAGTAATCGCGGTTTTACACATGTCTCACAAATTAACTTGAATTTCAGTACTATCTTCACTTGGCAAACTTCTACGGATGGTAGAAAAAAATATAATGTACTGAAGCGTAGGCTATGAAAATATTTCAATCATGTATCCACCTACATTGATTTTGACTTACTGAAACTATGAATATCTGAATCTTGTTTCGAACTAAGCTGCATGTATGGAATTCCAAACCCGAAGAGACATCTGAAGTTAGGAAACCCTGATGAAAAATTTTTGTACGAAATATCTCAATTAATTATATCATGTATTGATTGAAGTGATTATTGCTCAGAACTTCGAGGCTAAATTTATTCCTTTTAATATTCCAACTCTAAAAGCCAGTCATTTAAGAGTTAGTTCATCGAGGCATATATCGTCGTAGGCACAGACTTTCTCTCAATCGCATCATAGCAAAGAATTAAAAAAAAAAAGTCTGGGGGCATCAATTCTCCTTAAAAGTAGCAGCCAGCTACACCGACAAGAAGATCTGGTAGCTTCTTCTAGGAGTTGATCAATTCACATCGATAGTTACAACACCGTCTCTTGACTATATTATGCGATAGTGAATCGCAAATAAATTTTATTCTCAAGATACGTATTCGCACAATTAAGATTTTATATACAAAGTTAATTACTTTATATACAAAATTTCCGGAGACGTAAGCTCCACTAGTCATTGAATAGATCCACCAAATATCAATTATCAATTACCCAAAATTATTATTACTTTGGACACATAATGTTCACAAAAGAAAATGAAAAGTTCCTCCAACGTCTTGGATGAAATTTCTCTTCATTTTGCAGATTGTTAAAGCCTTTCGTCTGATAGCATTATTATCATAAATGCTACTAATTCTGCGCGGTCAATTTCGCATTTGAGAAATTATTGGTGGGCTTGTCGAAGCATATTAAAACGTCCTTGAACCAGGCGTTTCATCTTCAAAAAACAATATTCGGAATAGGATTAGGATCAAGTAGCTTTGTCTCGATGTCGTTTATTTTGACAGTAATCAAAATTTTCATGTGCTGTCTCCGCTGATAAATACGATGATAGAAATCGTAGAAGACAAACCCGTAACTCTTACTCAAAGTTAACAAATTTTAAGAACAGTGATCGAAAGATTCATTTCTTCGCTGTACTTACTGTTGCATTTTAAAAGGTGAGAACATGGATGTAAAAAATTGGCTATAGTTGTTCAGCAAGTCTTTAAACTGTAGATATGTGTATTTAGCAGCTACAGTCGAGTCATTCATTCACTCTTTATGGCCTCAGCCATACTGCATAACGATTAATTTTTAGTAAGAGACCATTGCTTTCAAGAGAAAATATTTTGTTGAGATAAGAAATTCTGTTCCCACATACCCAGGATTACAACAGACTTGCCTGAGGCTATTGAGGCGGTATAATCCGAGTGCCTAAAACAGGAATAAGGCGACAACGCTACCGACCAGTATTACGACAGAGTGCATCTTCCGTACGTCAAAAATAAATAGATGCTCCGTATTCATTACCAACCAAGTCAAACCAGTTTAGTGAGCTAGGGGTCTAGTACATGAAATTTTACAACTGAACACACACAGATACAAGTTTCAAATTTGTGGAAGGCTTTGTCCGAGGGGGCGACCAGTTGACTATATAAGCTCGAGGGGAAGCTGTTGCAGTCAGATCAGGTTCATCCTCTGTCCTATCATGAACACTTTACTGGTAAGCCAATTCCGCTTGGATAGTGATCAATATATCGTCAATTATTTTAAACAGTTGTATGTGTGTTCTACAATTGAAACAATTCGTTCAAATACTATATTGAAATATTGAAATCGATCGATTATTTCAATTCAACAAAGTTCACGGGCTGATCGATCGTATTATCCATATAATTCAATGTTCATAAGTGACATTCGATGCCGCGAATGTCAGGTCGATTTTAGACCAAGGCTGGTGTACGCCTTACGCAATTCCAGATACGGTCGTGATCTTGTACAGAAAGTTTTATTAGATTGAAGAATAATAGTAGACAGAATTGATTTAATTTTCCTTCAGGCCTCAAGGAATTTTATATCGGAGCAAAATAATTATATGCATATTTGTGTGAAATTAATTGAAGCAAGATAAACGAATTTCAAGCCTAAAATTTGACTGTTTTTTTTTTTCATAGATATTCACCGTCTTCTTCACCGCCGCCTGCATGGCTGACGTGTCCCACCTGGTGAACAAGCAGCCTGCGATCTTGAATAGCGTCCAAGACTTAAGCCCTGATGGCAGTTTCAAATATGCATACGACACTGAGAATGGTATCTCTGCCAACGCCGAGGGAGGTCCTGAGGCCGAAACTCAGCAAGGAAGCTACCGTTATACTGCTCCAGATGGTCAAGTTATTCACGTAGACTGGACTGCTGGACCTCTCGGTTTCATTGCGAAAGGAGCAGCGATCCCAGCCACCCCCGACCACGTGCTCCGCACCTTGGAATACAACGCAGCCCATCCTTACAAGGAGGAAGTCCAGCCATAATTTGCCAATTCTAGCAAGCATGAATTTTTGAATTTGTCAATTATAGCTAAGCAATGAAAGATGCCATGACTATAATATGTGACCTACGTCATAAATTTCTGAATAAATATCAAACAGTAATATAATTTTCTATTTGTTATACGCAACCTTGTTCATATCTAGGCCAATGTATTACACAACTAAAAAGACTATAAATTTCGGGATTAAGATTGATCAACGTACCCGTGAAAGAAGGCATTTTTAATACTAAACCGGAGATATTCAGAAATACTAAATAACGTAGTCCTAGTATAATTCACTTGGGATTGTATTCGCGTTTGGAAATCATTGGTGTTAATTTTTTTCTCAAATACGCTCAAGGGATTCGGTCCCAACTCTCGACTCTTGCCTTTTCGCAATCTGTGGAATACTGACTTACCAGAAATTTTGAACCACCAGCTCTAATCTGTCCGCAAATTTGCTCGAGCAACAGGTGGTTCTATACACTCCAAAATCCATGTATTTTTAGGCTTAGTTACCGACCTAAGTTTTCTACAGTTAAGAGCAAAGATATCGACATCGATACTCTGTCGACAAGTTGAATTTCTTAACGTGAACTTAGCGAAATGACCAGACGTTAGTAGTTCTCTGTAGAGAACTACACAAGTCGATAAAAAAAAGAACTGGACCCCATACAAAATTATTGCATAAAGTCACGTTCTCGTAAGCCGATCATAAGTTTATAGTCATAAAATTATGACGTAAGGCAAATCAACCAGTATATTGACATTACCGTGAGAAATCGAGTCTTGCAGGTCGTCGGTGGTGTGACAAAAGAAAGTCGAGTTCATCAACCCCCCATGATGATCGTTATTAAACTCGCATTGAGATGACCTTATATCGATTAAATGCATCCACGCGTTATTCCTTTAATAAATTGTAACACCGGGAAATCATGTCTCGGATGCTCCTTCAAGATCAACGATAAGTAATGCATTAACTTTTAATTGCAATATATTGAGGCCTGACCGTTGGTTATATTTTACATGAGAGATATGCGCTTTCGAAATGCAGTGATTTATTACAGTGGCATCTCTAGATCTTGCTACCATACATCTCGATTCATATATAAAATAAGATTTTTTTTTTTTTTTTTTGTTTTTCTTCTATTATCAATATGCTTTCTGCGAAATAGAAGCTGCAACGAGGATCGATGACATTTGATCCCAATTGCCTAGACACCTGGTTATAGCGACAACCGCAACTAACATGACCTATGCTAGTTATTGATCAATTACCTCTCGCAAGATTACCTCGAGGACCTTGTCGGTGGAAAAATGTCCGGTTTTAGTATTCTGATTTTTGGCTATGACTTAAAATAAATCAGGGCAGTGTGTCGAAATTTTAAATTGCTCCAGTCTCCGTTCTCATCAATTATACACGGACAAATTTCCAGATGTCGTGACAAGGAAGCCTGCTCAGTCAGCATGGGGCGCAGGATCAGGAAACTGAACTTTCTCTCTCTCCCTTGCTCGGCAAATCTCAGCCTGGGATTATAAACATAAGAAAAATCCGCCCCGCCTCTTTCGAGTAATTAGATGCTCTGGCAGCTCCGATTGCCCTCGATAACCTAATTGTGGTTGTGAATCTTCTCTCGCGGTTGTGTAACCAAAGTCACCGGCCGAATGACCTTTGTGCCTGCAGAGTTCGAGAAGGAAAAGAAAGGACTCGCGGATAACTCGTTTCTTAACATATTTCTGAATCAGCTTCTTATTATTTTTGATTACGATAATGTCTGTCTAATATTCCCATATTACGTAAGCTGCCAATGCTGATTTCTTTCACTGACCTTTAGATCTTTTTTATTCTGACAATCATTTTTTATTTCTTTTTTACTTTTTACTGTACATATTTTCTCAAATACAATATATTTCTCCATATATCTACGTGCCAGATATTCGCTACAGACTTGAAATAAGTCGTTCTAAAGAAAAATGTTAATTTGCTGTTGAAACATTTGAGAAATCAACCGTTGCGTTACGTAAAAGCTGTTAGATGCCTCAGCGCTGCGTCTATGAATGACTTTTCAAGATTGATTTGTCTTAGCTTGTGGGTAGATATACCTATGACATCCGACGTTGACACTCTGGCATGATTCAATAACTTCAGTTAAAAAAAAGAGTGACTGCTATGAGTGGGAATATATTCTACAATTTTGCTATCAACGGTGTACCGTTTTTTCGCGAACAAATATTAAATCCACGTGATATTAACTTGACTCTCAGGAATCTAAAATACCCGTTTTACTTTCATTCAAGAATCGAAGAACCCAAATTGAAGCGTTATGCAAAGAATCAAAGCTGCCAGTCTTCGGCCCTATGAGATCTTCGACCCCGAAGTCCCATGGTCATCTGACAAACCGTCATGATCGACAGATGAACACTAACGAAATTAAAGATTGACACATAAACGAAAGTGAAAAGGAATTACCTCCTCATTACCGAAAGGTTATAGATGTGGTGCCTAACGCTAATTCAGTTACGTACGGATTACCGATTAATAATGTGCACACAGGTATTGAAACCGCATAGTGATCATAAGATTGCGCGTATCCTTTAAGTATCCGTTGATTGGTTCCGATTCTTACTGTACGGCAATTAAAGAGTCTGTCGTGAAAGTAAAAGCTCTCATAATCTTCCATAGGCTTCGGTAAGATGCGAAGAGACGAGTTCACAGTTGGCGTACATACATTTGAAGAGGAACATTTTTTATGTAAAATTATCCAAGTCACATGTCTTTTGTCAATATACGAATTGAGGTAATATTCAGAGTCAGTCTTCATCGGAAGTATTTATATCGATGGCAAAATATAGTGATAGATCAGCCGAAATAGATTAGCTTGTATAGACGCTGGCATGTAGGTAGGATGAAGATTTGAATTCTTATTCCTGCACGCGATAATGTATTCAAAAAACGTCTATGAATATGTTTTGTGCACGAGCATTGAATAAATTATAATAAAAATGCCTATTATTTTCGAAAAGTCGAATAATATTGGAATTAAATATCCGACAATGTCCACCAACTCAATTACGCGGTTAACCAGAAGATCAGAAGTGTAATCAAATTTTGATGGGCTAATTGATGAGCATGAACGAACTACAATTAAGTAATTAAGCGATCATCCAAGGCTAATTCCGAAGACCACGAATCAATCAAAAATTCATTCAAAGGTCAATAATTTGAGACTTTGACTAAACGAAGGCAATACTTTTTTCTTATATAACACGTAGCCACGACTTATGCTAATGAATTTAAATTCGGTCAACAACAGCTCTTGAGCTCAGGTTTGGTTAGGACAGTTTGATTGCGAGAAACAAGTCAGGATGACATAAGTCCAAGACGGGTCTTCACCGTGCGTTTACCATGCTAAAAGTAAAGAATTCCTACGTTTATGAATGTACACATAGGTCTACAGCAAGCGGCTCTGCAAATGAACGTGTAAAAGGTAAAAATGAATCCCACTATTAACGTGAAGCCGTTCTTTTATTTACAAAATTACTTAAAAAATACAAATTTCTTATTAGGTATATACCCATATTATACACAATTGTTGATGCTAGCAGGTACTTTAGCTTATTATATCACATCCAAAGCCAGAAGTGTTCAAGCCTTGGAATGTCGGGGTGTCATAGTAAGATGAAATAATCCTTGGATGAACAAAGTATACGGAGATCATTCAGGATGCATAAGATGAGGAATATCTTGTTTATAAACTCAGAATTCGCATAGTCACTTTAAACTGATAAAACTGATGGTCTCTAGAGACTGCAAACGCTAAATCGTATAATCGAACATTGAACTCGATGGTAAATGTAACAATCAACCGGCTTTACTTGCTTGGGTATATATGTGCGATGATAAGCCTCTCTTACTTCTACAAATTATCTTCTTCGGGATGAGCTGCGATCCACTCCAAAGCCTTCAGGATTTCTGGAGGAATGGCAGGTGCCTGAGGGAGATGTGCACCCTGGGCCACATATCCGTCTTTACCGGCGACATATTCCACAGCGTAGACATTTCCATCGTCCCCAGTATAGCTGTAACCACCCTGGACAGAGTTTTCTTCATCAGGAGTACCAGCGTTCTTGAGTACTCCCTGTTCCTGGGCCTTGATACCGTTGCCTGCCTCGTAACCCCAACTGTATGAACCGTCCGGATTTGGCCCATCCAAAGACTGACTGACAATTGGTACAGGGGGTTGCGACTCCAGGGGTGCAGCGGTGACTGCTGCCACCAGGGCGAGGATAGTAAAGATCTGAAAGATGTCGAAAAAGTAAACTTTTGCCTAATAATTTGGCTTGATATATTATTGGAAACAGGTTTGGTATCGAGTCGAATGATTCTGCCTCTGATGATTCAGACTCCGATGTGGCAAAGCCAAAATTAACGAGTGACGTTTACATTAGAGATAAAAATCTTCGGTGGCAATAAAAAGCGATTCAGTGACAGATATTACAGAGTAAATTACAAATATCTACGGCGCACGCGATCGATATCAATCAGGGATACCTACTCATCGTCTAGACTCACGAATAGATTTCGTTAGATAATTTATTTCCCTTATAATAAAACCGCAAAGCATTTCACAACACCTACTGCCCCATGACAATTATCACATGTTACTCCGAATGAAGGATAGACCGTTTCACTGAGCCCGAGTAGTTTTTACTGAAATACGATCTCCTGCACAGACGGTCACTTATCTGTCTAATGACCACCGGTCATTCGCGTCCCATTCTAACCGCAAATGTGACACGAACCAAGTTGTACTAAACGCGATAATGTAACCCGTTGTTTGCAAATCGTGTTCACACTGTCCACTCACCAAAGTGTTCATTGCTGTCTGCGTACCTCGTCTCGTTGACATCTTCTACAGAGGACTCGCCTTTATAGGGACACCAAAACCTCCGGTCGTAGATATCCCCACCCCCTCCCACCCCAACAGGTGGGGATGTTTGAAGAAGAGTTTTTACTTTTTCGAAACTGATCAACGCCATGCAAATATAACCATATATTGCGAAATGAACAACGCGAAGACGCTGTCGTTGTATAGTCGAAATGTCTCATTGCATGTATGTTACCTGCATATATCTACATATTGCATATGTTGAATATTGACATCGGTGTCATTCATTCAGTTGTCGGTACTTCTTTGTCTTTCAACTTTGGTAACTTATGCCCTGCAGTTGTAGCATGTGTGTATGTATAGGTATGCATTGGTATGTATGGGTACATTCCCATTGGACATAGAGACTGTATTATTAAACGGGTATCACATTCGCCATAGAAAAGATTTGGATATAGGTACCTACCAATAAGTAGTACCCACTCATACGAGTGTTATGCAACGGGTAATTCGTCATATTTTATGGCGTATTGGTGCCATTATGAAACCGCAACTTTGCATAAAGATGACAGCTTATGGCGTTCGTAGGTCACGCGATTACGATTACCTGCGTTTACGTATACGTTTACGTTTATGACTTGCGCTGTGCCGCCAGCATGTAAGCCGAGGTTATACTTGGGGTCAGAAACAATCGGGCAGCTAAGATGTAATCGTAGTGATCAACGCTGTGAACCACACATTTATTATCGACAATACTCAACGGTAATTGCTTTTCCCATTTCGTCACTGGGGCCCCAAATTTTTGTTCAATTATTTTTACTTAATATCCGGAACAGTTTGGTGTCTAATATTTTACAATCACAGCTACGAACAAGGAAGTTGAAATTTTCGTGAAAGTAGTATTGGTAAAGTGAACGTAAATAATTATCCGACAATAAGCAGCTTAGGATTCGAAATTATTTTTGATCACATAGCAACGTATAAAATTGGCATTTCACCGCACTGCGGCACCACTAAGACCATAAATAATACATTTTTCTACTATACAAAAACAATTTTTTTCACCCCTAGAAAACCCGTCGCGATTTAAGATAAATCGGAAAATGACTGTTTATTAGAGAGGAATGAAAAGAAAAAAGCGCAACGATCATCATGCTTGCACAAGTTTTTCTGACAGGTCATTTTTTATTCTGACCAACAGCTATTCACACTATTGCATCGTATGTTGATTAAATTGTCCAGCGGAAGCTGACCCAAGTCAGATACCCCTGTAAGGGTTATCTGAATTTTCTTTCTCAATTTAAATTCCCGCTGTGATGCAATTAATCAAAGAAATTGCCTTGGCACCTACGCCTCTGCCATAAACTCGCGCATGTGTCACGGAAACGAGAATTCAATTCTCCGAGTCTATCGAAGAGGTCAACACCTTTGCGATTATATCTATCAAGTTGTTAACTAATAATATATCTTATTTACTAAACTGGGAGTAGGTAAGTGTGAAGGACATTATAGTCAACAGAAGCCCAACGGCGATTACTTTAATTGTGAGAACAAAAAAAAATAACGAAGTTTCCTAGTTTTGAACACGAATCTTATGCTGATCTTTCACCTCGTTCAAATATTGACGTCATAAACGTAAGTGTGTGATTTAGACAAACTTTAAACAGAGCGCGTGGTATGTATATTCGTTATTTAATTATAAAGTACAATGCATATGAAGCATATTCAACACGCCAAACGTATAATGATGATACTGCAGGGTATTATAGTGACGGTCATCCTTCATTCATTTGGAAGTAACAAAAAATCCATTAAATTAATTATTGGGAGTTCTTTACGAGCTTCCTTGCCCATTTATATACCTATATACATACGCATGTATAGATTGCACGAATACCGATTTTTCAAGTGAAAAATCTATGAGCATAAATGAAAATGCGTATATACGACATATTGTCAAGAAGCTGCGATTCGTTAGAAATGTGAATTCCTGCCTTCCGCCAAGGCAAACCAGTAGGCATCTATTTTCACCTCACGTTCAAACATATCCATATTTACACGAAAAAAGTTAATTTTCGACGAATTGATAATCAACTGTGGTTTTATACTAATAGAGATGATTATAGGTGTATAGGTATATCTATGAGTAACCGGGATGTCAAGTAATCGAAATATTTTTGGCTGGTGACCAAAAGTAGTATAGAATCTATTTTTCACACGGTGATCTCAGGCGTTGAAGAACTCCGAAAATTAAACGGATATCGTTGGTCTTTCAACGTAGCTGATTTTTTCACTAAAATCAATAGAATCGTTACTAGAATCTCTAATGACATGTGACATTATGCGTTTGGCGTTTCATTGACCCAGCTGATCCTCGACCCGATCTCGTTGCCATTCCCAATAGTTTGCAGTCATAAGTCTTTTCTTATTTTTATCTTCTTCTTTTTTTTTTTTGGTCCGAACTAACGATCTTAACGATTCAGCCATGTACCAAATTTGTGGAACCTTGACGACTGTACGCGATCTGAATTTTCGCGGGCCAACAATCGGTGTGGAACCTCTACTTATCCATCCGACTTGGATTTATGCGAAACGCACAACGCGAGGCGAGGCTCGACCACCAATTCGGTAACACGTGTTTCGTCCTTTACGCAAATATATATTTTATTTTCATAGTCACGCTTCTAACATCGAGTTTCCTCCTCGTTTGCTTCCTGTTAGCGTCAATATTGACAAATAAATAAAATTACGTTATTCTCAGGCTAAGAATAGAAGAAATATTGTCGAGGAAATAGCTGCTGGACGTATGTAATTTATTGAAACCGACCACAACCCGTTTCTACAAAATCTTGAAACGACATTTAACTTCTGAGAAATTAAAAGTTTAAACATTTGGTAGTTATAAGAACTTTCAACCAATAAATGTAGTAGGTAATTCGCTAATATCTTTAACAATGAAATTAGCATTTTTTTTTCCAACTTTTTACGTGGTCGAAGCATCAGTGGAAAAAAATCCAGGAAATATAAATTCTTACCAAATTGAAAAGGAATTTGAGATTAATCATAGATCGTAAAAATAAGTATGCGTTGTATTCGCGATACGTGATTTAATATTTAATCTCAAGCAAAATTAAAGTGAGATGGAACTATATTATCGTGTATAATAGGCGAATTGTATAAACGAAATTTCATAATTCACCTATGACATGCAAAACCACAAAGAAAAAAAAAAAAAAAAATGTCAGTGAAATAAATAAAGAGGAAAAAAAAGGTCAGTGTGTGGTTTTACCCTACGGTTTTCGAGAAAAAAAAATGTCAACTTTATTGTGATACTTCTTCGAATAACGAACTACGCCATCACGAGCATCGAAGTCACGAAGATATTGATCTTTATAATGAAATTTGGATATTCACGTATAAATTTATATCGCATGCCCACTCGGTTAGTTCTGATAAAAATGGTAAATATGAGTGTCCTCCGAAGTACCGGTCACGAGATACGACCGTTTCAAAAATCACGCTGGACGCCAGCATGTAGGCAACCCACTACGCAGCTGGCATCGGTTAGCGCTTCATTCATAACGTTGCAGAAGTCAAGAATTTCGAACGAAAACAATTTGGACATTGAATTTTCGCCAAACACAAGAACATTACTTGTTTCCAAAATGAAATTTGACATCAAAAGTATTTTTGTTCGATATTTTCGAATTCAAAAGTGTTATGACTCGCATCAACAGTCGAGCGCGCTTATCAATTAGACAGCTGATGGATATCTGGTGTATAGTCGCTTGCCTACATGCCGGCGCCTAGCGCGATTTTTTAAGCGGCCGTATATCGCGACCGGTACTTCGGAGACCACATGTTCCATGGGTCACTTTATTCAGCGATCCTCTTTCTTACCATCTTCATTTTCTGTGTTTAGTTCTGGAACGCTCTGTAGAATCGTGAAATTCTACAGATGTATCGAAATTGGGCAAAGGATGTCAAAGTACATAGAAGCCCAACATTATTATAATAATAAATTGTACATACATTAAATTTCCTTCAGTAGTCAAAGTCACGCGAAATTGTTATTGTCGATAGTTGGTAATATCAGCTAGCAAAAAAGGAACTAGCTATAGACAACGATCGAACGTGTTGGATCAGCTGAAAACATCTGATGCGCAAAAGGTGATAGTCATGGTCACGTATTTCGAAACAGAGGTGAATTCTGATGTATTAAATCGCATTGAACGTCTCTTGACATATCCATGAGATCGAAACACTTGACTTATGGAATTTACGTTTTGCTACAAAACTTTAACGAAGTACACATGACGAGGTTGATTCTGGCCCGGAAGTGATCGGGTTATCGTATTAAATCGTATACCAACAATCACTTCCGGGCCAGAATCAACATCGCCATGTGTCTACATACATAACGAATTACCAATCCGAGCATATCAGGTACCAATTGCGTACTATAGGTATCATCAATAGTCACCATTCGCTAGTTTAAATGACTCAGTCCTCTCAAGTATGACGTCAACTAGCAAAGATTGAGGAACGATAAAGCAAGATCCGCAAGCCATTTCATTTTTGCCATCATCATCCGAAGATCTCCTTGTTCGTCAGAGAGAAAAAAAAAAAAAAAACAAACAAACAAACAAACAAGCAAACTAAGAAAACAACAACGGTAGGAATTCCGTCTCTAGAGCGATAAAATTTCATCGATCGCCGGTATTATTATTGATCGTTTAAAACTATTGACAGTCCCTGTAATCGATCTCGACTCACTTATGGCTACACGGTGAAGTAAAAGTGTGCATACTCGCAAAAGACGTACGGACTGGTTTCAAGACCTCCACGTCTGTCCTCCGATAATCTTCTTCGAGATAAAATTTGCGAATTTATCGTCGAAACTGAGGCCTTAAAGTTGTCACGAAGAAAAAAATTTCGCGCTGCATTAATATACCCGCACGAGAGAAAAAGAAGAGAGAAAAGAAACAAAAAAAAAAAAAGAAAAGTCGACTAACAAATTATATGGCGAGATTCGAACGCACAAATTTATATGCACAAAAATATTTGGGTGTGTGAAATTTCTTTGTGGTATAGTTATTACCGGGTTGAAATCAGGATGTATTTCGGCGGTGTATCGAAAAGGATCCTCTTGCAATCTTGTTCATCTTGTTCGCTTTTGCAACGTATAGCGTGTGTACTTGTGTCTTTTCGCGAGTAAGGCGACAGAGAAACTTACGACTGCAATATCGTCGGATCGGCCGTAACGGGTTCCTTTTCAATACCTAGCAGCATTCGATCTTTGCACGATGTAAGAGCTTGAAAAAAGAGAAAGAAATAAAGAAATGTAGCTCGATATATATATGTGATCGTGGAATTTCCATCGGCGTACAAACGGCTGAGAATTATTGAATCCCACGCGTCTTGTCACTGCCAATTTCCCTACACATATATACATACCGGTCGAAGGTTACGGATATCGATTCGTCTGCTTCTGTTACTCTTCTCCGACAATTATATACCCGTACCAAAATTACAGGGATCATTGGCGACCTTGAGTCGAATAGAGAACGTAACAAGCAATTATAGTTTCAATACAGGACCGAGTCGAAGTTTAAAAAGAAGGTCGGGAACCACCTGGAGCTAGTTCATATATTCCCAAGCTTGAGAGTCGAAAAAATATATATTCATCTTCCATTAGCATTTTTAATCATCGTTTAATATCTATGCTTCCGTTAAAAGAAACAGATTTTTGACCGTTGAATGTTTTTTTTTTTTTTTTTTTTTTTTTTTTTAAACAACGAAGTAAAATAGTACAGCATATTATTAACCCAAATTGAACATATTTTGACGCTTTCAGAAATATTAATTTACATAAAATTATGAAATTTATCATTAGCTAGTCCGTCCAAAGGAATCTTATAATATCATCTTCGAATAGGATGCTTATATTGCATCGATTAACAATAAATAACTTCCAGCCATGACATGATGCAATACTTAGTCAATGCGTTATTACTTATTACTATAGTCAACAGATAATACCTATACCATGCGTAAAACGGCATGACAGACGCAACAGGTGCTCATATATACCGAACGTAGTACATACGATGCCCGGTTTCTTATTAAACAGCTTTTACGCTTTTATCGATGACACGAGTGTAACCAACGTCATAATTCTGCATTAAATTGAATACTTCTCAGTCCCGTAAACGATCTGCACCTTCATTGCAATTTCGTAACAATCAGTATTTCAATTTACTGACTCATCGGATTGACTATATATTCGATCAGACTTTAGGAGGAAGTAAATTCGTCGAATTATTACGAGACCAGAAGTATAACCATCTTATCTATTATAGACAGGTACGTCTAACAGACGTATTCTCTAAGTAAGAATGATTCATCTTATTCTTCAGTTAAAAAATCCCCGCAATGGTCAGTCCGGAATGACGGAATGACACGTAGAAACAACTCCTGAAGACCCTTTACAGCGATATGAAGTAAGATATGAACTCTTTAGCAGCGATGTCTATACCATCAAGAGACAAGATTACGTCACTAGTATCAGGCGTGGGTGTCTTACATAGCTGCCCTTTCCTACGATCTTTATACTCCAACATATGATAAAAGGCAAGTGTGGAGATGACTATACGGAGTTAAGGACAGATTAAAAATCGGCAAATGCACATAATGGTTCCTTTATGTATGTGGAAGGGAAATTGTAGTTCTAAAAACGTGAATATGGGATAGGTATATTAGGTATGCGCCATTTATCGGAAGATGTATCTGACCCTGGACCATTTTTAGCTGAAGATTTAAAAATCGTTAAGCAATATTCTTTAAGGTCTTGACAAATAGGTAGTCACCTATCTGACGAGCGAGGTGAGATTTAAACGGTGACTTATTAGCTAGTATCGTTTTCGAACCAAGTTTCACCTTCACTTTTATAAGCTATATACCCACACTTCGTAGAATATATATTGTTTAAAAGAAATAAAAAATTAATTAACACCTATGATGTATTTGAATTATAAAATTTTAGTCCGTGTCGCATAAAACTGTAAAAAATTTCGGTGAATCTACACGTTTAATAATGCGAATCTTTCCTGGAATCAAGGATATTATAGAATATAGATAAACAGTCGTTGTTCCTTCGTCTTTCCCGCACGTTCGTGACCCGAAAGACCATGACATCAGATTAACAGAATGAATCAAACTATCGTAGCTGCAATTTTAAAGACTATTAATCGATGACATGTTAACTGAATTAGGAAGGATTCACCTGCAATGAGGACCATCTCGTTGTTAGATATTTTCATTATTCAATATTGACATTTTGTTCGGTACGTTATAACATGGCTAACAAGTTTATTTGCCGTTTATCTAATGGGTCGGAAATTCAGCAAGGTATAATAATTGCATAATTACATAATCTCCTGGTTAACAGGTAGCCGTTTCGCGGAGTATACGATTATTCAGTAAGTAAACTCACGCGCAGTGGGATGCTCAGGAACGTTAAGACGAAATTTTGACTTTGAAGTGAAAACTTTCACCACATTCTCTGAATTGCACGCTAAATAGCGTTTATAGTATTTAAAGGCAACATGAGCATTGAGCCTACATGCTACTTATTACATCAAAATATTTTAGACTACTTTCCAATTCTGGCCATTCAATAGCCGACAGGTGTATAGGGTTCGTTGTTCGGCGAACTAGAGCGACGGTTGAATCTTAATTGATTCTACATTCCGGTATAATCGTGTAGGCAGTTACTGCGGCGTTGACCATGACCTGAGAACAGTTTGGACATCGTGATAAAAATCTATACTAACATGTTTTTTTTTTTTAATTCATGAAAAAGAAAGCAAATGCCATTTAGTTGCGTAAATTTATTTCATTAATGAAACACAAACGGATTATAACACGTGTTACATAATTTTATCATATCTACGCGGACACTGAAAATCTATTCCATACGTACCCCCATTAAATGGTTTACATACATACATAAATTAATCGGGATCGTTAAATGACAAAGAGATAGTTAAGAGGAACGGAATAACAACGTGAGACATCGTTAACAAATTAATTATAATTTCGTAATCGACTGGATTCAAGTTGATCTCTGCAACGACGAAACTGGCTGTCGGCTTGCCCTCACGGAACATTTTCACTTATACGCAACGGAGTATACTACTTACACGGGTATTACGTCGGTATATTACACGGCTCTTCAATTCGGTTGAATTTAAACCTATCACGTAATTAAAGTATAAAATTAATTGCGATAACGTCACATATTCGCATCTCTCAATCCTTATATATATATATATATATATATATATATATTATATACTTACCTAATTACAAAGGTAGCTGAACTTCCTCGGCCTGGCTCTTTGTTATAGTTAATTTATTCCTGTTTACAGGAGTCTGTAATAGTATAATTATGCAGTATCTATTCTTGAGTTATTATCCTTTAATCTAATGTATCTGCACTTGACTGCTTCGCAATAAAAATGCACAGAGCCGAGCTAGTGGGGGATAATTTATTAGGGAATAGAACATAGAGATCTTCTCAAACATGAAACAATAATTGAAATCCAGATTTTGTGTAGTCTACTGTAGATATCAGACCTAAAGCGACGACTTCCGAATATTTTAGTAAAGTTATTAAATTTTGTTTTAAATTATCCATTTTTGGCCATTTTAAGGATACGGTGAACGCGTTTCATACCTTCCGAGCTTATTTCATTAGTGCTAATGTATGCTGACAAGATCTTTATCAGAATGAATTCTAGAGATATTACGTCGTTGGCGCACCACGGTGGTCTGATATATTTTTTCTTGTTTGACATCTGAAAGAATTTTAGGCAAACTTTCACGTTGGGCTCGTTTCAATTATTACGTATCATAGGCATATTAAAAATTAGAAGCAGTACAGTTGGGTATCACAACTTCATTCCGCAATTCGGTGCATGATCATTTTTTTTTTTTTTTTTTTTTTTTTTTTTTTTTGATACACCGGTTTTAAAACAAACTCATTTATATTTTATCTCACAAATTACACGATGCAGGTATCACTTTATGCTTATCAGTTACGACAATCACCGTTTCGCAAGAAGGAGCGATTCATTACTTTCAACAGATACACGATTACCTACGACTCTGCAGATATACAATGAACATATATAATCTCGGATTTTTCTTAACAAATTTTATAACCACTTAATTTTCGTCCCAAATATATACCTACCCACTGGTATCCTAGTCAAAAAAGTAATTCCTTTTATTGGTAAACTATATATTTATTCTATCCGTTATCCGTGAGAATCGTAGATAGGCACATTTATATACGTATAAATTGCCCCTCGATGTTCGACTTGAATTTTTATGAGACAATTTCAGACTGGACAGTCAATTACTCTTTCAAGTTCAAAAACCGCCAAAATTTTATACCAAATCTCGTTAATTTATATTCAACGTCCGATTCTGTGAAATACTGCAGAAATAAGAGAATATATAGTCATATGGCAGAAAAAGTTACATAGTCAAAGGTACCTCAGGCTAGAAGAAGCATTACAGTGACAGCAGATATATTTCTGGTTTTTTTTTTTTCTTTTTTTTTTTTCAACGATAATGATTTCCCCCATGAAACACTGATATGTTTTGATAAAACCTACAACAGTGTAGAAGACACTCCTTCTGCCCTCCAGATTCAAGTTGGCATCATATTTTGTCTTGCAACACTTGTAGAAGGTAGATACAGCATTAGTAGTGGGAGCAGACAGAAAATGCGTACAAGGCAATTTGTCAAACGGCAGCATCCGCCCGACAGGACTTCCCTCACTTTTGCCGATTTTTCACGGACTACCTTCATGATATCACTCTGGGTAGTAAAGGGACGCTCACAACGAAACCATCAATAAAATATCACCGTCAACATACATAAGTATAGGTTTGAACTCAAGATTTCTGGAATCGTTTAAGATCTGGCAAATTGATTGAGCCATTCTTTTGCCTATTCATCGAGACCATCAAGCATTCAAAAAATGTAGGACCATGTTTAATTAGTGATTTTTTTTTTTTCATTTTTTTACTTATATCAATCCTGATAAATGTCCAGGTGATTTGATTATGTGAAAGTAGCCTATGGTGTCAGGCGTAATGTCGCAGACTTATACAGCCGATAAAGGCCAAACTGAAGAAGCATGCAGATTCGGGCTACGCAACCCGTTCTTTCGCATTTCTGGCGTTTGAGCAACTCGTAGGAGGGTCATGAGAAGAGTGGCAAGAAAAGTTCACAGCTGGTGGCTACAACCTCGATTTCAGCGAACAGGAGGTGGCGCTCGAGACACAAGTCGCACACACACGTATTTAGGTATACCTACCATAGCCTATATGCGTGTACATAAATTTGCCAAATCATCTAACCCAGATCAAACGATTGCAGGATTGAAAGTATTTTTTATTTTTTATTTTTTATTTTTTATTTATTTATTTTTTTTTTTTTTGTTCCACGGAGTTTCGATTACGTCAAAGTATCGACTCGCATGAATAATTGCTACCTGCAAGCTTCGGATTCTGCAGACAGAAATAACTAATCCATAATGGCTGTACCTACGCAAGCCTATAATATACTCAATTCTAGAACGTTTGTATAGGGTCTGATGCACTCACAAATGAATTGCTTTTACGGGCACGTAAACAATGGACTATGGAGCATCGTATCAGGCCTTGACTTAATTATCACGCGCGAAAACACACCGCACGGCAATTCCTACATCGCTATTTCCTCCGTCGTTCTTTCACCACGGTACCGGTGCGTCTTTTCATGAATCAAACATATGGATTTTAATAAAATTTTATAGCCATGCGAGGAGCTTAATCATTTTGGTATCGCCCAAGCAGAGAACCCTAAAGGGCCCCCAATCTATCTATCAATTTCTTTGTCGATCGAAGAATTATCGAGCTTTTCTGCTTCCAGTCATTATCTCTGTACCCAAACGACGGCGAAATATAGCCGAGCAACGCAGGAAGCCAGATTAAACAGAAATGTGTTTTGTAACAAACCGTGAAACGAGCATAACACAGCCTGCAATTACGATAGCTGGTTGATAATGAACAAGCTGTCGTTACTATCGATAGAAAAGATCTTAGTTAGGCGCTAACGATTTCGTTAGATGAACTAAAACTGTAAATATCTAAATCTCATTCAGTATCTGAGCAGTAACGTAGTACCTATAGAGTATAAGAAAAATTTGAAATACTTGAACGGTATATTCGACAGACTAGTTTTTAATATCAAGTACCAATACCTACTAGTTTTTATCCTCCAGACTCTGGGAATATTTGGTAGCGATACTGGAGGGGGAAATGGAAGGATAAAGCAAGAGAATGAGGTACTAGCTGGAGGATGAGATACCGACCTTTGGTTGAATCAAGCTTGACCTCAGTTTTAGGCCCCATCCTGGGGCACCAGAATGAAGTGGTAGTGGGCCTGATACATCGCGCTGACCCACCACAGCCCGTGGAAGGGTGGGAGTTGTCTCGATGTGTGTGTTGGGCACCACCTCACTTCGTAAGATCCGTGAATCTAGCGGTGCGGATATATAAAGCGCAGGGCGCACCATGATTCTCAAGTCAGTGCAGTCTCAGCTCCTACAAGACAAACTGAAATATCTCAACATGAACCAACTGGTAAGTCAAGTGCTGAAAGATACTACGACCGATACTACCACCGCATCATTTTGGTACCGAAGAAGTGGACCTCCACTAGACAAGCTTAAATGACGCGTCCAACTTTCTTGGATTATAAATTTTATTCGGGAAAATTTCTTTTTTGCACTAACAAGTCGTTTTATGAAAGCGAGTGAATTTAATATATAATATGTATATTTATGATATACAAACTCCTTCATATTTTGGAACGGCACTTCATCGCAAATCTGATTTACAAATCGGGAGTATAATATAACGTACGAAAATTGGGGGTGGGGAGAAGTAATATATCATTGAAGAGAAAGTTCGATCTTTTTTTTATTATTCATTATTTTGTCGATGCAATTTTTTTTTTTTTTTTTTTTTTTTTTTTTCAACGTCACCTATACCTCATTGTGTCGCAAATAGTCACCGGAGGCTCGTGTTAAAATCCGCTAAATAATCGTCCTCCGTTTTCGCAGTTACGAAACAGCTAACGGGCCAGCACAGAAATGTGTATATACCGCCATCACTAATTAGGAAGAAAGAGTGTTGTAATGTGCTGTTTCGTAACGCGCGCATCAAACAGGAAGCCAAATTCGTGACTATCGCGACAGAGGAACGTCCTCAAAGATCGCGTCATTCTCACGGATAATCGTGAGCGTACAAACCGCGTCAACCCCCACCTACTGGACACACACGTCGACGAATCAAGTGAAATTTTACCCGTCGCGTTGGAGGCTGACGATAATTAAAAGTGTCATCATATTATCGAAATTTCTTCTTTGACAAATAACGAAAGAACTTTGCAACCTCAACTGAATCGAAGTATATTCGCCACGTGTACGTTTATCATCGTTTCATAGAAGGCGTAGGCGGACCGAAAACTTTCTGCGAACTCTCAAGGAAGATTTTTAATCAAAGATTTCGCCGAAAGTGGGACGCGGATTCTATAGAATGTTAGATGGGCCAACGCGGGTCCCACGCTTTCCACATTGTTAATATAATGTGTATTGCCCAATAACTTACAACCACGAATAAGTCGACTTAGTGAACAAAAAAAAAAAAGACATCCCCTCGCATACCCAAAAATTATTCGCCATTATTGACTTATTTATTTATTTTCAGATCCTAGCTCTCTTCGCTTTGGCAACTGTTGCCCTGGGTGCTCCCTTGGACCCCCACACTTCACCAATCCCAATTCTTCGACAAGCTCAAGATGGTCCGAATCCCGATGGATCATACAGCTGGAGTTATGAGAGCGCCAACAGTATCCAGGCTCAGGAAGAAGGCCACCTAGAGAATGTTGGCACCGATGCTGAAGCTAACGTAGTCCAGGGTGCCTACAGCTACACCGGAGATGATGGTATCCCAATCCAAGTGACGTACATCGCTGACAAGAACGGATTCCAGCCTCAGGGAGCTCATCTCCCAACTTCACCACCAATCCCACAAGAAATCCTCGACGGTCTTGCGTACATAGCAGCTCATCCAGAGGAAAATGACATCGACGCACCGAAACAGCCGTACTAAGCAATAGCTTAAAGATATCCCTGACCTCCGCATTGCGACTCTTAATATAATTTTATATCCTATAACTTCGCTCAGAGAAGGGCCTGGTGCCCGATAAGGAAGCCATTAGACACATGGTTTTATAGCCCAGAGTATATTTTTTCTCGAGTCAAAGGTCGGCTTTGATCCCAGGAAAATAATGCCCAGTGTCTGATGGCTTGCCAATCCTGTCCACAATACTCGCTGTAATTATTATATGATAATAATAATAATATGTATATTGTAATATTTTATACGCAAGAACAACACCAATTAAAAAAAAAACAATGTGTAAATAAATTTTTATGAAAAAAAAAACAAATTATACCAGACTTGTGTTAATCAGTATACTACCTACCTTTCGACCGAAAACTCAGACTTTACTCAAACTTCAGTTTTTCATTTCTACTTCATCTCTATGTAAATATTTTCAAGTTATTTATAATTATTACCTAATTATCAGACTCGATTCATCGCTAATTACAGTTTGTTGTCTTATTATATTATCATTAATTCGCAGTTGAGTTTCTCATACGGTTATGTATATTATGTATATTATGTATATAATACGATAATTATACATGCCTATACCTCTACTATACGTGTTTAATGGTACAATTTTACGGCCAGACCCAAGTATGTTTAACTAAATGTCAAAAATGTAGAAAGAAGCATATTCGAGAAAGTTGTAAGACTAATTGCCTCGAATAGAATATAAGAACAGAAAAAAAAAGTTGCAATTTCGAGAGGTGGGTATATATAAGATCTAACGCAAGGCAACCGGCTTACAGCTTGTTCTCTTCGTAAAACTTGGTGCTTGTTAGAAGAACCACTTTTAACTAACTTTCAAGAAAGTTAATAAAAATAAAATAGGTGAAATCGAAATGAGAAAAAAAAAACGTAAATGCTTGATAGGTCCAGGTTCGTTTATACCCACGATTCTGCATGAGCAAGGACAGACTGTCATGAATATTTATGAATTTATCGAAGCGTCTATATACCTAATCCACCACCGATCAGCTACAAGCGATTAATGTTTCCGATAGGAGAATGACATATCTTAATTTCATAACGCGAATCAACGGTCCAGCAATATTTTTTAGATATTAAGAATCGGCTGTATAAAATTCGGGACTTAATCTCTCGGTCTTTCACCCGAAAACTAAATTCTAGTAAGTATTATGCAGTCAATCTGGACTCTAGCACTACTTCACACCCAGTCCTACGTGACGACTGAGCATCAGGTTATCCGATTTCTTAAAATTTATCAAGGGAAAGGCTTTGGTGTTGGAAGTCAAATAATCTCATAATCGCATTAAACTAACCATTTTAATGAGTTTCCTGTACCTAAGGTTCGTCGACCTGTATCAGGTTTGAAGAACACTTCCAGACTGCATAACGACATTACAACATTTCTCCAATTTCCTCGAGAAAAACGATGGTCCAGAAACTCTGAAAAGTCTCATGGCATGAATGGCAAACTAATAGTTGTTAGAAACGCAGTCGTTCAATTAATTTTCTTTTATTTTTCCACTTTATTGCCGAAGATGCAAAACGGAATTACTATAGAAATTACTCGACCGCTTGAACCGTACGTATGGATTAGTAATCTCCCTTTTTCCATAACGGTATACAGATTGTTGCTGAATTCAATTGGCAAATGTTATTATTTATAAATTATAATATACGACGGCTGGTACTACTAACAATAAATGAATATATCATTGCTATGGTGGTTTAATCTAATGTAATCGAAAAAGCCGCAGACGAAGGCTATACGACCACCTACGCACTTTAATGCTTGCGCAATTTCACCGTCTCTGCTTAGGTATAGCAAACGGCATTTGGCTAATCTGCATATCTCAAACGTCAGGCGGCTCATGTTTCAAATTATCTATTGATTTCGAAGATGCGATGAATAGCAATGAATTCTTGCTAAAACCGCAAAGCTATTTTACATTTTTTAGTTTTTTTTTTTTTGTTTTTTTTTTTTTCAGCAATTTACAATCCTTTCTATAGAACCTAAAAATTTTGTCAATGGTGCAAGACTTCTGGAGAATTGAAGTTGATTTGAGAGAGAGAAAACGTCCGCCTTTTCGTGAATGGAACAATTCGATGCGGTCGCACGTGCCTTCGGCTACACCGTTCCATTCATCTTTTCTTTCACTGAAATTCCCGCTTCTCTCGCTTCTGTAGGCGGAATTATATCATTCCGAATTGACCAAGTAAACGGAATGGCCTGATCGAAATATTTTTTGAAAACTTGTAATCTATAGCTATTGGATAGGTATACATTGTTCATCTATGGTATTCATACATCTATGATTGTACTTTTTTACCCAAATTCTTTTTCTGTTTCTATTGTAATTATTTGTGAAATGACGTCAGGTGTCCTCGGTAAGATTCTTACGCGCAAAGCTTGCCAATATACTACGATCAGGTGCCTTAAACGAAATAATTTTGAACCCAGTCACGCGCCTGTGAGTTTGGTATTGAGTTTTACCCGGTTCTGAATCCCAATAATTTACAACTTGAATGATAAAAGATTTGGCATCTCGGAAGTTTCATCAATTTGGGAAGATCCACGCGTGTTCATATACCTAGTGACCCATGTTACGCAGTGTCACGATTTTACGGGGTTGTTATTGGACAAGGGAAAGTTTGTGGGAAACCGCCATGAGATCTTTAATTTATTTCCTCACCTCGGTAACCCTCAAGGATTACTGGATTTACGAACTGATTTATCCTGCGGTTCTAAGACACTAGTCAGGTGGGTCGGGTGGGTCTGAAACATCCGGAAATAGATTCGGTATATTTGATAAATTTACAGGCTAACGTAACGTCGAGATTCTTCCTCCACCTTCGTCTACCTCTCATCTGAAAATACAATTTAGTGCGAAATAGTGTCTACAAGCGAAGAGACTCGACTATAATTTTTCAGGAAATCCCTTGGTGACAATCTGACACTATTCTCAGGATTATAATATATACAATAGTATATTGTGTAGCAAGGGCGTAAAGTGGGCTTTTTTAGACCGAGTGTGGAGTTTGCAGTACTAGTCGGAGGCGAGGGAGCACGAGTCGAAGACGAGTGCATCCGCGAGCCGAAGAGGAGTACTGCAACCACACGAGGTCAAAAAGCCCACTTAGCCCTTGGTACACACCATATTTTTTGTAACGCATGTATTGATTTCTGCGTTTTTTGTGCTTATAAGCGGCATATATATATATGGGGCTTTCCACGCCAACTCGACCAGTGTTAAACCCCGACCATCTCGAAATCATCTCAGGTTTTTTTTCAACATTCTACTCAGTGAAAAATGCATCCAGATTTTTTTTCAGATTTTTTCACTTAGCCGTTGATTTTTTATAAATTTTTGAATTCCATTGAGAAAGCCCTTTTTCAAAAATCTGAAAAAATTCTCAAAAATCCAGTGGATGATCTAGAACAGCCCCCCATACTCAAAAATGTGGAAAGAATTTTTCTTCCATTTATTTTCTCACCTTATTAGGAATTTAGAAGTTTTCGAAACTGAAATTGACCGTGTCAGAGATAAATTTGGGTTCAATCGTATGAGAAAAATCGTATGAGTGGGATCGTACGGATCAAATTGTAAGTGCCGGTATTTTCATTTTTTTTTTAGTTTTGAAAATTTCTAAAATCCTAATAAGGTGAGAAAATAAATGAAAGAAAAATTCTTTCCACATTTTTGAGTATGGGGGGCTGTTCTGGATCATCCACTAGATTTTTGAGAATTTTTTCAGATTTTTGAAAAAGGGCTTTCTCAATGGAATTCAAAAATTTATAAAAAATCAACCGCTAAATGAAAAAATCTGAAAAAAAATCTGGATGCATTTTTCACTGAGTAGAATGTTGAAAAAAAACCTGAGATGATTTCGAAATGGTCGGGGTTTAACACTGGTCGAGTTGGCGTGGAAAGCCCCATATATATATGTATATATGTAGATATATATATATATTTTTGTAACACATGCATGATTTCTGCGTTTTTTTGACCTAAAAATAGGGCCTAAAGTAGCCGTTTATTGACCACTTGAAAAGAGCGGGCAATAAAGAATCCATTATTGCCCGCTTCTTCAATAAGCGGGCAATAATGGATTCTTTATTGCCCGCTTCTTCAATAAGCGGGCGTAAAGGATTCTTTATTGCCCGCTTCTTCAATAAGCGGGCGTAAAGGATTCTTTATTGCCCGCTTCTTCAATAAGCGGGCAATAAAGGATTCTTTATTGCCCGCTTCTTCAATAATATATATATATATATATATATATGTAATATATATATATATATATATATATATATATATATATATATAATATATATATATGCCGCTTATAGGCACAGAAACGCAGAAATCAATACATGCGTTACAAAAAATATGGTGTGTACCAAGGGCTAAGTGGGCTTTTTGATCTCGTGTGGTTGCAGTACTCGTCTTCGGCTCGCGGATGCACTCGTCTTCGACTCGTGCTCCCTCGCCTCCGACTAGTACTGCAAACTCCACACTCGGTCTAAAAAATCCCACTTTACGCCCTTGCTACACAATATACTAATATATATATTATTGAAGAAGCGGGCAATAAAGAATCCATTATTGCCCGCTTATTGAAGAAGCGGGCAATAATGAATCCATTATTTCCCGCTCTTTTTAAGCGGTCAATAAACGGCTACTTTTGACCCGATTTTTAGGTAAAAAAAACGCAGAAATCATGCATGTGTTACAAAAATTGATATAAAAATCCTACCTCCACTTCCGGAAATAGGAACTTTCCCTTTATATCTACGTATTACGTGAAGATGTATTCCGGGCTATATAAAACTTCGACTGATCCACTCACGACAAGACATACCCATACTAACTTTCAGGAAACCATCAGGCATGAGAACCATCAACGATTTGGTAAGCGGAAAAATGCAATTCCGTTGAAATCTCTAAAATATCTCATAAGTATTTAAAATTTTGGAAATTTTGTTATCACATAATATACAGATCAACATAATTATTCAAAAGGTTTCACTTTCCTTGGCAAGTACCGTTGGGACGTTCAGTAATTTGCATATGGATATACTTCATATGGATATCGCACTTCTAGGTACGATGGAGATGAAAATTATTTATTCTATTACTTTCACACAAACCCGGCGCGGGCGTAATCGGTCTTGCGAATCAAATCTTCATTTATTATACAATTAGCGAAGATTCGGTTATTAGTTTTTGTCAAAATAATAAATAATTGTTCATTACTGTTCCCTTATATAATTACTCGTTTCTTTAGCCTTCTCGGCTTTCTCAACGCCCCTCAGTCTCTCGGACAGCCATCGATCTCGATTCTCAGCTATTTGATTAATCGGAGAAAATACGCACTAGTACAGGTACAGTTTTAAATACTAAATCGTGAATGGTATTAACGCACAGGAAAATCGGAAGCCGCAAATACGCCGGGACTGACAACGAAGCTGAGCTAGTCCAGGACAGTTCCCCTTACCTATACGTCTCTCGATTGGACCCCCTATCGCCACAAGCTACACCGCTGACGATAATGGATTTCAAGTAACAGGATCTCATCTCTCTGTTGGACCACCGATTCCACCACCACCCCTAATCCAACGCGCCCTTGAATGGATAGCCGTGAACCCTCAACCCCAGAAAGAGAAACCGAAATTTTAATCTAACTCGTCAATATAGAGAATCATCGAGTAACCAATAATCTCGCGTTATATACATGTTTTGTCGTATGATGAATTTTGATCAGCACATTGTATCGAGAATAGTTACTTATTTCTGTACGTATGTTAACATCCCTTAGATATCGTGGGAATAAGATTAAAGGGATATTCTTCTCTGGCTACACAAAGTTCAACGATTTTTTAAGAGACTATTCCAACTCTTTCCGGGCTTACAATATTGATTATTTCTTCGGATTGGGTATGTTTCATCATTATATACAAAGCATCTACATTAAAAACTGCTGAAAGGCCAAGTGCAGATACTCGAACTTGGAATCTACCATCAACAGGTAGCGCGATTCCAGACATATGCAGTCGGGCAATATTCGCCCACTAGAATTTTGCGAAATCAAGATGATTTACTTGCAAATAAAGACTTCTTTACACTCTCCCAATTCACAATCTAGCGAAGCACAACTGTATGAATAAATTATGAACGGGATTTGGCAGGATAGAAGATGAGCCCATTAGTTATAAAAACATTTGTTTATTAATAAATATTGTTAGTACTTTTTAGTCTGCTGTGTTTTTATTTGTTGATTAAAAAACTTCGTTTCCGGTCTGAGCTTTGGGGGTGGTTTAGCGGCCTCTTCCTCCGTGGGAGGCTCCGGCGTCGATGGCTGCTTAGCGATCCATTCAAGTGCTCTTTGGATGGCCACAGGTATCGGAGGAGGTGTAGGAAGATGAGCTCCTGCTACTTGGGTCCCGAATTCGTCGGCAGTCCAACTCAGAGATATCGGGGTACCATCCGGTGCATTGTATTGAACGGAGCCCTGGATTAGCTGAGTCTCGTCGGGAGTTCCAGCGTACTTTCTACTGCCAACTTCTTTCTGCAATATGCCTCCCTCGGTTTCATAGGTGAATGAATAGCTCCCTTTATTGTCTCCAAGATCGTGTGTTTCCGAAATAACCTTTTCAGGCTCTCGGAAGTATTCTTGACTGCGAGCCAGACTGGCAATCGTTGCCAATAACTGGAATAAATTTTAATCCCATGTTTCTACATCATATGTCAGCAAGAAAACAGAAACTAGATGATAAATGGGTGTTGAGTATAGTTTTTAAGGTTTTTTCATTTACGAGAAAAAACCTACACGGTAGGTGAGCGAGTATTCAAATTCTATATCGTGAAGGTAAGACGGGTCAACTGCAGTTTTGAATATTGCCTAGTGTGTATCGTCATTACTACAAGGTCTCCTACAAGGAAATCAACAAAACGTTCATACTAACAAAAAAACGAAGATACTATTATCCAATAATTCATAGAATGTCAACATTTCCTCGGGCCAAACAGTGACACAGATTTTATTCGCGTCAGATTTATTGGTGCTAGGCCTGAGGCCAAAATCTTTATTCATGATTATGGTAATCCGAAACGACTGTTTGATTAATGTATCCTTTTTTCAATCAGCATAAAGCATCCCTACCGATTCCTAGAGATGTCGCAGCAATTGTTAACCGTTGCGCACATGCGTCGAGGCCACGAGAAAACAGATTGTAAAAATTTCAATTTTAATGCAATCAATACACGAGCCCAAAAATAATTACCAATCAGACAACACAGTCTTCACACCGGAATTCACGCGTTATACGACTTTAACCATTATTCCAACGCATTAGATGCCGAATGACCTTAAGACCAATGTGAGATTATTTCTCAGCGACTCCATTGAATCAACAAATTTCAAAATCCTCAAAAAAGGACACTTTTATTTCCTCTTTTTGGAACAACTAGATCCTCATAATGTCGAAAGGCTGTACCAAAACGGCGCAGACCTTTAGCTGTTGTTCAAATTTGAAAAACAAAAAGTTTATGCTCAAACAAGGGAAAGATCAAAATCCACCCGGTGATCATAAGCCAAGAAATGGCAGGATATAATGTGGGAAAGAAAAGAAGAGGATAGGACAGACTGGATCATCCTTGACCAACGAAACTCGCTTCGATCGGCCTTGCACTCACCAGGAGGATGCGCATGGTGTATCTAGTCGAATGCAATGTAGTAAAAGTCAGCACAGGGTATGAAATCGAAGTGTACGATGTACGGAACCGTAGGATACCCGGGGATCAGTCCGATGGTCTCTGCAGTGATGTTGACGAGTAACTCTTCGCCGGTTGGGAGCCGAGTCTGCCTTTATATCCAACGACAATCACCGCGCTTTACATAATCTGAGAAAGTGTACTTCGAGCAGTAACTCATGCTATAGGGCCTTCGGTCTTGGCACCCTGCGGTCTATTTTCTGGCCCCTAGCACAGACGTTCTGCACCGCTGTTTTTATTCCGCACTCTTCAAACGCCGAAGAAAGAAGACTCAGCTGAACTTTTCCAACTGGCCAACGCACCGATATCTTTCCTCCAGGTCTTATGTAACTTATCTATAGACGTTCGAACTCCTTGACGGGGTTGGTAGGAGCCGATCGATGACTTCACCTGATCTTAACGTAAAATTTTCACATTTGAATGCTTGCATGACGAAAGCTCACGACGATATTGTATGGATTCGAAATTTGAGTAGCCCCTAAGATCCATCCAGTAGCAAAAAGGATATTTATTAATTCCTGAGAGGTACACTGACCCAAAATGGGTCGACCGAAATTCTTTGATTTTAACCAACCCAGCTTTACATTCGCACATTTGAGGCTTTGTATTGCCGATAAAAAATAAGATCATTCAGAAAACAAGTGAGCTTTCAAAAACTAGAAATTACGCTGTTTATTAAAAAAAAAAAACTTTCTACGATGATTACAAGCGTCACAATTCTTATTTAAAAGTCGCCGTCCCTTTTCGGGTCAGTGGTGTACCTGTCAAGTGCAGTCAAAACATGTGTACCTGCCAGGGGTTAAAGGAAGGACTCGAGATCGAAAAAGAGATCATCGTGAGGGACTTCTCCAGAACCTGTTGCTCCCTAGATATTTCGAAAGAAATTCAGGAGTTGTTTTGAGGAAAAAATTAAAATCGCTTTCGAATCGTTAAAGTCTCGGTCTGATTGTACATGATCATTGATCATTATTAAAGTTTGGAAGACGATCTGATCGTGGCTGAAGGCTACGAAGATTAAGTGTAAGGGTCAATTGGTCAACGATGTAAAAGGTCATCTGCTGGTAAAAATTCGAGGACACCTGCCGCTCGATAACTCGAAAATCTTAAATTAAGAACCAAGGGGTCTCTTACCACTCTGACAGTAATGTTATTCATAGCCATCGTGAAACATTGGTTCACGCTTGGTTGAAGGATCTTTGAATTTTATTTTTTGTGCTATTTTGTCCTATTTTTTCTTCTCACTCAAACGTGACTAATACCTATGCATAAGCACACCTCTGTGTCTTGTATAATTGCGTGCGAGGCAGTAGGCTTATGATATTATTATCCCAATAATTGTTTCTCCAAGAATTTCCACACGCGCAATGGTATATGCGTTATATGCCATGATGCATTTCAGGTAAATTCCATATGCGCTAAAACACACTCGATCAGTGATCGCTTGCTTATACTATTTCAACGACCTTTAGTGCACGAGTGAATAATTAAACCCGAACACGTTGCTCTCCGGTAATGCTTCCACTATGCGTTAGGCTCATACGGTATTCCTCTCACTTTTTCTAAGCGAATAGAAAATTAAAATGATATTCAATTTTATTTTTGTTTTTTTCAATTGTTTTATTAGTATACGATAAAGCAATGCAATAATGTTGATACGAAACGACACCAAAGGTGCGATTAATCCACCCATGGGATTAATTACATATAATAATGAAACTTTAATCCCAATCGAGAGTTTTATATTCTATCGTAGCTAATGGCCTGCGTCACATTACGTAAAAGAACAACTAACATCCCATGATAAATTAACGCCAATTAAATTGCATGCATGTATTTTTCTGATGATCAATACTGATTTAAGAACCACTCAATGATTTATTACATTAATTTCGTAGATCACTATAAAAGTTAACCAATTTATTAAATGAATGAGATGCGCTGCTGATGCAACAGATTATTCAACGTGACAAGAGTGAAAAGATCGATACACCATATATGAAATTGAATGAAGACAAACAGAAAGTTGAGGCTACTTAAGGTTCGAGAAGAATAATGACGAGGAGGCTCAAAGTTACGTGCAACAACCTGCAGGATTGGATGCTGTGAAATCAGGGGACATTTAAGCGTGGTCAGATTTATGGCGATTGCAGGTGCAACGGAACGTCATAAGCCGCAATTTCTTCAATTTCGTATGCATCGAAATGTGCAGGAACCTTGTTTCAAACTCGGTTTACGGTTATTCTATTAACAGCCCCCATGTAAGACTTGCAATGGCGCAAAGCTAAACATGAGAAGAGGAATAGCACACATCATGTAACATCTAGACACACATAGTAACAGCACTCGTTCCAGTGGGATTGCGAATATCTTTAAGTCATCGTTTCACGCACCTTGAACTTTAGTAAATACTTAACGACCTGCTATCCTCTTCGTCACGAATTGCACTAAGGATATTACGTATACAATGCATTGCTGATCAATCGTGGGAATCTTATAACATGGTCAAAGATAAATCACTCATGTAAAAGTATATACGCAGGCAAGATCAATAGTCCAATCATCATTTCATCAAATACCTACTTGATTCGTGATCAGATGATTCGTCCTTTCGTCTTCAACTTATCATCCAATTTTCTTACCCCTCATTGTTATTCGTCAATGAAATCCAGAGAATCAATTACATTCTGTTAATGACCCCAGCAAACGGTTGGACATCTTGTTTTAGAGCCCCACGGACAAGATATTGGATGATCGAGCTAGTCATTACCATATCCACACGTGAACGTTACAACTGACATGAGATAAGATACCATACAGCTCGTGCATCCTAAAGACAGCGTTTGGTGGTCGAAAACTTCTTTGAATAATTCCCGATGCTAGGAAGCTACAGCTTAAGTATATTACGTATAGGTAAACAGGTATATCACCGTTGTCGTACCTCCATTAGCAAAGATTTTCTATAATCCTTTCTACCTGTCGTAGATAAACAAATGTGTAGATATATTCGCAGGTAAATATTATTCAATACAATTGAAAGTGAAAAATATGACGAGACTTTCCGAGACTTCAAATTCATCGATGATTCGATCCCTGCATGGAGGAGACTGCGATTTCTATACCTGTTCCAATTTCACTTGAAATTTTCTGCCATTAAATTATCAAAGTTGTCTTTTTCTCATACAAAGATTATATTTAGGCGTTTTAATATAGCGAATTATGAATTATTTGACCTCACGTAATCAACCTTTCATAAAGCAGTTACAATAACGAGAGTTCAACAATTCTTTTTTAATGTTACATCTAATCACACGCCATACCTCGTCAGAATCAGTTAGGCACTCGAATGATTATGTAAACAGGAAGGGGCATTATTTGAACCTAAACAATGATTTATCATCAGTTTTTGTCAGATTATCTTGTGCTAGGCTGACGTATTGCCGATTTATTAAAATCGAGAGGTACCTTCATTCGCGCATACAAATATTGTAACTAATCCTGTTCGAAGGATAAAAAAAAAAAAAAAAAACCTCGGCGACGATGATACGATGAAAAATAATCGTCAATCCAAACATGGAGACCGTCGCTAGAGAATGATACATCCGTTACAAGGACGAACTCGTACATCAACCATAAAGACTTGTGAAATTGAATGCGATGTCGTTGCTGTATATACGATCAGTGGTGGGATTAGAAATTCAATAATCTGTAATCTCGAGGAGATATATAATACCTACCGTTTGTCGTCATGCATTTGGAATTATGATGATCAGTATCGTATAACTTGCCAACTATACGCTAACTCAAATGTAATCTGTTAGAAATTTTCGAGCTATATTAAGCAACACGTCGATTCTTGACCTGGAATACATTTTCGCCCTATATGTATTTCAGACCAGCAATGTATTCCATGGAATTCGAAAAATCTGCTAATAAAAGCAAAACTAATGCCTGGGTCCGGGTCGATCAATTGTGCGGCTAAATGACGATAAGTATATAGGTAATAAGTTTTGGTTTACATCACGCGACCCGATTAGTAGTAGGTACGTCGTCATATTTCAATCTCGCAACAATTTATTCAGCATATAAATTAACTAACCATTAATTACAGCGTATGATTTAAAAAAAAAAAATCATTACGTGAGATGAGATGATGAAAAAGAGAGAAACAAAAATTGTCCGAAAACTGCACCTTGCTGCACATATTTTCAGTGGTTTTCATACGAATTTAATATCTTTTTGATGATTTTGAATGACCTAAAAATGATCACTACTGCATCAGGATTCCTCTGGGCGATATTCGGTCCGGGATCGTATAACGATGGGAATCTTTGCCCTACGGCAGAACTCACACTGGGACTCGGACCACGGGTTTGTCTTGTCTTCCAAAAGTGAAAGTCCTCTCCATCGTTCTTTAAAGGTCGACTCATCTTCACAAGTGGCCTCCGCAACAGCGGCAACTAAAAACCCAGTATGTACTGTGGGAAGACAAACATGAAACACTACATTGATCTCTGTCACATATGGCCTATGAAATCCTGAAGGATAAACTAAGAAGAGTCAATTATAGGGTAGAATTCGCAATATTTTAGTTTAAGTTAAGATTATTCATTGAATTACAGAATTAACAGATTTGTTTGAAAATTGGATAAAATACTGTGATTGACGACAGCCACACATGGAATTAGAGCAGTTGATAAGTAGATATAAAATCTGACGTTGATGTAATAGACAAATAATGAAAGTTATATAGTCGTCTAGATTTTTTTTATTATTTTATGGTAAATTTCGACCGTGATTAGATTTTTTACAACCGCGAAAAATACCACCTATAAAAACAGAGTAGGAAGTGAAATTACGTTATACTGTATACCTTATACCCTGCACAGCGACGTTTCATATAGATGTAGAAATAATCGCGCCATTGAACTAGGCAAAAAAATCATTCCATCATTCAATTTGTCGTCATTTTTTTATTACATCAGACGGATTTTGAAATAAATTCCTAGTCGTTATTAAGAGAGTTCAATCGCTATAGGACGGAAACAGTGTCAACGTTTTCTTAACGATTCTCCCGCCTAATTTTAATCATCGATTAATGAAAAAAAAAAATAAAAGGATGGAGGTTTTCTACCATAATTAATATGATACATTAGGTATGAAATCTTTCACGTCTCTTATAACTTCTCGAAGAACTTCCTAGATTTCTTGAAATTTTTGCAGCAATATCTATACTAGATGAGAACTTTTTGATTTTTCTTAACAATTCTGATGCAATTAAATTATATTGGAGTTTTCTTTCCAATCGGTTGAATTATAGAAACATATATATCATTCTGAGACGGACCGTATAATCATTGAATTTTTATAATCGAAAGAATATATTCACGAAATTTATAGAGATCGTGAATTTATATACGATAGGTAGAGATGAGGAGGAAAAAATAAAAATATATGATGCAATTTGGGGCTCAAACTCTTAGACTGACGCTACGAAAATACTAATGCAGTTAATTCTGTATATATTATAAGAACGCAGGATAGCTAGCATAAGCGAGGCAAGAAAGTGAAATAAAACGAAGAGGAAGAGATAGAATGAACGTCAGGGACCTTTAAATTTACAAGACAAGACTTTCTCCGCGGCCCACGCCGTCCGACAATCGACAAATCTTCTGGTCCATTCTACAAGAGATGAGCATAGCTTGTGGTCGTTACTTGACCAAGAAAGGATATCGAGAATTTTCTGTGACGGAGATGATCCCGAATAAAAATTATGCAACAGCGGGTTATTCGCGAGACTCGATCTTGCGAAGTCACGGGGAAAGCTCGATTCACGCAACTCATTGTCAATGTATCAAATTATACAAGAATAAAATTTTCACTATGTATTCAATACACATTTTTGACTTTCCACTTTTTCATCTAAGTATTTTTTTACTCAAATGATCGCATTCATACGCGATATCCCTTTTCGCCCACGCGTCCAACGAACGAGCAACGGAACGGTATTCTATACGGTCAGATTTAAGCCTTAACCGAGATCCACTTTTAGACCCGATTCGGCTATACCACTTCTGAGCCAAATCCCCTTTTCAGTGATTTATCGTACGCGAACACGCACTGCATTTGCGTTACCAAACTCGAATGAAAGTGATTCAAATTGAATTACGAAATATCGGAAATTGACGTAACGATATATATTTTCTCTGCTTAAACAGACTTCCGATATCTGATCAATTCATTAATTTATTCATATGAGTTATCAACGATGTTAAAGAGTTATGATACAGCCTGCCCTGCAAGATATCGATATAATTAATATCTGCTCTACATCCATGCTTGAGTACATTTAAAAAAAAAGTGCAATCTTGTTAAGTGAGAGCTGGCTTCATGTGACAATTAAATATTATTAATATAGGCTCTGTCCGATGAAACTGGTCCGACATCTTACGTGTGTCGTACATTTTTGGCAGTGAAAATATTCTTTCGACTGCGATCATAAGAGTTCAGAATCTTACTTAGAATAGAGGAACTAGCGAATATAAAAATCATCTTTCTTTGCGAATAGATATAATGAGAATCGATTTTGTAGTTTTGAAATTTGAAAAATTGAGACGGAGAATCTTCGAACTACTACGGTACGGCTGGTGGTATTGACTTTCAATGATATTACAGGCATTTCAGTTAACTACCAACAGTCCTAAAGTCGTGCTGCCATCTGGGAACTTATCTAAAAACCACAAAGAGCGCATGGGTCCAGGCCATGTGTCTGACCACACGATATAATTACTACTTTAAACTTGATAGATATTTTAACTTTTGTCTCATCGATTAATCACACCATATATGGAGAAATAGCTTCAGGATATTTTAGTCCGCCTAATATTGTCCATGAACGTTATTTACAAAATTACAACAGATTTATGTTCAATTTGTTTAGAGTAATTCGGTCCCTGTCCAGGATCTGAGTCATTCGACCACATGCAGGATTAAAAAAAAAAAAAAAGAATTTGTAGTAATTGGAAATCGAAAAAAAACTGTAAAAATGAATTACTGCAACGTTATGAGGGTGTTCTGTAGGATCGTATAGGAAATTCGGTTATGAAAAATAGAACGAATTACATCTGTGCCTCGTTGTCTCAATGATTGACTGATAGAATGGCAAAAATCACTATCGAAGATTTCATACGTCCAAACATGGCATCCAGCCAATATTCAAGAGGATCAGACGCCGAAACTAATGGACCTAGAACTAATTCTGCTTCTCAATAATATCCAACTCCAGATGGGTGTATAGAAAATAAAATATCTATATTATATATTTTCTCAGAAGGAAATCGATAAAATTAAACGCAATTTGGGTGTAATTTTCTAATCGCAATATCATATTCAATTATTCATTTAACGACCTTGCCTTAAAATAGCCTTAAAATATAACTCAAAATAAAGATTAGGTACTCCTATAGTTATTCGATGACCGAAAGCAGGGTACGTAAGCTACTTTTTTATGAATATCGAACAGCAAAATCCTATCCATGATATTGTAAGATTATTTATTGGAGAAACATTATCACTGTTTGTATAAGATATTATAGGTATACCAAAAAAAGAGCAGGTAAGCTACTTTTTCAAAATGCTATCTGAGGCATTGTAAGACTGGTTATTGAAAAAACTTTATCACTGTTTGTTCAAGATATAATAAACCCGGGTAACAAATCGTTCCTTCAAAATCAAGCAGCTGCTCATTCTGAACACAATTGACTACAAATTGTTCCTAAATTTTTGGCAATATCTTGGATCGAAAACCGAAATCGGTTCATGAAAATAAACGTCCCGTAAATTTCTGCCCGAAATTGTAAAAGAAATTGTAAAAGAAATTCATCTCTTTTGTAATAGTTTATACGTACAATTGAGTAGTAAATGATCGAGTCGTTGACAACTTATGTTACTTGAGTTTCTAGGATATTGCCATTCAGACGATGGGTCAAATGAGGCACCGAGAGGTCAAAAGGGGTTAAATTTTCGAAAGTCCAAAACGTAAACTGGCTGAAATCTCAAATTTCAAAATTAACGAAATGCAAAATTCAGAACAGGCAATGTCACGATACTCTATAAAGTATACAAAAGATCATTATGAATACGGAAATATCACAAGTAAATTTCATCGAAAAACCAATTTAAGAATGGACAAGTTCACGAAGGGCAAAATATCGCAATAGTGAAAATATCAAATATACTAAATTTGGACTGTTCTTCATTTTAGAATAGTCAATCTAAGGATTGCTTAAAAATTCTAATTCATTTAAACGAAAGGTCAAAAACTCGAATGGTCAGAATCTCGAATCGCTTAAACATAGACGGTCCGAAATAGCGAATATGCTGCAACACTTATTTGGTAACTAATTTTCAAGAATCAACGAAGAGTGTCCACGTCGTTCATAAATACTCAGGAGCTCATGAAAATTCTATCATTCGAGATTTTGACCTTTCTATATTTTGCGTTTATGAGTTCTGCTCGTTCTGAATTTTGGTTCTCGCTATATATATTTATGTTTGGTTTATTGGCTGTTCAAAATATTAGCCATTTTCGATTTTCAGTTTCGGAAATATAAACTTTTCATGTTATTGAAATTTATATTCTGCTCATTCGAAGTACGAATGATCTGAAAACACATTGTCGAATTAGCGACTTGTCGGATAAATAACCTTTCGACGAAACACTTATTCGACTCAGTGGTCTGTCGGAAATAAAAAAATTTGACATCACAATTCTCGTTATTTTGGTATTCGTTCATTTCAAAATTCGAGATTTTGGTCAGTTTATGTTTTGGACTTTCGAAATTTTGACCCCCACCCACGAGAGGTGAAAAGAGGCACCGATAGGTCAAAAGATGCATCGAGGGGTCAAAAGAGGCACCGAGAGGTTAAAAGAGGCACCGAGGGGTCAAAAGAGGCACCGATGGGCAGCGCCGGCGACTTCTGATAATTTCGAGTGTGGACATCTCCACACCTTCCACACAAAAGTCGCCGGCCCTGCATTCAGTATTCATTGAATAATATTTTTTTAAGATTATGTTTAAATTATTTTTTAGCCATGGCCGAAGATTGCAATAAAAAATCAGGCATTAATAAGCTCATTTTCATGAAAATCAATAAACAAAATGCTATCTGGATATACCATACAATTGTCATTACTATTATTGTTAGTCATTTTAAACCTTTATTTTTCATCTATTTGATAAAAATATAATCACAGTCGTAAGGAATAAAGTTTCTCTTGTCGTTATAATACGTAGTGAATTATAGTCATCAACTTGTTATAAAATAATATTATATAAGACTACTGGTTAGGTACTGTGGAAAGATATATCACTATTTTTGTCTATTTTTATTGACAATATTTAAAAATTTTCTGTAAAAAATTTGTTTCTTCGAGTACTCTATACTCTACAGTTAGGTATAATGTATATTTGTATAGATCATGTTCTATTTGACATAAAAAAAACAAATCCATCGAACTCAACCATATGACGAGCGAAATTCCACTCAGAATTCCATCCATACGGGTGATGAATATGCGCTAAGGTGCGTATGGGTTAGTATTAGTATATTTAAATACTGTGATTTTACTGTCACTGTCATATATTCAATACGTGACAAAACTACTAACAATAAGAACCCCGAGCCGATTTTGGTACGTTGGTTTAGTTTAGGTCTGAGAATAGCTTGATGAGAAGTTCAAGGGACTTCAACTAATACTTGAAGGAGTCGTTGTACTGACAAATTTCAGAATTAGAAGTACTTGATCCTGCGCGGTAACGGAAACAGAATCTGTTTCATATTTTATGACGTAGGAACCGTCGCGTCGTAATATATCAATTTATCTTCTTAGCATCTCATAAAACTTTCTAGCGAAGCCCACAAGCACGAAAATGTTTATTTGTCCGCAGAAATTTTCAACCGCGAATGCGGTCACTGGAGACAGAACAATTCCCTATGCCTTATACAAACTCCAGTAGGTACCTAATATCAATCAAATCAATTAATATTACAGGTCATTAAATAAACGTAGCAATGTTATACTACTATAATAGATAAAAGTCAAATTTTCAATCAATAATCATACTCGACAAATATTGGAAAACTTTTATACTCGAAAGTTGGAAAGTACGAAACCAGACGATTTCTGCGATACAACAGCCGCAACAACAGGTAGAATTCATTGAGGCTCAAAACTTTGTGATAACATAACACCGCAGACCACTTGATACTGCGGACTTGTCCCCACTTAAATAGACTTGCGATAAGATTCAACTTTTACGTACTTCAACCACGAGGAATAAAAAAAAAAAGTACAAAATATCGTCTGAATCAGTTTGTTATTTCTAACGCCGAGTCAATGTGATTAGAATTTTACAATTTCTGTTATCTATACATTTAAACGTTCGTCATTTTTCAAAAATTCTGTTATTCACATTAAAACTTTATAGATCTGGTGGTTGAAATTTATTGATACAAGTTTTCCGCCAATTCTGGTCACCGCGTGAATTGGATAGGATCCAGCAACTTCATTCATTACTGCATCCATACGCATTTGAGTGCTTCTCGGCGAAATTCTATTATACATTAGGAACCCTATAGCAATAATAACACTAACCACTAAACGGTCATGAAGTTTGCTTTAGTTTACTTAAGAAATCCAGTCAATTTTAATGGTCAAAAATGTGTAAAATGAATAATTTTATAAATATTGACTGAATTTTCAACGATCGCAATTCTAGTGATCTTTCGGTCATGACCCACATATTTATGACAAATACATTGACGAATCCATAAATATAGCTGGCGCTAAATAATCTCCCATCGACGATATATTTTTAACTTATACTGGTGATATTCGCGTATTGGCCCATTTATTATTCGCTATTTGCCTAGGAGACGAAAATAACTATACGTGTACATCAGTAGCTTATATGTTAGAAACGTATTATATTTATATAATATAATTATATAAATCCCATTCATAGTTTCGAAGCTAGGACGATAATATCAGCCGGTAGATTTATAATTACAATTCTCATACACGCAGACGCTCGAGACAAGGTATAGGTATGTACATCCGCAAATGAAATTACATACCCCTGCAGGCAGGTGGGAATAACTGAACCTGAAATCAATTAATACCACTGATAGTATTGGTAACGTGATTGAAAGCAACGAGATACAAGAAGGCTTTGAAGCTTTTAATGCCATAAATCTGATTTTACCCTCAAGCTCAAGCTCGAAGCGGCGATGAAGGAGCTATTACGTTTCAGAGTTACGAGACACGAAGAGGAGTGGAGTATTTCGGTTGAATTAATTGAACCGCAAAATTTAAGCTTGAAGGAAATCTTGGAACAGAATTCAAAAAGTACCCGTGTTTTTTATCAAGGGGAATAAAAGAAAGAAAAAACTGAACAATTTCTTCGGAATCAGACACGCACTGAGATCATTGTGTTATTATTAGCCTGAACTAAATAATCGGCAATATTCTGCGTAAATAACAATTGAATGTTGCAGATAAATGAATATCGAGCACTATTTTTATTGTTTAAGTATTCTTTGCACGGAATTGATTTCCGCCTCGCTTTGGCCTCGCTCAAGATATTACCAAGGCCAGTATTTCCGGTGGATAATTTTTTTCTCACTTGATTACGACTTCCTTTAACGTGTATACCTACCGGATACCCTTGCAAAGCAGTATACCTACATAGCGACAAATAAAGCGTGAAATTCGCCCACCCACATCCGCATTTACATCTCATACAATACGATTCTCATTAATTGGAGGAATGCTTCGTTTTGCTTATTCCATTTTAAACAGAGAACAGTTGCGGTGTTAGATTGATGAGGAGTCAGTGTGATAAAGAGATATTTAACTTATGGTAATCGAAAGCAATTCATTTTATTTTTTAAACTCAGACATAAGGCCTGTTACAATAAATAAACGGTTTAATTCAACATTAATCCAAGAAACATTGTGTACAATCGCCAATCGATTTCTCGGCTCTAGGGATCAGGTGGGCGTCCAGAGGACTGATTTGAATAACGTAACCATCTGTGCTTCCGCGGAAGGATACACAGCCTGATAGCAACTTTGACTGAACGTATGGCAATAGGATTTATCGCGTTGGTTAAGAAATTGGGTTGAAAGTTTTATTAAAAAAATAAAGAAAGGAAAAAAAAATGAAGAAAATTTTACTCTCGGTGGAATAAAGTAGCAAGAAGCTGGTGAAAACGAAAAAAGGAGAAAAAAAAAATTAGGGAAAAAATGATGTACTCACGTCACAGAATGTAATTCTTCAGAAAGCTTACAGTAAACTTGAGCTATTTTTGTAAGGCATATACATTATACACTTATCGATCAAAAGTAAGGAGAAAAAATAAGTATAATAAGTGAGAATCCAAGTTCTGACCTATTTCCAAGATTGATGAGGTGGTTAAAATTCACGAGGGCCTAGTTGAGATCAAAAGAGACGATTTTCGGAAATTTTCATTATTCATAAGCCACCTGTACGTGAAATTTCACTTTTTATATAATTACGAGAATACAATCGTGTCGCGGAGAAAAATATAACCGTTGACTAATCAGATTATATTTCTATTTCCCAATTTCTTTCCTTTCAGAATTGATAGCCTTCGAGCGTCAATTCCGAGGGTAAGATACTCCATTAGGCTATTTACTTATGCGAAAGCCCTCGTGCGACCTTTCGAAAATATTTGTTCGTAGCTCGCAGCTCAGGGATGGTACCTAATGTAAATCTTGGGGCAGACCTGCCTCAGAGGTTGGTAATAGCAAGGATTTAAAAATCGCGAGATGTCATCGATGCTGTATATTCGCGTAATATCTCACTTCCCAGGAAGTATAGAGTTTCTCTAAAAATTCTAGCCGTCAAAATAGAACCTATAAAAATCCCGAGAAAAAATTCGGCGCTATTAATTTATTCATTCCCAGCTCTTGGAAATCATTGCAATGGATTTAGGCCGATCTTTTTTCTGCAGTATTTTAAATTCTGAAGAAATTTCTATATTGCTCAACATATTCTGCAAATTTTTCTACATCATGCACCTGCTAATCAATATATATATATATATATATATATATATATATGTAGAACCCCTAGACAAACAATTTTTCGTCATTTGTAAACTAAATCTTCCGCGAATTCGCTGCTGGTATCCAGTCTGTTTTTTCAGCCGTCCCGATCCCCAAGATTTACTGGTTTTTCTTGTTTCTTTTTTTACAATTTTCTAGAAATTTTATGCTCTTAGGTAGATATCTACATTGATCCATTAATAAGTCAGAAATTCTGTTCGTTATTGGTGCGCGATACATCGAATCAATAAAGTTCGAAACGATTTGACAAGTTTCCTCATCGGAACTTTTTCGATCTTAGAAGTTCAACCTATACTTCTTTTCACTAGGTTGACCAGTCCGCATTATTTTGCGGGATATTCAAGGATTTCGGCATAATATAAATGTGCAGATTTTTATTTATTTATCATTTTATTATACTGCCTGCATCGAGTTTAACACATTCATGCAAGGCTTTGCAGATTGCTTGCAACAGCTCTAATACAAGACATCTAAGTTTTGGTTGAGATTTACCAGAGCGATTTGGATTCTCAGTTACTAATTTTCTCTTACATATTCTAGTTACGTCAGTGATGGTATGAAATCAGAGATGAAATAAGTGAGAAAGATATAAAAAGACGAAGATGAAGGGGAAAAATTCTTGAGTCTCTGATCAGAACGAAAATTGATATCAAGTGAACGAACTTAAAAGGAAAAAAATCTCGATATTCATATTTCTACTTATAAGAGACGGAAGATCGGATATTTTCCGATTTTAATTGAATTACTTTTTTCTCTCACCGCGTGGTATGAATTACAGGTAAAATAACAACAGTCGATACTGTATGGCGCGCGCCTTGTTCCATCAATATTTTATTATTCCCCTCAATTTTCTCGTGCGACAATTTTATTTTAATAATAATATATATATTATGTAACGGAAGCTTCGTTGATAGGGACTTTCGTCTTATTATTAATTGACGAATAATTATTACACAACGAAACCGAAACAGTAGTAATTACAATTAGTCATTTCCTGACTGGTAATGAATCGTGAATAATTTATCACGAAAGCAACAAGACAAATTTTCTACGTTTAATATCTACCGAGGAACAAGCCTCGATTTACGTGACACGTGAAACCTTGCATTACATTAATTAGCTTCAAAACGTGTACATACATATTACCTCAATGATGCCTGTCACTTTCACATGTCTAGTCTCGAGACTCAACGCCCAGCAAATTATATTCACAAATTTTTCGAACTCAACGACAAGCCAAGACCTTGACCGACTAAGAAGTAAGTTCAGTGACGCGAGAACAGTAGTACCAGATAAAAAAAATTGTGTCAAACTCTCAGGTTGCTTGGAAATCAACGATCGGCGGTTTTCCCGGTTGGAGATATAACGCGAAATACAAATTTATAAACGATTTTATTTCCAAGTAATAAAATTCCTGAAAGACGTATTCGTCGAGGTATATTTCAGATTGAACCAGATCTGACTGACTAATCACCAAGAAAGAAATAACTGTACTACTTATAAAATCAAATCGGTCTCATTATAATAAGAAATAAAAAATACGCACAACATCAAGCCAAATTTATAAAATTATGATTCAAGCAGATGAATCGTTTAACATTATCGTTTCACTATGTATGTATAAATGCATGACTCATTTTGTCAGCAATTTTTTTATTTCACCTGATTGAATATCGGTGCCTCAATTATTCCTGCGGAGAAAAACCGATTGAAAAATATAAACTCTTTCTCATTTACTGAGTGAAATTAAGTTACGTTACCAGTGGGCGATGGGTGATAGACTGCCACTCTATCGAAGTGAAGAAAGTGATCAGCACACTCTGAACTTCATTTTCTATAGTATGTTGAACTCTGTGTTCCGAATGTTCCGATCTAAACGTTGATTTGATTTTAGTTTCTCCTTAGTTGTTCACTTACCCTAGGGTAACTTTTCCATGATTTACAGACGACAAAAAAAAGAACTGTGTAAGCATGTGGCTATTTGCTGAAAGTTATCTCAAGCTTATCAAAAAGGCACATTGACCTTAATAAGTCTTTTACAAAGTATATAACAGAGTTTGCCTAATGAAATTAACGAACACTCGCCTTGAATCTATTCCGACCTTCCAACCTCTTAACATTTGGTCACATAATTTCGTCGAGTAAATATATATGTCGGTTCTATAGAGTATCTCTTGTATCTGTTCTTTGCCCGTGAAATTCAATCCGAAAATCTACGGATCTCAGACTTCTAGGGAGTCATAGATGGGCCGGAAAGCACCAGAGCTCAAACGCGCCTAGAATAATCTATCAGAATACAGAGTCGATACACAATGAAGAATCCATAGCCCGTATAGGCATACGGCTACATCAATGATACCCTCTGGTATTTTTAGTCTTCTTCTTCTCCTTACGGTCAAGTAATACGACTTGACAGCTGATATTCGACAAGAAAGGCTGGTAGGTATACAAATAATGAATTTACTGGTAAAAAAAATTTCGAGAAAAGTATAAAGCAGATTTAAAACCGTCGTATAGATTCACCAGGGTAACACTCTGGCGAAGCATTAAAATTTCTAGCGAGCCCCAAGGCCCTCCTAAATACTCTTTACCGAATATACCTACACACAGAGTCTAAAAGCAAAGACAGTAGTCCCGGAGTGTAATAATCTTAAAAAACAATACATAAGGGTAAAAAGAAATTGAGATAAACTCTCCCCGTGTGGAAAATGTAAAAAAAGATGTCACCGCGGTCTTTTCTAATTGTTTCAATGCCTAAGTTGAAATTTCAACTGCCGTTTAAACATTTTTCAACTCAGCAAGCGGTATTCTAGCTTTTACCAGTCGTTAACGTTATTGATGTGACTTTCCGTCTCGTTTAAGTAATTTACGCTGTTCCACGAAAAGTTTTACTCTTTACGCAGAAAATTCCACGCGCCCGCAATCAACTGTTACGATTAATTACCGCCTCGTTACTGGGAAATTTAAGCTCCGAAAATTTATTATTCACTTTACAAATAATAGTAATGCGGACAGGAAAAAATGACAATGAATCTTGTCGCACGTGAAATTACAAACGTTCCAATAAAAAGCTCATCTCATTCTTCAACTTTATTACTATAATGCGAATTCGCTCCGTACCCATAGATATCTCTACCTACCAACTTGGTTCAACTGAATTGCATGGAAATTTTATTCACGAGATGAACTAGACTTTCCTCTAATACCAAACGTTTCCCATCTCCACACCCATGCGGGGTGTACCTACTATACGTATTTGTTTTAACCGAAAAAAAATATCGTGAGAAATGACTTCTTCGATGAAATTAAGAGCGAGTCAAAGAATAAATGAATGAATGAATATCCGAGACTACGTGGAGCAAGCGATTTCCAATCCATGTGAGTTGTCTGATATCAGGCAAATCCAATATATCACTGGCTTTCCAACTACAGATACATGTAAACAAATATTCGATCAATCCTACGCCAACTGATAAATATCTCAATGATATTATCGATGTACCAATGATACCGCATTGTATCTGCAGTATTTTTCTAAGAAACTAGCCACTCGTCTTAATAATGTGAAATTGATTTATTGACGCCATGTATGATGAGTACCCTTCGCTTTTTTAGCCATAACGAAAAATATTCCAAAACTACTATGGCTAAGCTCGACTTTGCCTCGGAAAGCCCAACCTATGATCAGCAGGACACGATGTGTGAAGTTTTTTTTTTTTTCTTTTAATCTATTAACACACTGTGGTACAGCCTCGCGCATCCCTCGAGATTCTTTTCAAGTTTCAATCCTGACCGAATTTTCTCTGGGCTTGGTCTCACGGTGGTCAGAAGATGCACACGATTCGGGTATTCCCCTAGCAGGGTACCCTTTGTTGGTACTTGGAGGAAATCGAAAATGTCAGAGGACCATCCAACGGTGAAAATCTATCGCCGAAAGTCGAAAGTGAAGAATCGTCCCTCAGGGCTTACTTTTCGGTTCGTTCATACGAGAAAGGCTCTCTAAAAAATTTGTCGGGACTTCGATGTGTTAGTATACACATATATATGTATAACACAGGTTTCTATTATGCAATGCAGATGGAGGATTTCTTTAATAAATCTCCCACTTCCTTGGAATTGCCTTCAGTTATCTTACATATGCAATTTCATTCCAGCTCTGAAGCGCAGGGGAAGCTTTAGCGAGAAATGATTGCAAAGTGATACTAGTAATTGCAGTAGGTACATCAAGGAAAACGAAATGTGAAGATAAAAGTCAAATGGTAATAACCCGAAGAATATGAAACGATTTCGAATACGTATCGAAATTGAGACTGATGCTGACACAATTTTATCAGATATTAGTTTGACAAAGAGGCGAACGAACGGCGATCAAGTTATTTATCAGTCAATTATAGCGAATTGTTGTCAGCCATATTTTCAAAGTTAGAGGGTTCAGCAGATGCTTTATGGTCCGTGGAATGGTTTTTTCACGGTTGAATTATTTCAAGCTAATTCCGCAGTGATTCGACACGGCTGGCATCTAGCCAATCTTAGAAAACCCGATTTGCATTTTCGTGCAGAACAAGATTCACGAAATCAAATCTAAGTGTCTATGATCATAAAAATTCCATAAAAAAAGATACAGAAATTAAGCGCAGTATGTTAATCAGTGATGGCTTTCTGAGAAAATGAACCCAAAACACTCAAGACGTCTAAAAATAGTCCAAGCTACCGCGAGTTTCGCCTTATTGACCGTTTTAATTCCAGAGATAACCGAGAGTTACAATTGAAGAGGATATTGCCAAGAACAGACGGTAGTATATATATTATGTGCTTCCAGATAGATTTCGTCGGTTAATCGTAATCATTCGACTGATACACGTGAGCCCCAATTGTTCCGCTCATTAGATATTCAGTGAAAGATGGCACCACGACAAGCAATTTCCTGTCGAGTGGGTACGGCGTATGTAAAAAGGTACGTGTCAACGACAAAGTCGGTTTTTCTTACGACAGGATTAGGATAGGTGTCGTGATCGGGATTTGTGACTTCCTGCAGAACCTCATTGACGCGGATTAACGAGACTTGGGGTGTTGGGCACGATCTCTATCGGAATACTGCCCATCAACTATTCATGTCCAAAGCAATATCGTCACTTTTCAACCGTTATCTTCCGATCCCAAGAGGCAAAAAATCCTCTTCGAAATTCAAATGGATTTCGTGTATCCGCTTGCGGAAAGCATCGGTGAGCCAACTCGAGTTAAAATTGCCTTTTTTTTCACTTAATCGACATTTCGGGCAGGCGCTGTCAATTTATGCGTAGAGCACCCCCAGATTATCCCCGACGATTATCCTCCAGTCGTGCGAATTTTTCCACCGAGGTCTTACCTGTTGTGTTACATAGCCGAATTGAATTACCGAGTTTTAATTATTAACCAAGTCGTCGATACAGGTCTAATTTACCCGTAAGAAGCACTCCGTTCTTAGCGAAGCTATAATTGCCAGCAGAGCAGCTGCTTTATGAGGAAGTAATTTGAAACCCTTTGAATTATTGAAATTGTCTACTGAACTTAATTGATCACCTGAATGCCATGGAAACCTCGATAAAATGAATAATCTCTCACTATTTTGAAAGTCATTAATGATTAATGATCCACAATTCTCGTCATTGAACTGACAAGTGCATATACCTACGGTCCGCAATATTCAATCCACCAAAGTTAATCGAATTGTTGAGCCCAATCTTTGGATAAATCACAGAGGAAACGGGAAGGACTATATAGAAACAAGCGTGTGGACCGACAAAAAATAGAAAGGTTCCTGTGAAATTCAATAGAAAGAACGAAGCCGCACGAACGAGTCTCTGCTAATATCGCGTTTGACATCCCATGCGTCTAACGTGGACTTGACACGTCCATCTGACCACTTCCGACACGTTTATCGAGATGGCAATGAAATGTGCGATTTATTCGTAGGAAATGAGATTAGATTATAAATAACGAACATAGGAAATTTTTATGACATCAAACACGTAGACGCTTTCCTTTCGTATGAGGGAAAGAATGTCGTGTTAATTTGCGGTTTTTCAACGTCTGCGAAATCGGTAAACATTCCCTGTCCATAAACGATGTAAATCGGATAATTAGTGAAAAAAACGGATTGTTTATCGCTGAGTAGGGCTGACCCACCCAAGGACCTCCAAGTATTGATACTATCAGACAAATATTTGTCCTCAAGAAGAAAAAAAGTTCTTATACGACGAGACACTTTTAAAGAGAGATCTTCCAGGACATCTATAACTGAGTCGTAGTTCAAGGAGCAATTCTGGCGTTAATTCTGGTCTACTGAAGTCACCTCAGACTTTGAATAAATTTCCTGAGATTATACCTTCTTGTGAATAAAAACTGTGAAAATGAAACGTAGTCTAGTTATATTTTATCAGACTCGTAATCATAATGACTTTGAAAATTGTGAAGATCAAATTTAATCAAAAATCGAAATGATAAAATTGGTCTCTTTTTATTTTCTGTGTAACTAGTAATTTCATGAAGGAAACTTTCTTTGTGGACTTCCGTTTTCTTTTCATAATAACAGAGTAGATATATACTTATTGTCGCTTGTACAGAATTATTCTGACGTAACAACGGCTATAGGTATTATTTTTTCAATTTCGGACAGATACTTTGAAAGGACGAAAAAAATCACGTATGAGTATCTTAGAATATTTGCATATGAAAACACGGCGTTGTTTGCTAACGTTTTTTGGGTTTTATGGCCACTGTGATAGATCGTGGACCCGTACTTGAGGATCCTTGTTTGGTATAGGTGCAAGAGGATTATTGAATAAAATTGTATTCAGTATAGTCCATTCCACTGCATGAATATCTTCAAGGCACGAATTTATAGAAATAATTTATGAATTTATCAGTGCAAAGCATCTTTACGATAATTGGTCTGATTTTTCATCAAAGCGTTCGAACCAACTATTAATTAAGCCCTATTCGAAATTCTATCGGTCAAAGTGCCGGCAATAAAAGACGCCTTTGCTCTGTACTGAGGGAAAGAATTTCTTCGGGCAAAATCGAGCTGGCTCACGTGTCGAGTTCGCCAAGTGTTTTCAATTAACTACACGGAGCTAATGAAATTAATTTGAACTCAAATACCGAACTTGTTGTTTTCGACGAATTAAATACGCCTGTAACTTCAATCAAACCATTGGAAAATGAATAAGTAAGTAAGAAAACGAACCCTATTATTATATGTATAATACAAACAGTTATTAAAATTGAGAACCTGTTAATTTCAGGGTAACCAAGGCCTGAGTAAATCAATAAATTTCCACGGAGCTTACTTAGCTCCTAAATTTATTCAAATCAAACACGAAACATAATCCCTCCTTCGTCACTTCGGCGAAGACCTAATTTGCTTGATGCTTACGGAGCATCGCAGAAGACAATTGCCTCGTATGAATGCTACTACAATATAGTCGCACCATTTCCATTACAATGGCAGGCCTAAAATTTGGCGAATGTCTTCAAGGGATTGAGCGTTACCCATTTTAAAGTCTAGACGATAATTGATAAAAAAAATTGTCCAATAGATAAAGGTAGGCAAGACGGGAGTCCGGAGGTTGGGGAATTGGGGAAGGCGCGATCCACGGAAAAGAACTTCGGAAAGGACCGATGTGAAAAATTCCAATTTTGGAATAGGGTCAACTCCGTCTGAGATTCCAAATTGAACGATGATTGGTTTCGAGTGATTAGATTTACGATATTCACTTATCTCTCTCTCTCCCTCTCTCTTTCTACTTCGTCGTAGCCATCCGTTGATCGACGTCATCGAGACTTTTGCGTTATAGATTTGATCCGTAAACAACGTCGTCACGCCGAAATGAGCAGCTCTTTAATCAATTTGCCATTTCAACACTTGACATTTTTTCATGTATTATTTTTAGATACCTTACTTGCTGCACTTGACGCTCAGATATTAAATCTGAACCATGACGCTTTAGACAAAAATCTTGTGTCAATTTACTTGATATAGAAATCATCACCGAAACATCAAACTTCCGAAATTAAACCAATATTATACGAAAACTTACCCTTGCTCTAAAGTGCGATGAGCTTTTGTACAGTATAATTCTCGGTTTACCGGAAGGAAAGCGGTTCCGTTAACCGGATATTAAATTATCCACACAAATTTCTGGCCCTTTCGGGCTCCACTTTTGTTCCCAATCATAAGCCAGTTTCCACACTCGTGGATGTCTATGATATTTGAAGTGCGTGGGAGACCCTGTGTCTTTTAATAGCCATCATTATTTACACACACCTTGATGATGACTAATTCACAGACATATCGAGATACACGTATGTCATATTTATATGCTTCTGGATTCATGCGGAAGGTATTATTTCACATGCATGTTATTAAAACACACTAGCTGTTCCGTATTCCGATGCTTCAATTAGATTCCGTATTTATTCTCTTCATTCAATGAAAATATACTTGTCTTCAAGTTACTCTTTTCTTTCTATCTTCATCGATTTTTTTTTTTTTGTTTATTTTTCCCATATAATTCACAACGAGTGATCTGTTTCCTTAAATAAGAAAGTTTTTCACTCCTGAGCGACTTATGCAAGTTTTCAGAAATTTCACGATCAGGCTAATTATGAGCCACCAAATTCGCCTAAATCCGGTATTTAATAAACTATAGGAATCACACCGTGACAGAGAGGCATCGTTCCTAACGAAGTTAGTTGTACCGTGGAATTCTCCATTTGTACATCTGTCTAGATAAAGCTATTCATCAAAGGAGTGACAGGTATGTAAATGACTCTCATAGAGACGAAAAAATTCGTCATGCGGGCTAGCCTTAGCTTATCAGGAACGGCACGTAGTCACTTAGCCGCAAATGATTACACAGCCGTTCGTGCATACCATATCACTAACTCGCTCACTCGCTCACTCACTAACTCACTAACACTAGTTGCTCACGCGAACTTGATAATTTCATATCCAAACGTCACTTCCGACTGGATTCACACTAGTATAGGTAATTTATTTTTTTCAGTGATAAAATGTTGAAAATTCAATTTTTGTTTTTTCATTTTTTCTTTTGTTTTTTGTTTTCTACCGACTTAGATATACTTTCACGGTATATCATTAACCAAGATTTCTTTATTCAAAGAAAAGAAGTTACCGCGGTTATTAAACTTTCAAATATAACTCCAGAGGATAAAATTGTGTTAAAGATGAACTCTTCGGTGTATTTTAGCCATCGTTTATTCATTGTGCGACTCGTTGGAATGTAAATGACCCTCGAAATGACTGGGAATTCATCTTGCGAATGGCATGGCGTTACCTAATTACGAATGACACGCAGCTACTTAGCCAGAAATAATTACATATAGTTGTTGGCGTCGTTTCAACCTCAATTTACAATTTATTCATTGCATGAGCCCCGACCAGGTGCAAAGTGTACTTCGGTAGGAATTTGCATTAAATGATGTTTCAAAGTCTGGGGGTAACCGAACGGCTTGTTATACGAATTGAAAAGTAATGCTGAAATCTGTAATTGCTCATTTAATCGTGAAACTTTAACGAGAAAAATGAATCCAATCATCAAAGTGATTAATGTTAGCGGGTTCGTGGTCGCATAATTTAACGTGAAATCATAAATACCAGTAAAAACTCACTACCTTGTAAACTTCGCGGTCAAAAGCATTCTTGCTAGCTAAAGGTGTAGCAGGAATTCGCGGAATGATCACAGTTCAGAAACATCTCGTAATCCTCGGAGTGAATAAAAATTACCATGACAACGGTAATAGAGAAGAAGTTCGTGAATTCCTACCGTCTAAATTTTCGCTAAGTTTATATTTTCGAATAATTGGCTACGTGCAATTCGGTATAAATGGTCACTACGATATTGTGTGGTATAAAAACCGCAGTTGGAGTCTTTAATATTCTTCTTATATTTTAGGGACACTATCAAAATTTCGAGCACGTATATAAAGTCTCCACTTTATATTCAAAATAAAAATAAAATAAAGAAAAAAAAATCTCTTCTTCGATACACCAACGAGCATAACTCGTTTTTGCTTAAAATTCTTCAACTATCTCAGCCTTTCGACGTGAAATATACAGATCTTAGCCTAATGATAATTACACGCCAAATATATATATTCTCTATATATTCTAAGTGGGGAAAGACATAGCGTTAGAAAGTACGATCTTTATCTAAGAAAAAAAAATAAAATAAAAAACTAGATACTAAAGTCCAGATCGCCCCAAGGGTAGATAGACAGATACCCAGATATATAAGAGAATTCCGTGATCAGAGATTCACAAAAATGGAGTCGTGTTGGAAATTCGAGGAAACCAACTGGCGCTGCGTATATTTGCACAAAAATGAAAAAAGGAAAGAGCTTACCTACCCTCGCCTCGATAGATTCAGATTCCAGATATGTTAGAAAGCGCGTTGATGATCGCGGGGTAATGTTCGACCTTTCGATCGATATACCTAAACTAGGATACAATCCAATTTCACAGTTCGGTGTCTAATCTGCAAAAGGCTCTACAAAAGGTTCGTCAATAAGTTCACTGCATAACCGGCGTATATCCTTCTCAAGGGATGCTCAGTCCAGAAAGGTTACGACCTCAGTGAAAATGAATTCAAGTACTCGAGGTGATTTTTAATTGCCCTTATATATCTCCAAGGTACACAACGTATGACTAAACGAAGCCAATTACATCGGTCACATTCGAAACTTTCGCCAATAAAGACGCCCACGTAAATCACGTATTGTATAACTATAGTATATATGGACGATGTGCATAATAATAACTTTTTCTTCGTAATTAAGAAACCGATAGATTTTATCAAACCAATAAAGAAATACCGTAGAATTGGATGAAAAAATAATTCGAAATGTATATTAGGTATCTGGTAACTGAATTTCGCATGTTCATATAATATATTATATAAGTTCGTTCGAGTTGTGATGAGAAAATTTTCTGGACCCACGTGTATTTCTCCCTTGTGTGTTTATTCCGATTGCAATTATAACTCAAATAAGATGATTACCTTCGAGTTTCAGAATACGAATAAGATACCATATAAATAAACTTGATTTCTGAATACGGTAACATGACATTTCTCATGTTTTTCATGAATCGTTTGAATAATTTGAACAGTTGGTGTTATTGCCGCGGAAAAAAAAATGTGCTTAACACTTGCTGAAGCCAGTTTTTTTCCTTTTTTTTTTTTCTTTTTACTTTTTTTTTTGGTACGTTATAGGTACCGTATACGTGCCATATGTTTATTTTCTTTGTCATAATTTGAAACTGAGTACACCTATAATATCATACATAAATTTTTACCGACGTATGAATCTTTTTTCTAAATCTTCAGCACGTTTCCATTAAATAAAAAAAAAAAAAAAAAAAAAAAATTGAATACCAGACAGAATTTGCGTATTTGCTGATAAATATTACATTTCATTCGCGCATCTGAAACACACCATCATATATATGAGCAAACATGCCGAATCGCAGATATATTAATGAGCTCTCAAGATCACAATGGTCGTTTTGCAGTTTGAACTCGCTTTGATTGTCCGGCTCCTATAGCTTACTGCGCATCAATCATCAATGGAACAAAAAAATCAGTCATTCAATGTGTTCTAAGAGTACCAATCTCTATGTCCGTCAAACACTGTCAAAGAAGTTGAAAACCAGTCGTTTGCCCGGAAGTCAACGCAGTGTGTAAGCCGCACAAGTGGAATGTCAATATTTGAGTTCACTTCTCAACGTTGTCTAAGCTGCCGTTAAAAGCCAGTTACTCCGCTTACACTAATCCCACAATCCTCTCTGCGCCAAAGGCTTTATAGATTCCCAATTGAATCTCGACAATTGATCGATAACAGCGATGCACAGACGAGGTATAACTGCAATATCCAAAGAACTTTCTGTCCTATATTATAGCTATGCGACTGGATTTCGCACTTTTATCAAACTTCTCGTCCAATCATGGATATGTATATGCGGTAAGCAATGGTCCGGAAGCAGTAAACTTCTTTCCTGTAAGTTTCTTCGAATCGTTCCTTTTATTATACTCCGCATGTATATAGGTATATACTATATACGTAGACACGTACATACCTATGTTGGTATTAATCGACAATCGATATAGACAATATTCAACGAGCGTACACCCTCCCACACATAGTATGTAGGTTTAACCCCTCAATCAATTTTCAAGATCAAAGGTCAATGCAAAGAGAATTCCTTCGACATCTGCCCTACAAAGAGAATTCACGTCATAACCACGCAGGCCCGTTAAATTTAACCGTACCCAACGATTATCGCTTCTCTTTGTTTCCTCGGTCAAGATCATTACGTGTATAGGTATAGGTATAGAATGCGCGGAGGTTGAAGAGGCTAGTGAAATGAAGAAAAGGGAGGTAAAGTTGTTGGATAATAAACATTCCGACAGAAGTTTCTCCCGCGTTTTAATACTGTGTCAAATAATAACCGTCGTATCTAAGTGGCGTAAAGGCCGCGATCATTAGCTCGCTGTCATTATCAGACCCATTGTCTTTGTCGCGGTTATAATTCTCCAAGATATAGTATAGTAGAAATACGTGATTTCTAACGCATCAATCCTCAAAAATCTGACGACGTAATCAAGGAAATCATTAATATCAATTCGTCAAGGATCCTCGCTACTTGCAATGTGCAATAGCATCTCCTTTTAGACTTAGTCCGTGGCAAGTTACGTTTTGCTTATTAGTTAAATGGTAGTTTATGTACATTCTACCGATTCTTATTGTACTTTTTACTGCAATGAGTCGTGATAGTCCCAAGATACGTGGTATATGATAGACGTTCTACGGGCGTTTCGCCAAATATTTCAAGTCCGTTGAGTAAGAGGGATTCTGAGTGGAAAAAAATTCATGAACATTCCGTAGGGTAGTGGCCCTCAGTGTAAATCTTTTGTCACCTTTGCAGCTGGGTTTTAGGTTCTGAGATCGTATGTCGTTGTAAACCACTTCCGGCGCCGTTATCACCGCGAATATAAGCTCTAAGGCATAAGTTGAATGTTTTTTTTTTTTTTTTTTTTTTTTTTTTCCTAGCTTTTTTGGTGAACTAACTTACTCAACGAAGTTGAAATAAGTGGTTATGGGTGGCTCGATTATTTATAGAGATAAAATAAAATGGTTAAAATTTAAATTTTCTTTAATTTAAACTTCAAATAATATTTACGCGCATAGATTACGCCAAGATCCATTTAGCTTCTATAGATACTTGACTATATTATCGAAAAGTCACGATTCGTCGAATACTGAATGGGATGACTCCTTCTTGGAGGAGCAGGTCTCAATGCGCGCCAAATCCCCATCCCGATTACCCGGCGTCCCGACGTCCCGGAGTTTGCCGGCCGTCAGTTCACCGTACGCGCGCACGTTGCCAGCACCGCAATCCGTCGATCACACCAGTGAAAATACTACAAGTGTATAATAAGAGTGTTTGATATTAAATCGCGAGTGCGCACGGTATACGGAACAAATTATTATAACATAAGAAAAATTACGTTCGCAATTTACCTACAGGCAATAGGTACCGGAGCAGATAATCGTCTGAGTTATCGTTCTGCATATAGCGAATGTAGGAAAAACACGTGGCAATTTTTTTTTTCTTCAAACTTTAGTGAAAATTTTGGTGGGAGTTCGTTTTTCAATATACGTGAGTTGTCATTTTCCAAATAATTTATATTGCAATTTCATGATTTTTGGGAGCTTAAATATTTCCACCTCGTTCAAATAACTTCGCGAAAATTTGCGGTGAAAATTTTCTCCGACCAATATTGATCACGTCGGATAAGACATAGAACGATATGGAGTATGAATTTTTCACTTACAAGATAAATTTCAATGAATATGGAGCCTGGGCTGTCAGTTTAGTTCCCTTTTACATTATGGAGTATCGGATATACCTAGATAGCTTTCTTTAGCTTAGCTAGCTACAGTTTCTGTTCAATCAAATCAAAGTCCGCGTGGTGAGGGTCAACAAACATCAACGTCAAAATCTATATCGATTTACGTGAAAAGGAGACAAAAAAATTGTTCATAGCTGACAAAAGATTTGAGACACACTCGTGCAGTGCTCCAATTCGCATTTTTATTTATCTTCCTGCAATTAGGTCCTTCGCGATTAATTTCATCTCGATGAAATTCACGTACAGCTAACGTACGTAAAAATCAATTCCGGTGTACGAAATGTACTATAATTCAAATTTTACAAAACGCAAAGTGGCGATTTGTCACAGAGATTAAATGATCATTAGTATTTCCCTACGTTTATTATCACTATTAGAATAAGATTGGAAAATATATTCTAACTTGATGTTATGAGGCTGTGAAATCCAGACGATTGTTAACAGCGAAGAGTATAATCAACTGATTCGTGTTTCATGTCAGTCGAAGTACTTGAAGTAAAATAAATAAATTGGTTTCACGTGTCAAATTGTTAGAACAATTGAGATAAGTGTAAATTCTTAAGCGGGTTATGTAATAGTTTTCGCAGAGCAGCATTTTTACGAATATATTTATATATATATATGTGTGTATTCTATTTGCGGTTCCTCGGCATTTTTTTTTTCTTCCACTTTGAGATGTATTACATTTTTAGAGAAAAGGAGGTGTTCACTTTCTCGTCATTTGGAATAATAAAAGAGCGAGTAGGTAGTACCGAAATACTGATAAAAATGTACGACATTATTTGAAGAGAAAAAAAAAAAAAGAAAAAATAATTTTTGCTACCGTAACGCGTAGGTGGGTACATAAGCCCTTTAAAAAAGGATTTCCATAAATCTTTGAAAACGACGGTTAGAGCTGTTCTCCGGCACTTCCACTTTTCGATTGAAACCCCTCGAGGAACGAGACGTGAAAGCTTATCGGTTTCAACAGAACGTATCGTATAGTACGAGATAAGTATATAAGCGTTACACGTCCGAAACAATTAACATAATTTACGTATCCGTCCAGCGGCATAATGATAAAATAATATAAAATTAAAACGTTTTAGAAAATCGTAACTCTACTCCAATTTATTTTGCTGAAAGTTTACGGCACGATAATCAGAAGCAGTAAATATGCTTATATATAGGTATAGGTAGTAAAATTTGAAGAAATATCTTCACTCTCTTTTTTTCTCAATGACGATGAAAAAAAAAATATATATCCATAAGCAGTTGCTCTTTCACTTTCAACGACGCCATGCCATCCTGACTCTTTCACGAGCGAGAAAATGTCGTAAATATAACATAAATCCCATTCGAATATCGCGTATGTTAATCGAGGCTCTCCCAACTTCTTTCGTGTGTTCATAAAATCCATCGGCTTCAGCAGACCATCAACTTCCTCACTTTGATCTTTCGCATTACGCTAATCCTTCGGAAGCAGGGATCTGTACTCCGGATTATCAAGGAGAGACCTTAGGCTACTGTCGGAGTTTGACCAGCTTGTGCAATGAAGATATCTTCTTTCTGACCACCCAGAATCTACACGCAAAAAAAAGTGCTGTCAAATTTACTATGTAGGCAGTAAATATAGGGACAGCACTTTTTGCAGTAGAAATTGTCACAATTGTGGTGACATTCACTCATGTAGACATTGAAGGCCACTTGCTCCAATGTACCCAATACTGCAATTGTGATAATTTCTACTGCAAAAAAGTGCTGTCCCTATACTTACTGCTCACATAGTAAATTTGACAGCACTTTTTTTGCGTGTAGCGGAATTCGGAAATGGTACAATAACGAACATGAATTCCGCGTTCTACACAATATGTGAACTACTTACGGAAAACGCTCGACTATTGTCTCTGTAAATTTGCAATTCAAGGCGTGATCCGATCTGGAATGAATTGAAACCATTCCGTTGATTCAGCTCTTTTAGAATCCGCCTTTAAACACCCCACATTCACGAAATTCACGGTCTGCTAACATATTTGACGTGAATCGAACAGCGCCTTCTACATATTCATATGCCTAAGGCCACAGGCAATTTCTCGCTAGCCGATCTTATGAATTCACCAATATTTTTCGTGGTACCCGCAGCTTCTTTAGCTCTGATTTCTTTCCATATAATAACTCAGCGGAAAACATGGGTTTATTACTATCTGCGGGCTTCCCTTGACTGCATTACCAATTTTTCGGACTCGCTGAATCGAATAGATGGATAGAGGTGGCGTGATCAAATGCCATGGTCAAATTTGCCAATTTCAAATCAAATATTTTTCAATTATAATTTGTATGGCACATTTCGCTTCGAGTTTAAAACATCGATTGAAGTCTGAAAATCAGAGTTTAAATGAACATGCTTTCAAGCTTATAAAACCGACGTGGGCGTATTGTATCATGATGTATAACTGTGTAGCCCGTATTAGCTTTATTGAGTTAACAGACCACTTGACTCAAAGCTTATCATGCTATATAGTAGTAGATCGACGATAAGCAAAAATTTTTTACGAATCTCTAAAGCTTTATGCCAAAGTATAAAGTGGCGGTGTAGAGGTAAAATTTAGATAGTGGATGTATTTTCTCGAATGTTACAACCCCGTATCCCTTAGCTTTGATGCTTTCACTAAATCAGTTCAACCCGAGCATTTGCCCTAAGCTCTGAAAATTCAGTCGAACAAAAGCCCTAAGAAACGGCGCTGACCTTACCTCGAGAAATCTCTGGTTCCTAAAAAGGCTTTTCCTATCACTCGGTTCAGTCTGCCCCCTTCGCGTCTCAATAACTCGCCGCAGTTCACATTGCGCACAGGATTTTCTCACCCTCATTGTCAGCCACTTCAGGTTTGCGGGGTGAAATAAGGGAGACATTTTTCGACACTCTCATCGATATTCGCAACAGGTTCGAACGAGCTACCATTCTCACCGGATCGCCGAAAGTTCGCACTCAGCTTGTTAGTCGTTTCAGCATTTTTTACACACACCTATGTCTGTGTATAAGTTTTTTTTTTTTTTTTTTTATTTTCATTTTCCTCCTCTTTTTATATTCCGATACCATTTTTTTTCAACTTGATTTCTATACGCAAGCTATGATACCAAGGTTGGATCAGTATACGTGCAGAACTGCGGCAATAACGATCATTGCCGAAAAGTATGACGCGCGCAAGTAGTATAGGTATCGCCAAATCCGGGTGTTCATCGGTGGAAAAACGAACCGAATATACATACCTACGTGTCCGTTCGTATGTGTATACGTATACGCGGTTATTTAGTTTCTTCGGAAAGGCTATCGAGAGAAAGTTCGCTCGAGACCATAAAGTTATTGTTGTATTGTTGCCCAAAGTCTCTTGCCTTCTCTTCCCTTTTATATACCAACGCCATGACATGACATGGTACGCGAGGAACTCTCATCTGCACAGATATCTATGTATTATATCTATTTTCGGGACTCGATCCATCCGACAAGCTTGTTGCTAGCAGTATATATATATATATATATATATACCCAGGGTTCATATACGGATAAGATAGAGCGAGACACATGGATAGACATGCCTTCACACAATGGTCAACCAAACCATCCCTTCGTAAATTTGACAGCAACTAGGCATAGGCATATATACCTAGGTACACATATATATATGGACGAACACGAATCCTGCGACTGTAGTTGTGTAAACATTTTGGAGATAACATGGAACTCAATTATCAACCTGCTACCTAGATCAGGGATTGATTAGGTACGTTGATCCTATCTTCAAGCTCTCCCTCTCTGTTCCTTTAGAACAGGGTATTGGGAAGCTGAAATTCTTCAAATCTCTGGAGAATATTCACGCGAAAGTTTAACCGTGGGAAATTTAATTTGGCCGTAGGGCTTTCTGGTTTATTCGCAAACCATAGCACGGAATTTTTAGTTTATACTTCTTTCGTATTCCTTTTCTACAAAATACATTCGCTTCAATTTTTAACAGAATAAAATTTTACTAAAACAAAATTCAGCGGCGGGGGGGGTTAAGTTTTTCTGGTCATATCGACGAAATCATAAAAGGTAGTAAATTCTATATAGTCTGAATAAAACACCACGTCATTTTTGCACCGTGCCTCATTCATGCGAACATATCTATATACAATTACACAGACGAGATACTGGCTTCAACAATTTGCTTGGCATCTCTATATTATATGCGTGAAGTTTCATAATTTGGAAATATACAGATACCTATGTGAAGCTTCTGTGTTTGGATTCCATAAATAATTGCTCGTAGTTCTCCTTATGGTTCAACCGTACGTGTAATTAATATCATAATTGTCGTTTGGTTCGGTAATGCGTTATGAGTTCGTTCCCTACATGTGAGGAAACATATTACGTCGACTCGCTAATGAGTATAGAGCTAATGGCTTAATGCCATAGAGCACATGAGTTCAATTGAATTTTCGTTAATCAGAGGTTGAAGATCAGTTTTCTAATTGATATGTTGAAGATCATTGGTACAAGCATAAATCTATATCGAAATTTTGATCAACCATTTATTATTCTATGGTATATTCTGCCACAATCCACATCACATATATATATCATTTCGAACAAAAAAAAATTCTCTTGAAAATTGTCTTCCTATTTTGAGCAAAAAAAAAAAAAAAAAAAACCAAAACGGTTGCTGAATCTACCGGTAAGGTAATTTGAAAAATAACGCTAAAATAAAGAGATATAAGTTTTATATAAAATTTTGATTTATTGTAGCCGCATATGAAGATATATAAAACATCTTCTCGTTCTCCTGTAAAAAAGAAGACTTCTTCTTTGTTAGATGGATGGTTAACCCGCACAACAACAAAAAAAAGAGAAAGAAAGAAAAAAAAAAAAAAAAAATTGATAAAGAAACATCTCAAAGGAAGTGCTCCTCGGTGACGCCCAACTTTAGCTCTCCCAAAAATATTCCCTGAAGAGTGGGCGTACAGAAGAAGCTTACCGCCATTTGTCAAGCTGCATCCCGTTTATTACCGGAGAAGCATATGTGTGCTTTCGCCGCATTTCAACCGCGTCATTAAGACTACGGTGAGAAAATGGAATTAAAAATAATAGTAGGGCTCGAAAATTGAACAGAAGACAGATCGCTATGTTTCATCGTTAAATACAACCCGCGGTATATATTTATTTAACAAGTATATACGCAAAGGTGCTTCTGGCGACAGTGTAAATCGGATAAAAAATCATCGGGCATTATTTCGGTCCTTTGTCTTATTATACAGTCGTTTTCCTGTGCTTATTATAATTTATCTTTATTCTTCTCTTTTTTTTTTTTTTCCCCCCCACCTTTCAAGTAGCTTGAAAAGTTTTTTTTTTTCACTATTTATTTTTCTGTATTTTATACCGAGAAAACATCGCGTCAACTTTTTTTCTTTTTTTTTTCATTCAAGATTTTGATGTGAACATATTTGATGTCAAGCCTATATATGTATATAAACTTGCGAATAATGAAACGAATCATAAAAATTCATTGTGTAGAAGAGAATGAACATTGCCGTCTATATATACGTTCAAGACTACTTTGAGCAAATACCTACATAAAATCCAGATTTTCTTCGTTGACATAAATTATATATTCACTTTGATAAATTACGAATTTTATATCACCGCATAGCTATAGACGAGAAAAAGAAGTGCGATAGTAATAATATTCGGATGAATATAAATTCACACGTTTTATACAGTTCGGAAAGTGAAAAAAAAAAAAAAAAAAAAAAAAAAAAGAAAAATTTCGGACAGATCTAAACCATAGAAAATAGTATTAAGTAAAAATATATGTTGTTACCTATTTTTATTATACTAACTCGAATATGTATATATATATTGGCGAGTGAAATAAGTCTCTGCGGTAAAGACTGGCAGACCGTTTTGACATGTGATAGAACGTAAGTTATAAAATATAACCCGTAGATATATGTAAGCTTTGAATATTAGCCACGTGGTCAGAACAGCGATTTGTTAGATGATCTTGTTTTTCGACATCTTCGTCTGAGACATTAAAAAAGAAGTTATATTTATCGAGATATAATTAGCAGAGCCGTTCATATAAGTTATCCAATTATAAGGCTAACGAAACGATTGACACTACCGAAAGAACATGACGTACGTTACTATATTGTAAAAAATAAATCGCGATATAAGTTGGCCCAATTTTTAATGAAGAAATAAATGTCAAGATAGATTATTGACCTCAGAGATAAAAATTTAAATAATATTATTAAAATTTCATTAACATTTATCGATATCTATAAACGGCGAAGTTAGTTTATTACATACATATATATATATATATATATATAATATAATATATAATATTTTGGTGACACAGTTTCTCCAAGGTTTCCGATAAACCGAGATAAAACAGATTGGTAAAAGAAAAAGAAAAAGAAAAATAACTACAAATCTTTGGGGGAGGTCAATGGTTCAACGCCTATCGAAAGGTCGGACGCATCGATGGGTCAACAACTCAACATGTTTGCTGAACAAGATATAGGGATGTCTTATCCTTCAACAAAGACAAATACTGAGATAGAATATAACATACGTTGTTACATATTCTTCGATACGAAATCTTTTTTTCAAATTTTTTTCAATTTCTGTCAAAAAAAATTTGACGATAATTTAGCTTGAGGGCATGGCAGTATGTGAATGACTTTTTGTATGCTAACATTGGATCGATGAATATGAAACCACCCCCAGAGCTACAGGATTACAATACTTCCTTTGAACAAGTGTATAATATCCGCCGAATTGATTTGGCTTTAAAAAGCAAAAATAAATTTCGTATGATATTATAAATTGAATCAAAGAGAAGATAAAAAAAGATAATGCGAATATATTGTTGATATATATATATATTTCGTGCAAATAAAGTTTACTCGTATTCAAATGATGCCGGTCCAAATATAAACCGTGAGAAAAAAAAATATGCGATATGTGTAGTGACGGTGTGAGAGTAGAGCTGTTCTCTAATATTTGGCCCCAGCCAGGGAACTTTTTGTCAACAATTTTTCAAGCCACGGAAATAGCATCGTAAACCGAATCATAGGCGCCCACGAGATAGACCGAGAAAAAGAACGAGATAACGAGGGAAAGAGAAAGAGAACAAATATTATAGAGGCAGAAGAACTAGGACGAGCTGAGGTAAAGAATGTCGACGATGAAAAGTTGTAAAACCAACGAAAGGCGCTGCAGGAGAGAAGAATTGAAGCAACTCGAACTAAGTTCGTAAGGAAAACTTGAGGAGCATGTACCTACTACGAGCTTAAACATCCTTCTTATAATGTTGGCACATATAGTCCTCGTTCCTTGATCCTGCAGTTCTTCGCTGCTTACCTCAACCTGTTGAAGAAGTAGAGAGGTATTGCTCTGATAATCGAGCATTTCCTCTGGCGAGTAATTAATCCTCGAGGCAATTGCAGTGCTAGATGTGATACAGCTCTAAAGCCTGCACGCGATAATATGTTGAATATAAGTAACAGCGTGTCACAATCTTCAAGAATCATTTTCATAATTCATTTCACAAGCGACGTTAATGCGAAAGGTCTTTAGCACGGTATAATGTCGATATGCACTATGCGGGTAGGACGCAGCTTTTTGCTACGTAAACATTTTTCTGTTCACTTTTCTTATTCTTATTTTATAAACACTTTTCTTTTGCTAATGGAAAACGAAGTAGGAAACGTATCTTCAAATGATAGTGATAATAAGTTACGGGTAATTCACCACGTAATGTAACATTTTTTTTTAATGTCAAAAATTGTCAAAAATCAGCTTGGATAATTCGACGTATATAGAATTTGACATAAGTCATTTTTAAAACACCGAGTTATAGCTGGAGTTCAGTAGGTATTTAAAATATTCATAACTTTCGCGAATCGTACTGCTTATTTTTCGTACAAGAAACATTCACTCGCGTGAATATCTCGCTGCCCCCTAGCAAGAAGATCCTTATTCAGAAAAGTTGGGAATTAGATCCTAATTCAGAAACGCTGGGAATTAGATCCTTATTCAGAAAAGCTGGGAATTTGATCCTTATTCGCGACGAAAACCAATAAGATCCTTATTCAGATTAATTTTCAACAAGATCCTTATTCGAGCGCGGCTGAAAAAGTTAGGTTTGCACCACTGCTTCGAATTCGAAAAACGCGGGTTCCGAACCGGGATAAAGCCCTGCACCTTCTCTATTATTTAAAAACTAATCGTACTTAAGGTGGTTCTTTACCTACTTCCCACTAAACGTGGGTTTCAGAGAAGATTTTGAATACTCCTCGATGTGCGAAAAATCTGAAAAAAATCAAGCATGTAGGTAGAAAATCCTCGGGAGATTGATTTTGCATAATGATAATTCAAAAAAGTTATCAACAAATTGATGGAAAAAAAAAAAACTGTTCAAGAAATTAGCCGATGACCCAACTTTTTTTTTTTGATTTGTTAATTTTTCTAAGTATGTATGAATTTTTCAAGAATTTTGTTAAATCTTTGAAAATTGCGTTTTGTCAGGTATGAACAAATTGACCTATTTACGATTTTTTTTTTAAATATGTTGTTATTTGAATTCTGACATACCGACTCTTGATGCATGTTCTAGAATGTTTTAAGTATTTTCTAGTATTTTTTTGATCCCGATCGAACCGATAGTTTTCACACAGCAACCATTTGAAAATTGACTGGGTGAATTTCACCCAAGTGTGACTACCGTGTGATTCTACAGAAGTGTGACTACGAAGGGTTAAGTACGATTAGTTTTTAGATAATAGAGAAGGTGCAGGGCTTTATCCCGGTTCGGAACCCGCGATTTTCGAATTCGAAGCAGTGGTGCAAACCTAACTTTTTCAGCCGCGCTCGAATAAGGATCATGTTGAAAATTAATCTGAATAAGGATCTTATTGGTTTTCGTCGCGAATAAGGATCTAATTCCCAGCTTTTCTGAATAAGGATCTAATTCCCAGCGTTTCTGAATTAGGATCTAATTCCCAACTTTTCTGAATAAGGATCTTCTTGCTAGGGGGCAGCGATCTATGTAGATAGGTATACATAATATATATGTATACCCGCACACCTGTATCTTCTATCATTTCCCGTTCTCTCAGCCAAAAAGCTTTTATATTCACATTTTCGTGGAATTAGCCGGAAGGTAGTGCCTTACGGCTCACAACGATTTTCTACAAAAATGAGAATACTTCCAGTTTTGCAAATTGCAAATGTGCAGAACAATACCTCGTAGATAAAAGCTTTTTTTAATTACGCTGGTATTAACTGACCGGATATAGGTATATCTTTCATCTGCTACCATAATCTCCAACTTTTGTGCAATTACGTAATGCATTCCCACGTATGGAATCACCCAGTTCTCAATAATGAGACCCAATAATTGGAAGGCAAAATTTTTCTTCAATAACTGCAGTTTTTGAGGAATTACCATATTCTCAAGCTTTTGAAGTGTATCGATAAATCAGTTTTGTTTCGAAGGAGATCGTTTGTCAAAATCAAGAGGCATACAAAAAGATATAAATAGTCGTTTTTTATTTCTTACCATTTTTTTTTTTTTTTTTTTTTTTCTCCATTCTTTTTTCTTTTGCTTCACTACTCCAGACCAATTCGTTACAAAATGGCAATTACTTAAGCACAAAAACGTATCGTGTTAACGTCACCGCCAACGTTTTAACCATGAAAAAGTAAAGCAATTGTATGAAATGCGCGTAGATGTATATAGGTACTATATATAGGTGTTTGTTTAAATTTGTAAAAAAGAAAATAACAATAAACAATAAACGCGACGTTTTGTGATCCAAATACCAAGGAGAAATAACATCATACTTCATGACCTATGGCTTAGTTAATCTCATAACAACAAACAAAACAAAAAATTGATAATTACACGCTTGAATTAGACGAAATTTCAATCCTCGTATGTGATGGCCCTCATTTGCCTTGAAATTGTCGATACAATTGAAGAATGATAAGTTGAATTTTTATTAACGCAACTTTGCTACAATAATAAAGAAATTATTATACCCTCAAACACGTGAATTTCGTATATTTTTTTTTTTTATTCTTCTAAATAAAAAACTTTTCCTCCACATCCAGTTATGCGAATATTTAAACAGAAAATTCAGCAATAATTCAAGTAGTTTCGCAATCTGTTCTAGAAATAATCTCTAAACGTGTATGGGCCATAAATTTAGTTCGAACACGGCTTTTACGCAGCTGTTTAATTTCTCTAACTGTTATTTCTATGGATCTATTCTGCATTGCGCGTAATACCCGCTATCATTCGATTAAGGCAAATTGAAAGAACACCAATTCGAAATATATTGCGAAGCTCACTTCCAATCAACGGGTAAGTGCACTATCGAATATATTTAATATGCTCTGATGGGATCAATTGCCAGCGTGGGTTATATAGGAGGCGGGTTTAAACACATCAGTACGAGTTTATATTTTGCACGTGACTCAATGCATTGCCAATATCGCATCGCCGACCACGTGGCTAGAATTTTATAATCTACAAGCGTGTTTCCGCGTCATATAAGCAATACTGAACACAAACGCGATGTGTAGGCTGGATTTTCCGAATGGAATCGAATCAGCTGATCGTATAGATATTTGTTCAGGAAATAAACGCCGGAAAATTAATTGGCCATTTATATTAACACGTCTATATTGAATATTTAGATTCGATTTAGAGATTCACATGAAATATATATTATATCATTTTATCGACTATATTTTCAGAAATTCACATAGTCCGGACGAAAATTGGTAACTTTATACGCTCGGCATAAACTTTGTCGTTTGATGTAGAAGTTCAGCCATTATCTCTGCATTAAAGCAGAATTGAGCGTTTGGAATACCGTTAACTTCTATATATTAATTAAGTACCATCGGAAAATATGTATTCAGGCATATAGATGAGAGATTAATGTCGAGATCAAGCTTTGATCGTAAACAAAAGGTTGAAACGTATCGCTTTACGCTACATCCACCCACTACCGAATTTTACTGTTGAATCTCTTGTTAATTCTCAGGGAATATAGAACGAATCGATGACAAAGTCGAGAAAATCCAGAGTACAGGGTTAAACCCCGTACTTAGGAGTTTAGGATCAGGCGAGAAATTCTAATATCCAATAAAACAGTCGCACAAATTTGTAACAATTTGGAGATTTCAATTTTACGGGTTGAGTCTAACTAATTTCTGCCGCTCTCAGATAAACGTCGTCATATATCTTCCCGGAGTTCACCCTCCGAGGATCAGAGTTCCGATTCTTTCAGCCCCCGTATATTTTCAGGCAGAACCCCCATGAACGGATTCCAAGCACGAAAGCAGTTTGTCCGTTGATCACGGGTGATATCAGGTATACGTCATCATTTCGTTGGTACAGCAAGACAGAAAGAACACAGCATTTCGTATTGGTTGGTCGGTTGGATCCGGGAAATTTCCACCTCTTCTGATGATTTTCTTCTCGTGTTTTTGTCACCGTGTCACATACACGGTAGGATTTGAGATAACTACGAACTGGCCAAGATACGTCGGTCTTATTAAATATAAAATCAAATTGATGAAGTCGAATCATTTTAGCGAACGGAAATCTGCCGGATGGATAGGCCAGGGTCTGCAGTTTACCATTTAATTTCATCTGTAAGCATGCCAATGCTTCTCATATAGGTATGTATCTTGGAAGTGAAGTATCCAACATCTGGAAGCTGGTACGGAAGCTAATTATATCGTAAAGTGCAACAGACATGTGAAATGACGTTTATACCAGATAAATAAAGGCTGTCAGAGACGTCAAAAGGTTCTAAGCTCTATTTGTCTAGATAACCATATAATCCCCGGGCTTTGAGATAATGAAGTTTAATGCTGAATGAACTAGTTAGTTTTTCTGCTGAAGGCTCGTCGCGTTATCATGAAAAACGTTTCAAGCGTTCCATTAGAGGATAGGTTGATTAAAATTGTTAAAAATCAGCGGCGAGATACGATGAGAATTCATGAAATGCCAACCTTCATCGATTACTCTGCAAATAAATCTCGTCGTCTAATTACTAAATACTAATTAAATGTCAGCCATGACCGAGAGGCATTTATATATAGTATATAGTAAGCTGACAAACTTTATAGAATTTATTATCCAGCTAACGAGATTATAAGCATCACACAAAATTCTTCTTCGTATAATACGAGGATCTTAAATTGATGATAACGAGATAAAATTAAATAAACCTGTGAAAGAAAATTCTATATCAATGTTGGTAATCTAAATAATATTAAGATTAATCATACCGGAATGATGGACAGAAACTAAATGAATTCCGTTCTGATAAAGGGATGAATCGAGCGAAATTCTTACCCTAGAAAAATGATGAAAATGATGAATAAATTTCGCGAAAAGAAATAAAAATTTTACCCTAAAAAATAAACGTCGAGATTTCAATTAGCATTGAAGTGCGGGAAAACTTCCAGTGCCAACATCTCATATAAGATAATCATAATAAAGTATAGTTAAATCTACTACGAAACGTTTGGTAGATAAAAGCCTCATTAATTACCCCCAAGAGGTTACATAGACGGCGTTTAGTACGGGAATGAATAATTTTCACAATTTATTTATACTCTTTTTCGCAATGTCAAGGTGACTCAGATAAAAATACCTAAAGATATTCACTGAGTTTATAGCTTTAGAATTGTTCGACTTGATGCCTGTATAATTCATAGCGGATATTTGCATATAGGTACATATATATACCGCAGGATCGTTAGAGAAGCTATACTTATAAACAGACGTTGCTAATCCATACGGAGATCCACATCAGAACCTTAACGTAGTTCTGTTTCAGATTAAAGACTGCGTATAAACTGCAGAGGCTGATGGTTGCAGGAGCAAATGAGTGATAAAAATGAAGAAAAATTAACACTCTTTCGCATTTAAATGCCATCAGCCTCAGCTATCTTCTTCTTCATCTTCTTCTGTTTCTTCTGCCTTTTTCTATACTCTGTTTGGTTCTTCTTGTTTCTTGTAACTTGGCCAAGGCTTTTGAAAGTGATGAAAAAAGAAGATTGGAATGCCGCTCGAATTAGTCACTGTCTGCATATCCTTCAATTTACTGAACTCTTAAAAGCACCTAGCTAATAACAAAGAACGAAAAACCACCAGCTCGTGTACTTAAGTAAAAAAAATATCGATTCTATTTTCACAGTGTGGAAAATAAGTGCAGCACTTGCAGTCAGACAGTAAGTACTACGGTTGCAAAGATGGAAAACAAACAATGTACGCTAGAAAGCTACTTGGTATATATATATAAAGTACCTCAAATATACCCATACCAAAATATATTTCCTACACATACTGGCAATTTAAACGAGCGTTAGAGCTGCTTTTACTTGCCATCGAAGGCACCCGGCGCGACGCCCGACGTATTTCGTGGGGTTGAACCTTAGGAAAGTAAAATTTAATTAAAGAATTAGGAGAAACGGGAGAGTGCTAATCTTACACCTTCGAAGTCTGCTCGCTCTTTGCCCATCGGGTACGACAAGACCGGAATCTTGTCCCCATTCTAGATTCAATTCCCTTCGCATAACTTAACTTCGCCAAAAATATCACTGGCCAAATCAAACTTTATCAGAATTCAACCCCTGACTCGGGTATCGAAGTTATCCATGGAAAGTTAGAGACGACTGGCAACGCCTCAGCCGTAAGGAATGCAAAAGCTGTCATCCCTGCATCATCCTGCTTCCACCAAGAATTGCTAAACTTGGTCACGGTGCTCTCGAGTCAAACATCTTTAAAATCCGGACATAAAAGATCTATATAATCCGGGATTTTACGAACTAAGCAATTCCGGGATAACATAAACTTTGTATTTCCTGCATTAGACATTAAACTACAGTTTACACCCAATCGCGTAGGTTTAGTATACATTATCTCTGACTCGACTATGCATTTATATCAACGTTTCGTAAGCAACATTTCTACCGAAAATTTCTGACTACTTTTCACCCTTAAAAATCTTGACTTGTCTTCCAAACGGAGAGCATATAACTTTGAGGAAAAAAGCTTCAGCTAAATCCTCGAATAATTTAGGAACTGGCCGGGATTTATGCCATCTGCAAGACATTTTTTATTCAATTTTTAACGAAAGCTCACGTTTCCGTCTCTTCATAACTTCATTTTTATATATTCGTATCAGATTCAATCATTCGAATAACACTTTAAATATTCATCAACAATTGGCTGGTTGGTTTATCGTCGCTACTCATTCACCATACCGTTATAGATTTCCAGAAACCTTCATATTAAGTGGACTGTTGATAGAATTACGAAGTTCTTCGTATAGTATTATACCTATACGAGGTCTCGAAAGATTGATTACTCGCTGTGGTGGGCACCTGCCTATTCATTCAAACACTTCCAAAATTGTAACATGTCACACAACTCGAAGCTTTTTTTCAACCCTTATTACTACCGCTCGTTTGCCCTCGCACCCCGCAATTCAATTCAATTTTCTCGTAATACCCGCATATTTCTGATATACAGGGTGTAAATCTTAACTCTGTACATACTTATAGGGTGTGTAGGGGCTGCCAATACAAGCATTTCGAGGTATGACACCCATGGTCGGAAACTCATCCTAGCCACTATGGAGGGCTTTGAAGGATATGGTACCGCACGCTTGATCGTAGTGTAATGAATCAGATGTGATCACTTTCGACCCAACATTTTATTCAGCCGTAGAGAACAGTACACAAATGTTCTTGCGTGAAATCAACAAAACGATAAACTTTGCATTAAAAGAATTACAAAACAATTTCCGGTGCTTATGAACAGAATTTGAAAAAATTATGGAAAACGAATTGGGGTTTTGCACACTTGGGCTTTTCGTTTTTCATAACTTTTTGAAATTCTGTTTATAAGCACCAGAAATTGTTTTGTAATTTTTTTATTGCCAAGTTTATCGTTTTGTTGATTTCACGTAAGAACATTTGTACTGTTGTCGACCGCTGAATAAAATGTTGGGTCGAAAATGATCACATCTGATTCATTACACTACGAAAAGCGCGCGATACAAGCGCGCGGTACCAGAACCTTCAAAGCCCTCCGCAGCCGTTGGGATGAGTTTCCGACCTTGGGTGTCATACCTCAAAATGCTTGTATTGACAGCCCCTATACACCCTATCAGTATGTACAGAGTTAAGATTTACACCCTGTATAACGTTAGTGATGATATGGTTCGTCACGTAGATAGTAGTAGAAAAAGAAAATTCCTTCAAATCCGTTGTGAGAAAATGATGTTTTGGCTCAGACCCTCTAGGTACACGACATCATTTTGTCTGTAAGGTTTAGGTGAATATATACCTTGGATATGAAAAATTCCGAGTCTCTGAAGCGTGATTTTTGTTGCCATTTTCACATCTGGCGAGAAAAAAATATTTCGCGGATTATTTAAAACTGGAAAATAAATGATGCAGCCGACTCGAGTTCTCTAAAATTTTGTTATTCCATAGTGATAATTATGGTAACTGATATCTTCCTTTTAATTTGCGAATCGTCTCATCCATTTAAAATTTTTTTTTTTTTTTTTTTCTTCTTTTTATTACTACTTTAACCAAATTATTATTCATTCCTTTCAAGAAGCTCAATTCTCGCTATTCTTTTTACACAATTTAACCACGATATCACGGAGCTAATCTGCGAGACTTACACAGATTGGAATCCCCCGGAGAAAGGTTAAAGGTCGGATAGAAGGGCAGAGAGATTTGCAGAACTAAGAAAGAAAAAGACAGGCCTTACCGCCTTCGGTCTTCCGTTTCTCACGCTTCGTTAGTTTTCACAGGCCACTTACGACTTGGAAGATATCATTTGGAATATAAACTCATGTCTTGTGTTCTTCTTTCTCTACATCAGATTATACTTTCATATTTAAATCGAATGATGTATCTATTATATAATTATAAGAACATAGAATGTACCGCGTAAATGCAATGCGACTGATTGCACTCATGCAATTAATGCACTATTGTTTTTTATCAACAATTCAGACGTCGAAGTAATTCTCTAATTTCAATCTATAGACACTATAGCGATGCCAGTCTGCATCACCTCTCTGATTCAATTATACCACACTCTGACAAGACGACATGATGAATTTGCATCACTGACTGTATAGTAGATATTACTAAATGGATGAAGACAATTTTCGCGAGCTCTTTGTTCGACTGTACAACAGTCACACTCAGAAAAAGGTCTTGTTGACACAACCAAAATTTGGTTATCATATATGCACAATCACATTTTTTGTTCAGTCAGTAAAATTTTTTGTTCAATCAACCAAAAATTTCGTTCGGATAACCAAAATTTTGTTGGGAAACCAAAATTTTGGCTATTCCGCAACAAAATTTTTGGTTTGACTGAACAAAAAATGTGATTGTGCATATAATAACCCAAATTTTAGTTGTGTCAACAAAACCTTTTTCTGAGTGCAGAATAATTAACATGAAATCTTCTATATTGTAACATCCTTGCGGATTCCAGATGATGAAAATTGGCTGAGACATATGCGAAAATAGTAAGGCTATAATATCGTGAGAGTCTTATTCTGGCGTTGGAATAAAAAAAAAGAAAATTTCAATTTTCTGTGAGATTTCGGTCTACATAAAAAAAAAAAAAAAAATACACACACAGATATATTATATTCGGTAATGTCTGCCCCCTCGGTTAGTAATAAAACCGCAGAAAGATTTGTCTGTCGTACTATTTTCTTGTCACTTTATATTACACAGACTTAGTCAAGCCCCCGAGGGACTCGTCCCGAAGCTTTTTATGAAAGAATCAAAAGCTTTAATTTTATCATATATACATCTCATATATATATATACTCAGAGATTTAAAACTGCCAAGGGGAGCTGTATATAAAAACTAGACAAATAAATCCATCCTACATATCAATTCCGACAAATTTACGCTCATGCTTATCGTTAGTGTCATACGATAAATTCGAATATTGAATGTTAATCGTAAAGCGTTAACGAGACAGACAAATCAATCGGCATTATTCACAATGATGACCCTGACATAACAATTCAAACCTGTATTATTTATACAAATACACATCTGTGTTTACAAAGGGATTCGTAAGCTCTCGTGCATGCTAATCAGAGATTGAACTAGGTGATTCTAAGGGTGGATACAGGACGCCCCCGGAACCTGAATAAACAGACCCTGGAGAGGTGTAGCGAGAAAATGTCTAGGATCATCTAACTCGTATACGTATAGAAGAATTTATAGAGCTTTACAGCGTGTGTATGTGTATGCTTATGGATATAAGATCGTGGGTGTAATATGGCCTTAGCCTAGCTAGAAAGCTTCACTTAGTACCCATTTTCTATATAATGGAAGATTTGTCAGAGGGAAGTAAAGGAAAAGAAGGAAAAAAAAAAAAAAAAAAGAACAAAAAAAAAACCCTTTGCGTACTTACTTCGCAAAAGAAACTCTTGATTTATCCCCAAACTTTTTCCTTCGAGGATTAACTGATGTATAAGATTTGGAGCCCCCGCGCGAAATACCGCATGGCCATAGATCTCAGAGTTTCAAGGCCTTCGTGCTTTTGGCGTGACATTTTTACCAGGAAACTTAAACCTTAATAGAGTTAACTTAACACTCACAGATATATAGGTACTATATGACCGTGATTTCATTCAGACTCGTAAATATGAACATTTTTCACCATTTTTCATCGGAATCGTAAACTTCCCACGCGCGGCGAGGAAAAAGGCTAGCTATAAGCTATACACAACCCGAATGAAATCTGTTACCTCAAATTGTGAAAATGATTGAGAAAAATTTAATGAGTGAATCGGTAAAAATGAAAGCGAGAGTAATAACGATAAATTTATCTTTTTCACGAAGTATTCTGTGCTGCAGGGATTAATATTATGTGAATGATCGTTTATCAGATGGAAATATATAGGGTATAGTCGCTATATAGGCGGGGCGATGGACCACGAAATTAGATAGAAGAAATGTAATAAAAAAAAAAAAAAGAAAATAATCAGGAAACTTAAGTTTTGTCTATCGAATAAATAACTCGAGTCAAAGATCAGTGGGGGGAATAAATCCTGTTGAATCCTACGATACTTGAGATAAAAAGATTAACGTATTCCTCCGTATATATAATACTGCAGCCACAGCTTTTCTTGTAAACGACGGATAAACGATGAGCTATAGATTCTTTTCTTCGATCTTATAAAAATAAACAACTTCCTGCCTCGAAGCTCCTGTTGCGTCTATTAATATGCTTATTTTTAACAAAGGCGATTCTGAACTTTGTTTAATGCCTATAATAATACCTACGTTTTTTTCTTTTTTTTTTTTTTTTTTGTTTTTTTTTTATACGTCAAACCTTTTCAAATCACGTTTCACGAATCTATACGTATGTATCTTACAAAATATTTAATCTCCGAATTTATATTGAAGTGGAACTCAGCACGAATCTCGACGTCTGACAAACTACTCATCTTTTGATTACAGATTGTTGACCTAATCAGCGGAAGAAGTCCGTCATCGGTTCGACTGATGATCTCCACTATTACTCTTTGATCAATAGTTAAGGAAGTTTAATCATGACGTGAAATGCCCCAGAGCCTTTCTGAGTGGTCCAAATATGGAGGAAGCAGAATGGCTTCGAGACAGCCAAAACTCATCGGCAAAGAACGGGGCTTTCTCTATTGGAGTCAGCGCTAGCTCATCGGCAATGAACGTGACCCCGAACGTGTCCATCCTTAACCTTACGCAACCGGAAGATGGGCTGGACATCTACTATTTTTACGAGGCAAGTGCGATGTTTCAGATTTATTTAGATCTTTGACATATATATCAACTCGTATATATATATAAGTAGCGCGTTAAACTTCTCAAGCCAAAATCTTCAGATTCAAGTATATAAAATTTGTCTAAAATAAGAAGATCTTGAAAGAAATTTCGCAATCCTTTAGCCCAGATCGAAATTAGAGACTTGATAAAAATTTTGCAAGTCAATTGTACAACCCGTCTTTATTTTATGTACCTAAACGCATAAAAGAAGATTCAAACTACAAGACCACGTATATATAATCGCGGAGTGCTGTTCTCCATTCGTCTGTCCATCCAGCATCACGTTTGTTTTTAGATTACATAAACAATTTTATTAGAATTTACGATAGTGCAGAGGCTGCCAACAAATCGGTCTTGTTTAATGCGCATTTTATATACCTAAGCCTCATATAAGATAAGGGTGATTCTACATTCCTTGTTGCATCTAGCCGTTCATCAGTCGTTTCTTTGGTTTTAGTCTTTTTTTGTTTCTCTCGTTTTTTTTTTTTCACCGTGAAATTAACAATAAAACAGAAGATTTTGCGCGTTTTATTATCACCGGACCGTTGTACCTGTGATGAATGTAGTCTGGTTCATTGTTGAATAGTATTTTCGAAAAAAATTCGAATCTTTTTTTTTTTTTTTTTTTTTTGCCACGATATGTTATTTCGAACCAACAACGAAAAAATATCAGCGTTGATAATATTTGAATAAAATATGAAAATAATGAATCGAATTATCACGAAACTTAAGTATCTATCTAATATCTCTAAACGTATTTAGCTTAGCACGTAATTTTGGACGAGAACTTGAATGAGCGAAGCTTTCCAGACATATCACGTACTAACAAAAACGGATTCTATATGCCTTACGGATAAATTTAATCCAGGCACCAAAAATAATCTCCGAATCGTTAGACGTGGTAACGATGTACCAGTAGATGAAAATATACCATAGGGATTTATTCAGTAATTATATATCTGTATAGGAAAGATTGTTCAAGCACCGGTATTCGGCTGTAATTCTATCTATGGATACAGTTAATCGTTGAGCAACAAGGTGGGCGATTCCTTGTTCAAATATCTGTGTCGAAGTGTTTCGTGAATCAAAACCTATATTCGACATCGTTAGAAGTTATAGAAAATGTCGAAGTACATATGAAACTAACAACGTCGCCTTGACTCGACGAAGGCTTAATTAGACTAACAATAAGTTCTTTAACAAGTATACTTTTCCGCGTGCTGATGACCCGTCGCGGTCTTATCAGTCTTCCTAATGTGGCTAAAGTCACAAAACTAACGTTTCAAATACAGATATATATATATATATTTTTTTTTTTTTTCTTTTTTTTTTTATCATCTAACAATGAACACGCCTCGTTTCTATTACAAAAATGGAAAGAATCTCGCGTTTCTTTTAAAAACGCAAAAATACCAGGTGTCCAATTATCTATTATCAGACAATTCTCAGTCATCAATTCTTTCAGGTATTACCATTGTGTCATATACTTGAATATAAATTTTCTCCAAGAATTTTTCGAGATAAATTCAAGTTTGAAATTCCAAAAAAAAAAGAAAAATAAAACGATGAATAAATTTGCCGATATATAGGTATACCGGTAGTAACACAATTGAAGGATTTATAAAAATATCTGTACACATGTCGTCTATTCATTTTTCTATAGCCGATTGAACAAAGCTCACAATTCACATAATTGGTACTTATATAGGATATTCTCAAAAGCAAAATGATTTACTCAAAGTTCGTCTAATTATAATAATATATGAATTTAATTAACGATAACAAAGTCATTTATATATGAACAATAAGACATTTTCAAGTAGGGAAGCAAACTACTGTACTATTCTTATGCTTCATAGGTTGAATGAGACTGCAGACACTTGCGATAAAACCGAATTCGTCTTGTCACGATTCCTCGACTATATACCATCACCTTTGACAAATAGTTTCGACTGAATTCTTGGTATAGCTAAGATTCTCGAGAGCCGTTTTGCTGACGAAAATGTCACTATATATATGTTGATAAACTTAGATACTGCGCAAACAGCACCGCACTTGTCACATTCTGAAGGGTTCCGAAGTTATGTTGACTTTTCGACTTGCTAAGACAGACAAAATATCTTCAGAACAAATTGCTAAATTGATTAACCAATTTTACCCATCTTATTATTACGGTATAAACATGCTTTTATACAAAGCGATTCTGTGGATGGTAACGCGCCTAAAAGGTAGGCAAACGGGAAACGCCTGCAATGAGCAGCTCAAACGTCGACGATTGGTTTTTATTTTCCATATATTATTGCGGTTTACCCCGAAATGATAGGATTTTTCAATATTTCCTCTAAAATTCGAAAAGTTCCGATGAACGATGCGACCTGTACCCTCCGGCAACCACTTTTTCGTCGACAGACTTGATCTATGTAAGACGAAGTGCATATAAGGTCTCAAATAATTTTTCAATCAGCTATGAAAAAAATAAATGAACAAAATATTTTTTCGAAACGTAGCAGTGATTTGAAAGAAATCATTTCCAAATTGTCTATAACCCCTTGTTGATAGTTTCGTCTTTGATTACAGAAGGAGCAGTTCCTGGTTATGGGAGCGCTATTCGTAGCGATAGTGATCGGAAATGGAGCGGTTCTCGCAGCGTTATTGCTTGCAAGAAGTAGGAAGTCTCGAATGAACCATTTCATAAAGCAGCTGGCAATTGCTGGTAAGTTTTGTCGATTATTAAAATGTTCAACCCCTAGAGTATCCCATAGAGGAAAGTACTACGGGCCCAAGCTTGGCCCAGGCTTGGCCTAACTCTGTAGAACTCTGGCCCAAGCTTGTAAACCAGTTTTGGCCCAGCCTTGGTAGAAGTCTGGAATGATAATCTCGGGCCAAGTTTGGATACCAAGACTGGCCCAGACTTTATTGTCAAGACTGGGCCATGCTTGGTTGCCAGGATTGGCCAATTCGTGGTTGCCAGAACTGGCCCAAATTTAATTGCCAAAAATTGGCCATTAGTTAAATAATAATTAAATAATGAAATAAATAATTTTTTGATTATTCGTATAATTATGTGATACTTATATTACATAAAGTTTTTCTAATAATCTTGGAGATCATTTCTTAGATTACATTGAAGTCTATTTTCCAAAATTGACAACAGACTAAACACAGGCTAGCCTGATACTTAGAAAGATATAAATTTCTCTCGGAATGATGCCTTGATATTCACGGGTACTATTGACGTTGGGATGTTACTTTACTTGTGAGAGAGGTTTTCTGAGCGCTCGGAGGTTTTGGACCGGCGCGAACTTCAGAGATGGCGTTGACGCGCTTCAGCCTACCTTACGAAAACGTTACACACGACAACACAATTTCGAGAATATTCATAAATTTATTTTGATGCAAAGAAACGCGCTTATATATGCCTCCGCGAATTGACTTTCATTTCGACCGTCGCAAACCGCACAAATCTTCCAAAAATCCTCGTCACAATTCTAGTCTTAAACTACAGAAACGGCTCATGCTAGGTTACCCATCCTTGGGCCAATCCCGGCTCGTCATTAACTGGCCAAAGCTGGGTCTCCCAGTCTTAGTCCAAGAATGAGCAACTACAGGAACGGCCAATGCTGAGTTACCCATCCTTGGGCCAATCCTGGCTCGCCATTGAATGGCCAAAGCTGAGTCTGCCAGTCTTGGTCCAAGATTGGGCAACCATAGGAATGGCGGAACATGGGTTAGCCAGTTTTGGCCCAAGGTTGGCTAATCATAGGAATGGCCAAGGTTGAGTACCCAGTTATGATCCAAGCATGGGCCAATATAGGGACGCCGTAGCTGGGTTCCCGGTGCTGGGCCAAGCCTGGCCCCTTTGTCCAACTCTGGGGACTCCTGCATGGGATATTCGCCTCTTTTCCAAGTTCCTAATTCAATTCAACCGTGGCATTAAGAGCACCTTAATGCTTTGTGAGAAATAATTCGAGCGGCAGACATCCCAAGAAAGAAAAGGTGCGAAAGCGTGAGGGCGTTTAAAATAAGGGAAAAAATTAGCGACGATAAAGACTACGACTATGAGGGTGTAAAAAGTTGTCAGTGACAACGAAAAACTGTGACTCGAGTCATAGTTGCCATTTCTACTACCGCTAATACTTCAGAGTCTCTCACGTCTCCCAAGTGGCAAATGTTATATCATGATGGTGAAAGTTTTAGTGCCCCCGTGGGCTGCCATCCTCGCGGTTCACCAGCCGATACGACTCGACCCTCTTTTCTCTCGAAAGACATAAAGCGTACGCATATGGCCAAAACTACGATCTAAAACCCAAAGGGCAGCCCGGCTGTGGTTACCATGTTTTTGTGGGTAAGGTTCTACACGTTTTTCTCAAGGTGTAAAATGATCGTCAGGAAGGAAAGACAGTGAAAAAAAATTGAAATGAAAGGGAAAAAAAAGAACGGAAAAGTTGGGAATACCTACGCTCGGAATTTTTTGTCGCAAAAACTTTTTTTCAGCTTTAATTATTTCCTTGAATAATCAAGTAACGTGTACCCTCGAAAAATGGGCACAGTTCTCTTATACTCGGGATAAATTTTATGATGAGAAAAACATTGAATATTCTGACTCTCGCCTTCGATTTTATAAAAAAAAAAAAAAAAAAAGCTTACAATGCTTTTCATCGGAGGAATATCTTTCTGCGTTACATTTTTACGAAAAGCTCGATATACATTCGTAAGGGAGTACCAATTCATGTAAAATTTCATTCGAATCGTATAAACGTACTACGGTTGACGAGATAACAATAATTCTGGGAAAACCCCACATTTCCCACTCCTCTCAAAGCCCCTAAACCGATTTTGATAAGATTCAATAACCGATCTATAAAAACTATGGCTTCAGTTATCCATATATGAAGAAAATTGATGAAAAATCCTTCGACCTTTTTTTTTTTTTTTCTTATGGCAGAAAAATAACTGATTTCGAATGTATTTTGAATGCTCTAAAAGTTTTTCGACTCACGTAGGTATATACTACTATACTACGAGATATATACTATTCTTACAGATGAACCGAAAAACTAAACCTGTAAATTTCGTACTACAGGATTAATAAAGTTTCACGATCGTTTGAACGCCATTTTTATCATCAATAAATTCAATTAATAGGGAAAAAAAATATATCTACTCTCTAAATTCGAATCAGTGGAAAGTCACTGATGGCAGTGATAAGTATACCAGAATCACTGACAATCAGTGAAAATGTTACTGATTGTCAGTGATTCTGGTATACTTATCACTGCCATCAGTGACTTTCCACTGATTCGAATTTAGAGAGTATATATGTATTGGTAAAATCTTACCGAATCAATAAGCTAAGTATCATAAGTCACCGCGGGGAATGACTTACGTTAGGCTCGTCCAAATCAATTCCACTAAAAATTTCTAAACTAAACTCATATCTCACAGCTAATAATAACATTTATAAAATGTCAGTAGAAAAATCTAAATCAGGGTCAAGCCAATCCTAAAGCCCAAGGTTTAAGGCTAAACGAAAGCCGTGTAACACTCGAACCGATTCTTATTCATTCATTAACGCACAAGTTCGTTGCAAAGTAAACCTCAACAAACTCTTGGCTCCAACGAGTCTCCCTCTTTTTGTACCCAAATTAAATAGAACGAACCTGAAATTGGTTTTCTGTATAATCAGGTATTGAAGTCTAGTAACAAACAATGAAGAGATAATATTAGTATACGACGTCTTTATTGCCGTCGTAACTTATGGACTATACTGTCAACGACCCCTATAACTATAAGTTACTATAATTCCGATATCATATTGCGTTTCAGATTTATTCAAGAAGATCGTAAGAGCATGAAGAATGTCTAACGTTAATCTAATGAATTCTATACTGTTATAACCTAGTAGTTAATTAAAAGCTTGTTATTCCAAACTTTTTCATGCATGTTCTCGGTATATAATAACAGCTTGCGGAATCCGTGTTCATGATTGTCCATTTATGCAAGGATCGCGTATAAGAGCTCGGTTTTTAAATTCTGATATCACATTCCACGCGGGTATATTTATCACCCTCTTCTGTATATATTTTAGCTCCTACAAAACTCTCCGCTTAAAAGCTGCACGCATTTTTAGACTCTCACTATATAAAATCGAGGTCGGATTCTTGGGACATGAATTATCTTCGTACCGAGGTGTTCTCGACGTTATTAACGATCTCGGATACAAATATTCTGAGAATAATTATTCTACCAAAAGTTTTTACCAAATTTAATACAAAATTTATCAATTTATCACTAAGATCAAGGTTCGAATTGACATGTGGTTTTTTCAACCTTAGAAATAGTTTTATTTCCACCTCATTCTAAAATAGGGTGAAAGTTAAAAATTATAGGCAGTTTTTTTAAGCCCGTAAGTGAGTTAATTGCACACGATCAATTCGTGGCTCTGAGTAACTATACTATGACATCAAATCTGAGGGAGGATAAATCCAATTAGAATTCTACGTACGAGGTGGGATTTGGGAAATGAAATCCTCGTCAAGGATCGCACTTACATAGCTCTTAGCCACGAATCGTAACGTATACCTATATATATATATATATAGAGGACGTTCGTATATAAAAGAGGGGTTTACATTTTGGTGGAACAAGAATATATAGAACGAAAGGGGGAAAATCGTATAGTTTTCTTAGCAGGAGGTGAATAGTTATCGTTTATGCGTACATATACACGTGTACAGATGAATATTACACGTATACATGTACATGCGAAATGTTCCTGTATTCGCGTTAGAGTGAAAAGATGTTTGACCTTACTTGACGACTCGTGTGTGGCGGATACGGCGAAATAGTCGATATCATCGATATCGTCTATACTCTATATACATCTATATACCCAAGATTCCACGAAACAAGGAAAGCACATTAGCCAGGATCCGTCAGGGTCCGGTGGCGTCGGGACGTCGAACGCCAAGTGCCAATACGTTCCTATAATATACAAGAGATGCCCGGGTTTTCTTTAGGCATAAAAATCCTATCGCGATGTCGTTAAGTCATGGTTATTATTATTTTATTCATATGTTTTCCAATAGTTTATACCTGAATACGTTCTTACTATATAATTTCATACACTAAACAAAAAAATGATTGCCTTAATATAAACGACCACGCTAATAACTTATTTATCATCGTATAGTTAAAAAAGTCGACAACTTCATACGTTTAGGATATAACGTTCGATAAAACGATAAAAGAAATAATAATTAGGTCAATTCTAACGCTAATGCATATAGGTACCTACTACAGACAATTATCGCTATAGTTTGCATTAAGCTGTTTCATGATTAGAAATTAACACTTAAGGGGGTATCCCCACCTTTAAATGGGTTAAAATTCTGAGAAAGAAATTGATATTTTACAGCGAATTTGAGAGTCTGATCAAATCCAAAAAAATCATGAAGTTTAGGGAGGATTTGACCCTCATTATCCATACTTAACATTGAATATTACTTTGAGTCTAATAGTAGTTACGCTGAATATAGAAAAATACAAAATTACTCGGTTGTCGCAAAGAATCAATAGTACCGTTGGATCGATTCTGGAATTTTTGGTCTGCAATTGTTCAGAAGAGATGTCTCTATCATATGAACATAGAACTTTTTGATATTACTATTTTTGGTTGAGATAATAGAAAAAGTAGAGAAAAAAAATTGAAAAATTAGAAAAATCTCAGTAAAAACTAAGCGAGTCAGGCAATTTTCGCGATATCAAAAAGTTCTATGTTCATATGATAGAGACATCTCTTCTGAACAATTGCAGACCAAAAATTCCAGAATCGATCCAACGGTACTACTGATTCTTTGCGACAACCGAGTGATTTTGTATTTTTCTATATTCAGCGTAACTACTATTAGATTCAAAGTAATATTCAATGTTAAGTATGGATAATGAGGGTCAAACCCTCCCTAAACTTCATGATTTTTTTGGATTTGATCAGACTCTCAAATTCGCTGTAAAATATCAATTTCTTTCTCAGAATTTTAACCCATTTAAAGGTGGGGATACCCCCTTAAATATCAACTAATATGTGAAATTGTTATATCCATGAAATTTTAATATGATAGACGCGTAGAGGGTAATGTTTTTTCACCATTAATCGTTCGATAATTTTCTTTCTCTGAAAACAATTTAATGCAAATTAATATCACCCGAAGTTTACGTCCTTGCACAGTGAGTAAGGTCAGTGATTGTTTTGACAGGTAGTTTAAAAAGACAGGTTTGAGACAGGTTTGTTTGAAGGGTCGGAGGTAATTGCTCAAGAATATCAACCCGCGTTGTTGTTTTTAGTCATTTTTTTTTTTTTTTTTTTATCCCAATATCAGAGCTTTTATAAGAATCGATTAAAAGCAACCATAATGTATATAAAATGAAATTCATTTTATCACATTACACCTACTACATCAGATTACTTATCGTCGATAATATTCGACGATATTACAAAGTGAAGTATATTAAAATTAATTTCAGATCTTCTCGTGGGTTTAATTAACGTCGGTACTGATATTGTATGGCGTTCCACCGTCGACTGGCTGGCGGGAAACCTTGCTTGCAAGCTCATCAAATATTCTCAGGTAAGTTTGCGAGGCACCAGGCATCTGACCTACTAAAACACGGAACTTCTCTCAATAACATTTCCCTGTATCGTGCACCCTAGAACTAAGTAATTTACATAATTTTCATCCCTGCAGTGGTATGAAAACTCAAATTGTATTAAATAGTGGCGTAAATTTATTGTCGCACAAAATGTTTAGTCAAGGTGTGAATAATTGAGATAAGGAGATTTAATACCGGAGAACGCGCGTATAAACGTGAATAGAATTGTTAGAACCGTCCCGTAATATATTTGACAGATACATTTTTTTTTTTTTTCCTTTTTTTTTTTTTTTTTTTGTTCCTTCGACCATTTTCCCGCTTTCTGTAGAATCTATCTTCCTTTGTTATTTGATTTTCGATCAGACACCGGGCGATATTACCTTTTGTGGCAAATATCTTCACTCTTACAGCTGACAGAGCTTGCCCAATATAAATCCTCGATAGTCAGTCTTTCGATTTTACGCACTTACTGGCAATATTTTGCTTACTCAATTTTCCAGACTATATTGATAATACGAGACTTATTTAGAATGAGATATATAACATAAGTCGTATAACATATAATCCAATGTAGCTAACAAGTTGAAGAAAAGTTATTTCGTAACAAGTCGGTGTAACAGAATACATAATATATAATAATCCTGAGAACCTGAGATTTCACAAGAGTCACTAGACTATATCACTCGGTGTAGGATCCACTATCCCTAGAATTGAATTTCTCATAAAAAAAAAATATTGGACATTTCATCCATTATATTAAGAGATCAGGTCTGATCCAGACCCCCCAAACATTTATGAGTGAAAATAAGTTAAGTGCGTAAAATATCGATTGAAAAATTTACCGCCAAAAAAGCTAACGGGTATATATATGAATAAACATCAATTTGTTTCGTCCCTGTTGAAATATTCCAACCTGTCAACGACGGGTTCTCGCGCCTTTAGCTGCTTCAGCCAAAGATTGACCCTAAAAGTTCGGTTTATTATCGAAGCTTAATATTATTATTATTTTTTGTCACTCAGAACTTTTGTTGTGTCGTTAATCATTATCATTACCCATGAGAGTTGATTAACTTTATTACAACTATCAACCGGGCTTGCTTCGATTCTTATTTACAGGCGGTAGTTACCTACAGCTCAACATACGTCCTCGTAGCCCTGAGTATAGACAGGTACGACGCCATCGCACATCCCATGAATTTTTCCGGAGGCTGTGAGTTTATCTGCATTTCTTTTATTTTTATCAAAAACTCGCATGCGTTAACTCATGAAAGAAATTATTTCACTCCTGCAGGGTTCCGGGCAAAATGTCTAGTGGCTACAGCCTGGATTCTCTCTTTCATATTTGCCAGTCCGATTGGAATCCTCTTCAAAGAAACACCCGTGGATGGTAAGTCTGCTTCTTTGTATGCTCGTAAGTTTTAATATCCCTTTGAGAAGTTGCGTTCTATGCTTCCGATGAACCCCTAGTTTCCGCCCCTTTATTATGTCCTTTTTAATGCACCGTTGAATTTTAGACGACATACAGCAGCTACCGACTGTGTAATTAAACAGCGTATCCGTTTATAAAGTTATGATTGTACAATTAGCTATGACAATTTGTTCCCCTAACAAGAATTATACCTACATCACTCGCGTGCCTATACCCCTACACGCATCTACAACCTACATCGAAATGGTTCAGTGGCTTTGGGACAACCGAGTTAACTCGAAAATTGCCTTGTTCTACTTGCAATCGAAATACCGGGGACAATCCGGGCGGAACCGTGGGGAGTACGCATCACGCCAACCTGAGCAATAACTTTAACTTTATATGTACGAAACTTTCATGTTGATTTTCGGATTTATCAAGTTCTCATGTTGCCCATACACTCCACCTTCGGTCATAGCCGGATAATTGATGGGAGGAAATTCGGATGTGGATTTAATCCTCCGTTGATTTCAGTTCCGTTAGATATATGATGGAGAGTTTCTATAATACAGGTCGATATCGATATTTTTAGGTAAAGTTCAATGCTGGATCCACATGGAACCAGATCAATGGAAAATTTACATATCTTTGGTGAGCATAGCTCTGTTCATTCTTCCCGCCATAATAATTGGAGCATGCTACACGTGCATTGTATGCACCATTTGGAACAAGAGTAAACGACTTGAGCCGAAGATACTACGGCCTAAAATGAACGGTAGGATCCGTTTTTGCAATCGATCTAGGAATCGATCTGATTTCGTTGATACTAATCCCGTTTTTTTTTTTTTTTTTTTTTTCTTCCATTTTCCTACTCGTCTACAGGCCACTTTGACGACGAAGATGTCGCAAGACGTGCTAGCAGTCGAGGTCTGATTCCTCGTGCTAAAATAAAATCAGTAAAGATGACTTTGGTCATAGTATTCGGTGAGTAAGATATTTTACATACACTTTCATATACTAGAATAATTTCAATAAACACTTTGTATTCATAGAAAAATATCGGACGGACAAGTAAAATTTTCACATCAAAACACCCAGAGAAGTAAACGAATTGAATATAAATCGGCCATGATCATTCCGTTGGGGCCTCGAAAGAAAGAAAGACAAAAATTCAGAAAGAAAGAGAAAAAATAAAAGTGAAAATGCTTTGCATGTGCAATCTTATTCAGGACGGTTGCAAAATAAATAATCAGACAGCTTTGTATTCATTTCGATTACTCGCAAATGCAAGAAAATTTACATTTTCAATTAGGTCGTTCAATTTGGGAGAAAAATCTCTCGATCGTAATATTTAATTATAAAAAAATTACTTGAGCTTAATTATTACCCTAAATCATGATCTGTATTCTAGTGTTCATACTTTGCTGGTGTCCCTACATAATTTTTGACCTGCTACAAGTGTTTGGCCACATTCCGCGGACTCAAACGACACTTGCAATAGCCACCTTCATCCAGAGTCTGGCACCATTGAATTCAGCTGCGAATCCTATAATCTACTGTGTGTTTTCTTCTCACATATGCAGAAACCTGAGGTACTTGATTAGGTACTTGTGAATTTTAATTTTTTTATATTCTCTAGAACTAAGTTAAAATTGTAAGGGTATGTTGGGTTGTATATGAACTGAATGGTGATTGTCTATAATCCAACGGAATGACCCTCGACCGAGAAAAAAACCTTCTTTTAACATTTCTGCCACTGTTCAATCGTTCAATAATGCACAATGACGAGGACGTCGGATGTCAGGGTGCTTGCATCTAGGTGGAAACGTCAATTATCGCATATCAATTCCTGAAAGGTGACACTGCAGAGGCCTGGGTGTGCACAATTAATAGCAATTAAACTAACGATGTCAGTGATGAGGTCAAGCTGTAACATAAATATATATACATAATATACGAGTTAAAGCCAAGAGTTTGAAACTGGTAATATACTATAGATTATGTAAAGACTAGATAGTTTGAAAGTTTCTGATAGTCGTAAAAAATGAACATTAAGAATTGAGATATGCACAAACGAAAGTGCTATTCGCTTCGAGATGTGAAATTTTTGAGAAAAAAAACTTTCAGATGAGAATGAATTGTGTGTATTGATATAAATGATGCATGGTTTTTGTTGCTTGACTTTATGCAAGTTTCTTTAAAGATTAGAATTTTATTCCGATGTATATTTTAGAGCCGAACAACTTCGTTCAAGCATTCTTTGACAGCAAATCGAATCAATGAAATGGACTGGAAAATTTTTTGGACATCCGTTATAGAAAATTCTTTTCAAATATCAAATTACCGCAAGCTGTAGTTGGCTTCAATTCGATTTCTACAAAGGCAGTGAAAACTTTGCAGCAAATTTTTTTTTCCTTTTTTGTTTATTTATTTGTTTATTTTTTTTTCAGTTCTCGCAGTAGAATTGTATTAAATTTTCCAGAGTCCGTAGATTAGTAAATTCCAAATAATTCACGCAGTTAAATTACAAACTCGTCTATAATCAGCGAATGAAATTTCATTATCGTTGAACCAGCGATGTTTTATCAAACCGTTTTAATTTTTTTTTTTTTTTTTTTAATTTTCGAGCTAAACGATAAATCAGTGATTGAAAAAATCGTCCGATCAACGGTGATCTGTTATTTTTTTTTTATAGAAAACTACCGCCAATACGATGGATTCTTGGAGGTCCACGAGGAGGTCGACTTGGACAATCCCGTACGGATACAACAAGTCTCACCGAAGGAGCAAGTACGCGAGCACGATCTGTGCATTCAATTCATACAACCCGCACGCACAGTTTGCACACTACTTCGAACCACAAGTTGTAAGGTTGATTTTTTTTTTCCGAGGCCAAATGATCAGCCTTGCTCATTGTATTCATCGATAGGTAATCAAACCTCGAAGTTCCAGAATTGAGTGTTTAACTTATCGTTTATATACGCAGAAGAAAGTTTATTATAACGTTACGCCGAAGGGTGTACCTATATAAATAATAAATTAATGAACTTTGAAAGTATTAAAAACGTAAGATTTAACAATCCTGCGATTATAAAAATGGGAGGAGAAAATCTAAATTGGGGAAAAATTGCGCTACGTCATAATAATATGAAGAAGCGGGATGTGTCGCAAATAATTCAAATTATCACATATAATCGATGTCAGATTATATATATATGTATACACTACCTATAATTATTTATGTTGAAATTAAAAAATTCATATTCAACCTAATTGTTTAATGTATTTATTTGTTATAATTAAACGGTTTAACCGTCTCTATAATATTATAAGTATGTATAATATATATATATGTATAATGTATATGAGTATATATATAATATATTTAAAACCGCAGAAGAGATATGCAATAAAGTCTCTCATATGTTGAACAGTATTACTATAAATATATTGATAACATATACGTGTAATTATTTCACATGTATAGATATATAATATAGATAGATATATCTAATCTATATATATATATATATAATATATATACGTATATTTATTTTCACTATGTATATATATAATAAATGTGTATATCTTTGTGTACTTATATGGTATATGTATATATATGTATGCAAAACTATTTTGTGACAATAAATTGATGTTGTAAAACAGAATAATACTCTTTTTTAAACAGTAATTATAAAAATCAATAGAAAAAAAACAAAAAAACATCAGTTTCTTGTCTGAAATGCGAAAAAAAAAAAAAAATCTCCCTAAAAACATCTCACATCCTTTCCATTAATATAAAAAAGGTGGTTTATTTAGTAATTAGAACTTGTTTTGCAGCGGTTTTTCTCCGCACCTCATTTGTATGGTGCTAAGGATATATCCATACCTATATCTATATATATATAGTCGTTTATGAACGACGGACGGTAATTGAATCGCGAGAAGTCGTCCACCTCGTAAAGTCGCGGGGTTGACTAATGATGAGAATCCAGTAGCACGTCACGCATAACACAGCGTAGCTCGTACCGATCTGTTCGTTATGTGAGCCGAACCTTAGGAACGATTTCCGTGGAATATTAATACCAGCTATATATACCAAGACCAAATATTGTCCGGAAATTTGCTAACACTGAGAATAGGGGCGTCGCGCGGACTCCGCAGGGTAAAAATTTCACTTACTAATCTTGAATTGAATATTAAATAGCGTGAATTGAAATTTTTGAAAAATTGGGTGAAGGTTTATGGCTTATGAAACCACGAAACCATAATTGGACCAAAAATTGTATATTTTTTTTTTTTTTTTTTTTTTTTTTTATCATTTTTTATTATTATTCTCATTTTTTTCTTTTCTGTGTCACACAATCTGATTGAACATCGTAGAGACGTAGACAGAAATGTCTCTCTGGTTTAAGTACCTACGTGACAAAAAAAAATTACAGTCACGTTAAACCTGGTACGAATTTCTACCCAGTTTTTTTACGACTTACTTAGCTCCTAGAAGTTCAACGCGCTCTTGGCCCTCACTATATTGGCAAAGCTGAGAAGAGAATGAGGCGTATACCGTAATGTAATTATGGGAATAACTAGAGCCGAGAATTTTACGCGGAAATTAGGCCAGCCAGTTATTACATCTGGCAAGTAACAAGGATATAACATTTTCGTGGTAAAAGGTTTAGAACGTCAAAAGCGTTTAACCGTAAAATATGAAATCGATTTCGACCTCTGAGGGAGAGAGGCGATGGAAAACACGTCGAATATATGTAGATATACGCATACATTAAAAATACACAATTTGGTGCCCACATGTGACCCTTGGCCTTCAATCTTTATAAAACAGAGGCGAAAACCGCGAGAGTATAAAGTTAAAAATTGATGGTAAACCGTATAGCGGTTGCTGAAAATCTCTATAAGCGTATAATTAATCGCTCGAATCACAAGTCGAAAATTTCCATACTAATATTGGGAACCTTAGAACCTCGATACGCCAACTAGTAGCAGAAAATAGAACTACTCAAAGAAGGCTACAGTAACCAATGAGAGGGCTTAGAACTTCGATACGCCAACTAGTGGCGAAAACAGAACTACTCAAAGAAGGCTAAAATTTCAAAGCCACGCCCATTCCAAGGATCCCAATAGTAAATATAAAATTTTGGTAGAAAAAATTTCCATTACTTTTGAAGTTTTAATTTTATTCGTATAAGAATATTTTCGGTTAGTAGTAAATCTATAGGTACTACATATACCTTATATACTCCGCAGTTCCCATATTTCATTATTCAGCGTCTAACTCGAGCCATTCTGATATCGCATTCGGGTAGATGTAGTAGTTGCTCCCTTTATTTTCTGGGACGTATCCAAATCTATAAAAACAGAAAACACTAGTCAGAAAGAAGTTATATTGTGTAAGGGAAAGAAGACAGTCCACGTAAACGTGAATGGAAAATCGAGGAACTCAAACCCCCGCGAGACCGAAAACTCATAACTAAGTGAATTTTATTCTATACGTAAATAACGGAAGCGCAAGATAGGCGAAATTTTCTGTAATATTGAAAATCAGGATCAACGGAATAGAAAAAACGGGATGATCCGTTGTTTGCAATATATTTTGCCAGTTATTTCACCAGGATCATACCTCGATGTTAAAACTCTACAAAATCCTCCGGAAACGCAAAAAAAACTCTGAATTATTTGATGATCCCGATGAGCAGTCTACAAGATGCTGTGGATAAGACAAACTGAAGTTTTTTCGAATGGCAAACCGGATCCCAGAATCTTCGTATACTAAGTCCTATATAGGTATTACCTACTTCCGAAATAGAGACTCATCGTCTCTTTTTTTTTTCCGGTTCTTCTTAATCCTCTATTGCAAGCGATCAAAATTTATCCCTTTACAATCCTGATTACGTTTGTATTGCAGCTATAATGATACGAAGTAGTTAATTATTCGTAGCACGTGCAATCGGAAATAATAATGTGAATAACATTCCGCTATAGATATGTTACAGTTGTAAAACTTTGTGGAGGCCACCACGTGTTACGTATTATAATATCATGGAAGCGCCAACAGTGTTAAACTATGCGCTAAACAATGTTTATAGTCTTCAGAAAATTCACTATAGTTATTCTATCATCGTCTTAACAGCCTCGGTAAACCTGTCAATGTTTATTGTTGCCTTAGATATCGCGAGGACAACTTATTCACATTCGTCTATGTCAAACTTCGAGTATTAATCATGTACTTAGATAAAATACCTGACACGGTCGAATAATATTTCAATATTTTAAGCCACGGTCGACAATTTTTTTTATGCTGAATAAAAATAATTTTTAACTTACTTAATCTGAGAAAGAAAAAAAAAAAGTGACGACAATTTTTTGGTATGTATTTAATTCAACTATATAAAAATTGAAATGATTCTGTTAATTGAAACCCATTTGAAATTGCACTTGACAGTGCAGACTAAAATTTACCTAACCAATACACTAACGATTATAGTAGAGATGAAATTTATGGCAAAGCTTGGCGTTAATTTCGAACGGATAGCGTGACGTCGAGTGTCACGTTTGAGTTGTAATTAATAATGCTATAGCCCAGGCGTCTGAATTCAATTACAGGCAACAGCAAACAGAGGCGTACTAATTTTCAACAATACACGCGTTTAAATAGGTATCTCAATTATTTTTCACTGTACATTTCGTACGTAGGTATATACGGCTTTAATATCAAACAGATATTAATTATAAGATAATATTCATCGAATACTTAAAACTACTGTATTTTATTTTCAAATATCTGAGTAGATATTATATTCTTGCAGATTGTTGCTCGAAAGCTCGTTAAAACTCGGACCTTTCAGTATTGGACTAATACGCAATAAAATATGGCATGAGCCGGGTAGGTATATGATATATTTCATAGCTAATATCAACAATGCCGTAGATACAGGATTCCCCCATCTCATTCGTACAGAATTGTTAGAAGTCATAATAAAACATACAGTAAGAACTGCGGCATTATAGCCAACTGAATGTAAGCCAGACCGCAGGATTATTTCTTGTCAGCTATTTTTACGACTTGAAAGCTTTTGCACTTGTTTGAATCGTTCTTGTCTAAGAATGAACAGTAATTTTCGATTTATAAAATTTGTTTATCGATTGTTAAATAATTATTTAATAATTGTTAATTAATTGAACCAAAACGTTTTCATCTGAACTTTGAATAATTATTCTATAAAATTCTGTACCTACTTAGTTGTGGCAGCTTTCATACAACGCAACGTTAGCAATGCACCAGATGCTACCGCAGGTGCTAAAAATATAAACGCCAAGATAATCCGAGGAAAAGAAAACTGAAAAATTCTAACTACGTATTAAACAACCACTCGTCCCGTTGCACTTTTTCCTTTCTGTTTGGCGTGATAGATTGAACACATGTGATATTATGACATGGAAAAATGCATGTGTAGCCATAACGTAGATAAACGCTGGAGATACGATAATCTATGAATAAATTGCTGCAGCGCGTCGCTTCTCCACTGTCGAAAAATCTGTGAGGAAATTAAATCACGATTTTAAAATGCAAGTGGAAATATTTTTTTATACGAAATGTTAAATAAGCGTATGTAAAAAGCACGTGAGAGATTTAGAAGATGAAAATTAGTCAAAGGAATCCATAAGATGTAATTTTATATGTATGTGTCATGAAAGTGACTCAGAAAGCTGCGATTTCTAAGTAGGAATAAAATTTTGATGACTTTCCATTTTCGGTTCTCATGGAAATTCTCTGAAAACTCAATCGCGTCTTGGAACATGATTATAATATATTATTTGCTGTAGTCACTATAGAAACGATTATTATCTCATTAATCATTAAACTATAGACTAATTGAACACTTGGCTGGAAGACAAGCCCAGTAAGAAAGGTCAGAATACCCTGGATACCGTTAATTGCACTGAATAGATTTAGGGGAAGATGGGGTAATTGCGAACACCTAAGGGAGATTGGAAAAAAACCGAAGAAATCACATAGTTATGAAATTTTTCTTTATTGCAACCTCAACTATGATATCTTATCTTGGCAATCCATCACAATTTATATCATTAAATCAAGAATTAGGTTAAAATATTGAATAAATACGAAACCCTTGCATTTCGCAATTACCCCGACCCCCCTGGGGTAATTGCGAACAGCACTTGGGGTAGCCCGGACGACTAGACTTCAGATAAATCCGATAATAAATAGGCGTAAAACATCAAAAATCAACCGAGTACCTGCAGATAATCAATATTCCAACAACACATGGTGAAGAAATATCAGCTCGGGGTAATTGCGAACCTGTTATTACGCAATTCGCAATTACCCCAAACGATCAAATCGATAGAAAGTAACATTGCAAAGAAACACGGCCTCACATTCTGAACTCGAAGGTGGGCGATGATATCGTCATGGATTTTACTTTCTGAAGCTAAATATTCAACACTATATTACATAAAACCAGGTCATTTCATCGATTTGAACACCTAAGAATAATTAGATCAAATTCATTGAAATGTATTTACGGTTATTACCTCCAACATCTTACGAGTTTTTTTACATTTGATAGGGCGTCAACACTGCAATTTGAGACAGCTCTCCATATGCACCGGTTTGCGGAGATTGGGTAGAGGAAACATAGAGAAATGGCCTGTTCGAATTTACCCCGCGTTCGCAATTACCCCACTTTCCCCTATGCAGCAAGGTACATAATTCGAGTGGCTGTACAGGCGAACGAAATGAGTTTGCGTCTAATTACGTATAAATTGTTATCCCTGAGTGTAATTAAAATCATTCCCCGTTGCTTTTATTCTATAGCCACCTTTCGCTTTGAAGCATGTATATATATTAGATTGGTCCTTGATTCGGTCATATTCAAATTTCGATACTCCCATGGGCCGTCTTCAAAGATATACATAAAAAGAAAGTAGTAGAAATCCCAAAATCCGAAGCCTTTGAGCTTTCCCATTTAAATAACACACGATTTTCTGTATTTCGGGGTTATTCTTTAGTTATCATATCGAAAATACATATCGAAAAATTATTTTGTTGAAAATATGTCGAATTTTCATGAAATGAAACCTACTACATAATACAAGTAAGAAATGTCCCATGTCTTAGACTTGTCGGAGCTGTGCTCAATAGAAGAAAAAAAATTTACCGCGAATAATCGCAAATCGTGCTTTATTCAATTGGAAAAATTCATTTAGTATTTATTTAGAGACATCTTAGCCCATGGATGCATTGAAATTCGGAAATGATCAAATTAAGGACCACCCTAATATATAAAACTACCGAGGGGGAAATAACTCGTTGAATTGACGTGCCACTGTTCGGTGAATTAATACAAATTAATCAAAATTAATGCGAAATAACACGAATTAAATGCATTATTTTGAATCGACATGAATTAATTCGCATCACATGAATCAATTCGAATTTAAAGAATTTAAGAAAAATATAATGACATTAACATAATTAGATTGATTCAGACTAGGCGAAGTTAAAAAAAATGATTTAGAAATAATCTGAATGAATCGGCATTCACCTGGATTCATGTCCGAGTCACTTTTTTCCGGCTTTATTTTTTTTTAATTTTATTTCTTTTAACTACCCACAAATTCAAGCCGAATTTGATTCGTACTAACATCCAATTCTGTGAAGCATCGCGTACTAACTTTAACTAACGTGAATCATTAGAAATTTATTTAGAATTAATGCATTAATTCGAATTACAAGAATTAAATTAAATTGAAAAGATTAATGCGAATTAATTCAAACTAAAAAATTAATGTGTCAATCCAGGTTTGAGTTATTTCCCCCTCGAAAACTACATTCGATTAACGACAGATATGTTCTACCTTTTTTGGCATGAAAAATCTTGCTGACTATATCAAATGCCTTACTAACTCGAGACGTGAAAGTAAATGACAGAATTCCTTATATGGGAAATGCTTAGACCATGCATCATTCATCTTACTTATGATGCCTGTATATATCATAGAGAATATCCTGTCTGACAATTATGTCAGTATTGTACCAATTTGAGATCTCAATCAATTATAGGTGTATTGAAGGGATCATGGTTACTAAATTATCAAATGCTTTCAGGCTGTAGGTATAGTAGAATGAGTTAATTAGAGAGTTAACGTTTTATCTCACTGCCAGCTCACAGCCGAGCTTTAAGGAACTTTTCGCATCAAGCTAAATCAGAGAATTAAATACATCGGATTGTACCGTCGTTAAGAGCTTTTCACGGTGAACGTTTGGAATTTAAATAATCTCAAAAGTATCTTGGTAGGATTCAAATCTCGATACCAGGTGACAATGACAGATGAGATTTACCACTTTTCATTCGATGAATGGGAGAGCCATGTGCAGAATACAGAAAGGGTCAAAGTCGATTTCGGGAAGTCGGTGTTTATTTCTTCCTGAAAGAGATCCAAAATTTTATTCCTTTCATTCAAAATCTGAGTGGTAATAATATTTATAATTTTTATTCATCCCATTTTCTACTACAGACATTGAAAGTATACAATTCCCGAAAAGATTTATACTCGTTAAAAATTTGCAAATGAGTAACAGCCTACTTATAACAACGCGGTATTGAGCGTTGAGGTTGAGCTTTTGCTATAAAAAAAAATATGAGGTACATAAGATTTATCATTTTAATGGCCCCATTAAAATCCTTTGGCAATGAAACAACATTCGGGCCTTTGACCTCAGTTATTTCTCAACATTTCAACAAGTTGAATTTTTTCTATTAAAAAAATATTTTACCTCAAAGAACCACGCTGTTTAATTTTCATTCGATGCTCAAAGGCCTACTTTTAATTTTGGGCAAAGTAAACAGACAATAACAAATATCGTTTCACTCTAAACGCAGAGAATGGTGATACGAATTTGACTTTCGAGTATAGCGTTAATCTTCAAAGAGAATTTCTCGACGGACTGGCTAGCGAGCGATTAAACGAGCTTTATTGGTATATGGATAAAACTTTAATTTCACCAGCAGACCCGTATTGAAAAGCTTTTCCATTATATTGGAGCTTTACTTTAAAACGACGACAATACATCCAATATAATTTATTGGCTCTTCGTTGGAACTCATAAGAGGTGAAATTCCTAACGCGCAAGGCTATTTGATTTGACGACTATATTTGAAAAAAATTTTGAACTAAAAAAATCTTTCCAGTTAGGGGAGAGTGGCCTAAAGTGGGTAGGCGTTCGTATGCTGCTGTATGCAACGCGAGTGTAAATGTGTACGTATGCCGTGATTACCCAAACACTCCCAATTTTAATCAGTCCCACTCGAGGATCGGAGGTGTGACATGGCGTAACTAGGCGCAATATAAAAAAATTGGTGAATTTCGAAAAAAAAATGAAAGTATGTAACTTTTGACCAGTCGAAAAGTAGTACATTTATTTATGCATTTAAGTAAAAAATGTGATTCCGGGCAAAGCGGGTAGAGATACTTTTAGCGACTTTTAGTTACTTAAGACTGATGAAATGAGTCTGAAATAACTATTTAAAAAGTCATTTTTTTCACGATAGTTAGATGTATGATTAAAGTCTCATCATTAATGTTCAGACAAATTAATATGTGCTAAGATTTGTCAAGCTTATAGCGCATACCCGCTTTAGGCCCCCTATCAGGGCAAATTTTTTGAATTTTTGATAATAAATAATTACTTGATACAAAATGGCACAATTATGATTTATTATTTTGAAGTTCGATAATCCTCCTAATCAAAAAAACCAAAATTGTTATTTTAATCAAACGAAAACTAAGATTTTTGGGCTTTTATCGTTAACGTACCCGCTTTAGGCCACTCTCCCCTACGCTTAGGATGAAAAAAAAAAAAGTAAAAGTAGTCAGATTTGCATAAATACGTTTTTTTCTAACAATCCTTCGTTCATATGTATATAGGTATAAGTATACCTACCCTACCGCGATGTTGGCCTGGGAAGGGCTGCTTCGTCAATAAAACTTCGTTTTCCTGTAGATGACAGGGACGATTTGTCGTATGGAGATCGTGGCGAGAGTTTACCCGTAAAAAAACTTCCCTCGCTGACACCTTTCCTAATTGACTTATATATTTCGAATCACGAGATCTGTTCGTAAAAATCTATACGGTCGGATCCCTGGACAAATACAGGAGTATAATTTTCAGGTGAAAATTCCAGGCTCCAAGACCATTTATAAATACCTCTATGAGCAATTTTGGAAAACTTATTAAAAATTCTCCTTTTCTTTCTTCACATTATAAAATTATATTTTCATAAAATTATATTTTCATAAAATTATATTTTTATAAAATTACATTTTTATAAAATAACAAGGAGGAAAAATTTATCGAAGAACCTTAAAAATCGTGCAAATTCGTCGGATTTTGATATCCTTGAATAAAAATGTGCGCCATGGATATAAGCGACTAAATTATTCTTCGAGATAATCAATGAGCATAATTAGGTAGTATAGATCAGTGAAATTTTCATTTCTTGGTCCCTTGTGCATCGGATATTTGAACTCGTATAACGCCAGTGAACATTCTATCCGAAGAGCTACAGCGACTGTTTCTGTTCATTGGAATATATGATTATTTCACCCTCGTTCTTCTGTCGCCTGTGCCTCCATTGTGCGTCCACGGGGTGTCCTTGAGGGGGTTGAAATATTTCCTCGACTTACTGCCCGACCCTCTTTGATTTCTTGGTATGAGAGACACCGTAGCCCGTAGACACAGAATTGAATCATCGCTATCAAATTCTTATCTCAGAATTCCTTACGAGATTTTGTGTCAGCCAGCCTGCTTGATATTTCAATTTCTTATATATATTTGGATGAAATCTTTGAGGAATTTACCAGAAATACACCCTACAGAGTGATGTCAACGATTGTGGGGGCTGCCCTCTTCAGAGAATTCATTTTTGGGCGAGAAAAGCTATTTCGCACGACAAATGGGTAATTCGAGGGTAAAACTACCTGCCGCTTACCTTTATGTATATACATATACATATATATATATATATATATATATATATATATATATATATAATATATATAGGTATATACTATATGTTCACCACTTATAAGGGTGTCCAGCATGGTTGAAAAGGAATGAGATGAAATAATGGAGTTCAGCCAAACACCTCTTTAGGGAAATGTTATTTTTACCCTCAATCTGGCGCACGTTTGCGTAAACAACTGTACCACTGTTTAAATTTTTCATGTTGATGGGCTAAACTCTTCTTTTCTTCTTTTCTTTTGCAAAGTATATAAAATAGAAATAGAATAGTACATTTCAGTATGAGTATGGAAAGGCTTTTTGACAAAACGAGAGGTTTACGGCACGAGCCGAAGGCGAGTGCTGTAACTGGTTTTGTCAAAAAGTCTTTACGTACAAGTAATGATTATTATTTTTCATCAGGAAAGCCTCAAAATCGCGACGAAGTTGCGATTTTGAGACTAGAATGATGAAAAAAACTATAAAAGAAACGTAAGGTCTTTTTTAAATGCGTGTCAGGCACAAGATCGCAGTGCTTTGTCGTTTATACTTAAAAATTTCTTTGATGCTTCCTCGCCAAATTAGAAAATTAAAGAAAAGTTAAATAAGAAACGAACACCAGGTCGCCATTACAATTCACAACGCGCACCATAGAATCGACCACACAGGGTGTCAAATAATTGGACAATTAATTGCTCATCGCGGGATTAATATATTTCAACCTAATAGCACGGCGTGCTATTAGTTTTTTTTTTTTTTTTTTTCTTAATTATTTTAATTATAATATTTCACGCTGATGTTTTCCAACAATTGACGTCGCGTCACAATGTCTAGACTATTTATTGCCGACCCAGAGACATCGTAGAAAATTCTCTAACATCGAGAGTCAGCAAACTAAAGTGTTTTCGAGAATTTCGCGCTTTACCACATTGCAATTCGTATTAGCAATGTATTGCTCACTTCCGGACTCTCTGACCAAAACCTAAGACAATATATTTCGGTCAATGAAAAATCTGCGAATTTTTATCCAATTTTCTACCCATTTCTATAGAAACTGCCTGCTCTACTCTGCTGCTAAAAGATTATTGTAGTCTGAAACTATGCACCCTTTTAGTGATCGGATCGAAATAACGCGACACAGCTCTCTTATCTCAGGACTGAGAATATGTATTGTTAGCTGAGAACCTCTTTGATCAATCTTTCTTCCATCTCGTATCTATCCAACCAATTTTATTTCATTTCCATCGCTACGCAGCGAGCTCATGCTACATGTAAAAGTATTCCCTTACTCGGGCATAGCCTATGGAACGGGCGTTACCTTATTGTTATTGTTATTGTTATTACGCACCTACCTACCTACTCCTTAGGGTTGATGTTGTTATTATGGAATAAATTATTGCGTATAGTCTGACCAGGCAAATATGCCCCGTTCTCCCTTTAGTAAACAGAAGTGAGTGAGTTTTACGGCTGAATTCAAGCCCGTATTAAACTCAGAAATATACACAAAAAGAATTTAATAAAAATTGAAAATCTGAGGGACAGGTAAATGGAATTTAGCCTATTCTCTCCGAACCTACCCACATACCATATATACCATATATACCAGCTGAATGTGATGTATAAAGTAGGTTTTTACTCTCTGCAGCGAAGATCCAATGTGCAGCTAGATCAGTTCACAATTCAAAAATTGAGAATCTAATAAAATATCTTCGTCTTATTCTCACAGACAAATCATTTCTGTCTAAAGTCAGTATTCATTGTGCGAACACTAGCCTTGTTTTCTGCGTCGCAAATTACATCTAACGTACATACGTCTAACCCCGACGTGATAGCGAACACGTAGGTATAATTCTAAGGATTGTGAATTAACCGAAACCTACCTTTCGTTTGGCTCACTGGTCTCTGGTGGTTTTGGTACTAATTTGATACAGGATTGCGAATTAGACAGTCAATGGAGCTTCCACGAAGGGCACACATATACGTACAAAGATTTTATTACTGGATAATCAATCACGATCATACCCTGATGGATTATTATTCGTAATACAGAATATAAACGAGGTTTAGATATATTTTTGTTTTATCAAATCGTTTGTTATATCAAAAAACGTGTGACCTGGGTAACATGCATTAATTTAGTTACGTGTGAGTTGTAGCTATTCGTCTAGTCTGAGTTGACAAAAATATTTATGGAAATTCATGCAAACGAATCGCGAGAGTTTCGAACGTGCTATAGGATGAACAAAAATATATGTAAGATTATACAATGGTGGGCGAAAGTCACGTCTGAGCTTCATGCAAATACCATGCATAACGTGAATTCTTTGTTTTCTTCTTGTTTCAAGTAAAACTCTTTCCATTATACTGACTCACCTGCGGTAACTAGCCAGTGAAAATTGAAAGTTTGCATTATTCTGACGTGACTGTATTACTCTCTGTCGTAATCTGATGTCTCGAAACCTGTTTGTTTTCGCGAAACAACCAGTTTCAATTTTTCATCCTCCATAGTGGAGTTCTGAAGACGTGTTACAGTCTGAAATTTTTTACAGAATCTCTGCATTTATAAAAATAACAACCGGAAAAAAATGCACAAAGGACCCCGCACATTTCTTATGGGAACTGGCTTTCCGAAGGATTTGGCTGAAATTTTCAGGTTTCGTAGTTCATGCAATGCTGATCAAAAGTTACCATTGCCACAACTTCCAAAAGTGAACCATTCGACCTTGGTAAGCGGTTGAGGTTTAAAATCGGTCCATTTGTACTCGCGTTTCCTCTGATCTGCGAATGAATAGCCCCTCGCTTTTACCGTTAGGTAATTTTTTAAGTATTGGTTTTTCGACTCATCACTTCGTACTTGAGCTATTTGATAGTCAGATCTGGGTTAAAAGTTGGAAAGTACACCGAACGGAAATTCCTGCCTGCAAAATACCTGCACTTTTGGGTTGGAACTGATACTACACGAAATGAAATTTAAACTTCAACCGCTTACCAAGGTCGAACGGTTCACTTTTGGAAATGGTGACAAAGGTAACTTTTGATCAGCATCGCAGGAACTACGAAACCTGAAAATTTCAGCCAAATCCTTCGGAAAGCCAGTTCCCATAAGAAATGTGCGGGGTCCTTTATCTTCAGGATCGTTATGCTGCCCAAGCAAATATAGGGTGTGACATGTAACAAGAATTATGTAAAAGGTACTACACTCTCATTCAAATACGAGATTCCACATTGTCATAAAGGAATAGTACTCATGGTATTTATAACTCAGTATTTATTTTTCACACTAGGGTACAAATTTTCCTTCACTATAATGATCATATCAATCAATGTTACTCTAGGGATGCTACACGTCAGTGAAACGAGAAGGGATTAAAATATCAGCTAGTAAACTCGCAACTGATCACGTTTTGTGATATTTATTCACACATTGCGAGTAAACTAAATTAGATTCTCTATACACCTATTCCAGGTAAATTTTATTTTCATCCAACTTGTATAATTTGATTAAATTTAGACGTAAAATTCGGTCTTCGAGGACAAGTCGAACTCTACTTGTTCATTCTTGTACATGTCGACAGTCTGTAATGAAGATCAAATATTAGATGAAAGTAGGATGAAGGTCGGAATGAAAACAATTCCAATTACTATAAAGTAAGAGGATGCATTACCCAGTTAAAAGGTCACTTACCAGATCGATCTCTGTAGCTAACTCAGTGACTTGTTTCTCGTGAGTAACTTTAAGCTTTTCTTTTTCACGTCCTTGTTTGATTTGCACGGTTTTCCTCTCTTCCATAAATTTTTTCGTATTAGCCTGTTGCTTTTCCCTAAGTCTCCTGTCCTTTTCTCCTTTCGACTTCAGCGCCTTGTCGTTCATAACTTCCTTCGATGTCTCCACTGAGCATTTTGCTTGATTTGCATTCATGTCTTTGATGTCTCTGCAACGTGTAACACGTAGCTTTTAGATTTCATCGTCAGATGAAAATGATAAAAGCAAAAAAGTTCCAGCGACGATTCCATCGCATTCATTTTTATCTCGATAGAACTTCACGGATTTCAATACCAGCTAAATTTCAGACGTGCAACTTACTTGTCCTGTTTCACCTGTAGCTGTTTATTCTGTGTTGTTTGAACGACTTCGATTAATTTCTTCAATTCATCTTTCGAATTTTGCGCCTGTGTTTTAAGCAGTTCCCATTCTTCTTTCCTCTGCTTTTCCATCATCGCCGACCATTGCGCAGTCTGTTCGTTGACTACTTTTTTAACGTTCGCATCTTGGGTCAAAGCTGCCTTGCTACAGATTGATTGACTAATTAATTAACGCCCAAAATTATCACGATGAAAAAGGCCCTTGAGACCTTGGCGTGAACATACTTGCCTTTGATATATCCCAATGAAATTAATTTCGTCTCAATAAATTCAATACTCACTCCTTGCCCTTCACCAGCTTCTCAATTGCACTGCAATGGTTCTTTTGCATTGTCTGTCTCTCCTTTAAATGTTTTTTTCTCAACGTGTCCAGCTCCTTTTGCTGTTTTTTACCAGTCTTGGAAAATCCTTTCTCCTGCTTCAACGACTCCATCGTTATTGGTTCAAGCTTAAACTCGACTGAAAATAATATAAATATAACGTTCCTTAAACCTCTGATCGCGATACCGTGGGTATAGAAGGTACGAAATTTCTCAATCTTTAAAAACTTTTGATTACTATTCGATTATCTCAACCTGAAAAAATGGGGCGGTAAAATTAAGCGGGAAATCTTTCAGCTGGAGAAAATTATGCACGTACCCAGAGGCGATATTTAACCGTACGCCAGTAATCAAAGTAATCATTCAATTACACAGGTAGACACCGCGTGGGTTAAGAGTCATGGAATCGAAAGGCCAGAAGCAATATCAAAAGGAACTAACCCTTCTTCGCCTCCTCTTCCTTCTTCTTCTTTTCCGCTTCCGCTTTAGTGTCAGACTGCTCGATTCCCAACCCCTTCATTGCTTCATCACGTTTTTCCGCACCTTTGTTAAAGGCCCCGGGATCTGAGAGAGCTGCCATAAAATCTGAAATCCAACAATTCCTCTCGTCATTAATCTGCGGATATTGAATCATGATCACCGAAGAATTTTTAAGCTGTCGATTTTCGTCTATCATCTTCAAGCGATAGTCTCCGATCATTGAATCAATGAATATGATTGAAACTCACCCTCGAAACCATCAGGGACGTAAATTTTCAGCTCAATATTGATGAACAGCATAGGTAACGCCATGGGAAAATTAGCTTCTGTCTTCAAGGATATGTGTCTATAGCCCGCTTGGAGACCATCCAGAGGAAGGATCCTTTGCCCCAGCAGCTTTCCACTTTCCTCATAGACTCCTGTGAATTGAAGCATAATATTGACGTTTTGAAAATTTATACATCCGCGGATTGTTGACTGGAGGAAAGCGACCAGATTGTGGATTCAAGAGTTCCCGGCACCCTTTCGAGTACGTGTTTATATATTTAAACAACTTGCCAATTCTGAGCACCGCCAAGTCCGGAAGTACTACTTTTCTGAAGAGGAATGGATCCTCGTTGTAGACAGGATTTAATCCGTTAGCAGGGACCATTCTGGTCCTGAATTCCTTCCGGATAGTGTCAGCTGGCAAACCGTACATATCCACTTCTACATACGTCCCGACCTTTTTATCGGACAAGAATTGCCCGGCAATTACCTGTAGGTTGAGAATAAAAATTTTTAGTAGAAATCCGGCTAGATTTTACCCGACGAATTTACTTTCTCAGAAATGGAAGGCCTACAGTGAGGTGAATACTGAGACGAAAAACATTTGCTAACAAAATTCGATCAGTTGTTGAGAAGGTCCTGAGTCCTTTTTCCGCGAAACAGCTCACGTCTACCTTACGACTCACACCATTGGTCTCTCAATGGACAATGTGGTAGTAATTTAGCGGTCTGGAGTCTCTTCAAAGGCTAAAGTATCGTGTCAGTGAACACGAACGAATATTTCAAAGAGTAAATATTTCAGGAACTTATTATCTTCGAATTATATACCATAATAAAAACAGCAAAGGTAAGGGACTTAATAATTTTACGGCTTCAGTGGTACTTTTTAGGACTTACTTGCACGGAACATTGAGCGGTGATGACACCGTCTACGTCCTCGGAAAAAGGATCGAAGCTTCTATCAGGTCTTCGCATGAAATCTGGCTTCAAAAGATACCCTGTAGTTCCATTATATTCAAATTTTCCTTGATTAAGTTGCATAGGCAAATCGGGGGTTTGGAAGTTTAATGCAACCATTTGACTTCCAGCATTCCAAAAGACCTGCACCAACGAAATTTATCGCCTCGTCAAGCATCACTAGACGAAAGATCAAACGAGCTAACAAAAGTCATATCACTGTTCTAAAAGGCGAAATAAAATGGTCGCGAGTGCGGTTCAACGAGTTCTGCTGAGCAAAGAAAAACGAGAAAAGACAGAGGAAAATATGAACTCAAACGCCTACCTGTGGCATGTAATTGGATGAGTCTGCTCTCGTACCCTTCGGATAAATGCGACTCATCTGTCTCTTGTTATAATTAACGAACTCTACTGAAGAGGTCTTCAGATAATTGAGAGCAGCAGTCTCAGAAAAAGACGACATGTTGTGATGAATGTTTTTCTCTGTAAATTTAGACACGTCGCTGGTTATACCAAATTTCAGACAAGGCTTTCAGACGATCGCTAAGTTAATAATAATCAATAAGCCAGAATGTCCTTCCCAATTAAAATCGCAAATTCATGGTTCAAATTTTCCGAATAATTGAACAATATGTCTCTTGAAAGTGGATAGGACGATCGAACATATGGAAAAAGTGTCTAACTTTTTCGGAACACTAACATCTAGTTTTTTTTTTTTTTTTTTATTTAATAACTCCACTGTCTTTTACGTGGTTAAAACAATTCATATCCGAAACATTAGTATACTGATACTAAATTGTCGGCATAACTTACTGTCAGCGGCCTCAAAGCTCTGAAACTTTATGGGTTGAGCGTAGTTGATCATCGAAGAGAGCCAGGGATGGCAGGCCATTGTACTCCCGCTGTATTGAATGGGGGGTGCTTCTCCTTCAGCACCTCCTTCTCCAGGAGGCCCAGCAGCTGCTGGATCTGGTGGAACCTCTTCCTACAAAGGACCAGATCAGAATGACAAATGCCATCACCCCAACCACTAACGCAACGATATTGTGAATCAAATCCAAGTTTCGAAATTTCACTTGACGATAAGCTGATACAGATATACATATGAGCACACATGCGTAAGTATTTTCAATCTCGTTTACGAGACGAATCGTTCCAATTTCCCTCAACAGCCGGATATCTCTTCCAGTTTCAACAATCTCGTAAGGTTTTTCCATGGAAAATTGACACACTTTTAGGGGATGAACGAAACGAATTTCTTTGATGTTAGGCTGTCCTCGAGTCTACCTAATACGGGATGAAGATAACACTGGTGATTTTAAAGGACGTGATCTGAAGGAACTTCATTTGTCTCGTATCCTGTCGCTTTCAAAGGCACGTTATTTTTTATTAACCAGTTTTCAAACTTTCAGCAGATGAATATACTGCAATAAGCAACCAATCAGAATTTTCAGAGAATAAAGCACTATAATTTATGACGTGATGGAACTGTGTTAAAAACTTTTACCATAGAGCAAAGTTCACCAGTTTACGCATTACCGCACACATAACAAACAGGTGCAGTTTCCTCGGAAGCTATACTTTTGAGACACAAGAAAACAACGCATCGTGCTTTGAATTTATAAGCACAACATCAATGAACAAGGAAAGAGTAGTTTGAGTTCAGATTTACAACTTCCAGCTGGTCTAATGTAATATAATGGTACCTTAGGTGGTCCAGCTGGGGCACTTGCATCCTCCACCACTTCATCCTTTGCTTCAAATTGACCAGACCGGAATAACTCCAACTCTACTTTTTCGACTTCCGGTTTTAACCGCTTATTTTTTATGAGAATCTTGCGCTTCAAAGCACTCGGAGGTGGCAGTAAAGCACCAGGTTCCAGCTGGAAGAGATTAAAATTAGAATCCAGTGATCGTAGAGAAGCCGCGCTTCTTGGCCAAATATAAATCTCGACACTTTAATGAATGGTAATATTTATTTACCGCTTATGAAAACGATTGAAGTGACAAGAAGTAACATTGCGACACTTTAGTTGATAAATGATTGGAAAGTTTATCAAAAGAAGTAGTTAAGCTACGGGATCCTTTCAACGCAACGTTGAGATTCTGGGAGGTTGACTAATTTTCATGAGGGTAAATATTATTACCGGATAATCCTTCAGCGGTTGCGATAGCAACAAGTCGCCCAATATCTCATCACAATATTTGGCCAATTTGTATTGCTGCTTCAGACAACAATGGTTTTCGAAACTCAATATGATCGGATAGTCGGAAGTCACAAAAGCCGTGTCTCTCAAAGCATAAATCACATCCTTGAAAAGGATGTCCGTGCACATGGCTTTCCCGTGGGTAATTATCGGCTCCTCATCCTCGCCTTTTCCATCCCAGCAGTCAAGCTCGACACATCTGACGAGACAATTAGTATATAATTCGCACATTTCACCTATTTGTGATCAACATTTCTTACGACGATTCTTAATTGGCTCATTCATTAACTTGTAATAATTGTCACCTGCAACCGGCCAAAAGCACTTGTCGATACATTTCGACGGTGCTTTTTCCACCGATCTGCCTCCCACTCAGGTAAGTGTTGTGGCTTGAATTAATGTAGTAATGGCACAGAGGCTGGTCCATGTCCATCCATTCTTCAAGTTTGTCCAAGAATACAGGTGAGTTTTCGTCGGACATGAGATAGCGAATGAATCCATCTTTTGTCAGTTTTTCTGAATATTATGTAACAATCCCAACTTTAAAATCAGACGTGTTTACAGGTAGCTCTATACGAGTATTGCTCCTGTATTTTCGAATCGGAGTTCTCCTACGGAAATAAATAAATTTAAGGACGACTCACTCTCCGTTCTGGCTTTCTCGTCCTGCTCGTAGTCGTTGATGATTTCTATGCATCGTTTCTCGTCGTAAAGTGGATAAAGAATTTCGTTGAGTCTCGGGTCCCGTTGTTTTTCGTTCATGAAGTTTATCAGCTGCTCAAGATTGATAGTTTCCGCTTTGGCCTTGGTTCTTGTGACAAAATATTATCGTCCTTTATCATAAATCTTAGAATCAGCTGACCAGCGGAGAAAATAAGGTACGATACTCACATCGATTGAAATAGTTCCTCGATATCGTTTCTCGGACAGATCTTGTGATACAAAGCGTAGAACTTGTCGAAAGTGAAAGCTTCCGGCTCAATCTTATCACTCTGAAATGGTTTGTTCATTGTTAAATATTTTTTTTCTACTTGAATCGGATAATTCTCGATGAATTTAAACTTTTGTCAAAATATCTATCTACATAGTCGGTACATTTGAAAATCAGGTTCAATATACAGAAGTGTGAGTGAGCGATGGGAAAAATATACGGAGATCGAACTTACCTTGCCACTTGGTAATTCTAGATCAGCCAAGCCCTGGTAAACGAGTTTTTCAGTTTTTCCCGACGCAAAGACTTTTGAGATGACTTTAACCGGAACTTTTCCCTTTGGATCAACGGTAAAACTCAGCCTTTTCCAACTGTAATACGATAATAAACGGTCACCAAAATCGTTAACTTAAATTAGTCAGGCTATTACATTCAAGCGTAGGTATCAAATATATGCGGTGAGATTACTTTTTTTCCGAAATTGGAACAAGATGAGCTTAACTTACTGCTTCATCAGCTGAGTTCTAGGGCAGACATTGCTGGCTTTCGTATTGTGCGTAATCAACCGCAGTCCACTTTGCCAGTCCTGAAATAGGAATAAATCAAAACCAATATTTTATTCTGCAACTCCTGTTCGAGTATAGGTAAAATATATCAATATTCTGCATCGGAAAAGAAGCCCTTTGATGTAGTAAACATGACTGACACAAATATATGTATGTTACGCCCGTTGGCTTCTCTCGCATAAAATAACAGTCAATACTAAATTTTCTACATATATTTCTCCACATGTTCAGTCAGGACTGATTGTCCATCTCGGAGCATGGCTTTATCACAGTGTAGGTCGTCCTTTACATTTCCCCATCCCAAAGTTTCGATCTTCTTATTCTCGTCCTGTCGTCTCCTAGCAATATCAAGTTTGATAATGATTCACAAGTACCTTGGCCGTTTGCGCATCTGGACAAACGACGTGCTGATAATGTATATTGGTGTAATCTGTGCCGGAGCAGATTGTCAAACTTTTCAGGTCCAACTGTTCGGTGGTACCATGTTTGCTAAGTTTGTTGCATAGTTTTGGATCCTTGAAAGATTTATATACGTTTATTGTAAAATAAGTGATTATCTTATGCGTCTATACTTGTATATAGAATAAAAATAAGATTTGTAAAACTTTTTACAATTTACCTTGGGCGTCCCTCCGTATCTTATATCACTGACTTGAGCCAACTCTATGACATCACCATCCTGAAAATTTCCTAACGTTAGCCTGTTCACAGGATCTTTGAATTCCGTTTGCCTTGTACCGGTATCATTTCAATATAATCTTTGCAGCGTCTCTGGTTTCATCGCTTTGACAAACGCTCGATCTTTTCACGACGTTAACGTCAGAGAAACGTTATACACATAGAACTTAATGAGGTATCGGCAGTGACGCGTATAACAAATTAACCGAATGCTCCTGATAAAGGGATGTATACGAAGAAGGGAGAATACCGTTGAACGATGAGAACATGAATAAATTTCACTTAAATCATGATAATAAGACCTTGCTGCATTTTGCGGAGCATTATGAACGGCCCAGTAATTTCAATTCACGGTTAAAGAAGTTAGTAAAGGGACTGTGTCGAATAAGTTTTAATTGACTACCTTTCCATCGCTCTTCCAATAAACGAAGAAACCATATTCATCAACTTTGAATAAACAGTCGGGTTCGTATTCCGTGTTTTCCTTATCTTCGAACCATCTATCGAAAGTTGTCCCGTTCCTAAGAAGCTCAGGAACCTCGATTTGCCAATTGAACTCAAACTTTTTCGTCATCTTCCGTCTCGCTGAGACTTAAACTCGATACTTTATCATCTACGAGGGACGAACTGATCTGATACTTTTCGTGGTACGGAAGTAAAGCAAAACTCGAAAATTCAAATCGATTTTTAAACTGTGAAATGCGGATTCGAAAATGAAAGACTGTCGAAGAACGAGCTCGCGAATGATATTAGTTCGAAAACTCCTCGCTGTCACCTAACTAGCTGCCCTAGATTTTCATCTAATGCAATTAGCCTAATCCAATTCACAAGATTAAAGTACCTTAGGTAAAATATCACGCGGGTTTACCGCACGTTCCCCTGCCACGTGGCTTGACTAACATATACTACGGGGTGCAATAACTTCTTCGTGGTACAAGGTCGTAACTACACCCTCCGAAAGTGCAAAATCACTCTTAGATACGTTTTTATCCACCTTTTTTCTATAAACTTTGTTAATCCTATCGCCAAGTCACGTGGATTATCGATGAGGCCTTAAAAAGGAAAGGTGAAAGAGCGTCGCCTAATGCGGGCATAAAAAAGATAACTTAAAGCTGGGTAATTCCTTCTGTATAAGTGATATTATACCCGGAGGTAGAAATATTTTAAGAATTTGAACATCATTGACTGAATAATGACTCGAATGAAAAATCTTTGAAAAAAAATATCAGAGTATAGTATATTGTTGAATAAATTCTAATTTGACAAAGCAATATAAAACGTGTTCTCGGTCTGGCATGTTCGCCTGCGTTGTAAGTTTAAGAGGGTTTTACGATCAAGGTCGGGCAGAAGACGTTAATCCAAAAGTAAATTGGACTTATTTTAGCCGAGTGGATTTTCATCAACTGCAGGTGGTGGTCGTCGGTCGTTTAACGTGACAGATTTAAAGTTTTTCAATTATTTATAATTTACCTACCTTGTCCAGTGATTCCTTCAACTTGTCAAAGTAAAGTTTCTCGAGGATTTAGGTAACTACCTACCAACTTTAGGGATCCCGACGGTTTACGAGTATATAATAAATTATTCTTGAAATCACGCGGTCGTTAATCAAGAGAAAATTTATATTCACTTGAAACGGATGTTCTTCACTGCCAGTTCTTATGAAAAAAATTAAATACTCGTCCAGCTGTATTTCACATCGTTCAATTCACTTATATAGATATAGAAAGACAATAAAAACTAATAAACAGGGTATCTTTTTGCGCAAAAATATATTTTCATATACTTTTATTCACATAATTACATTCTTGAATCTCCGATCTCCGCACCTACAACAAGTACGGTCATATTTCACAGTGAGAAATTTCTGAGCTGGCACTCAAGCCGTTCTGGTTCTAGTCGAACCGCTGATATCTTAAGCTAATTATAAAGAAGTGACAAGCTGCACGAAGTAAAAAACATTATTTGCAACTCCGTTTACTAGGTACAGGTCTTCAGACGCAACTACATTTTTGCCATAAAGTTATAGTTGTTGAAAAATATTCCGGTGATGATCGATTATGTTAAAAAAAAAAATGATTTAATCAGTCGATATCAAATACACGAAATAATTCGAATAGAGCTAAACCAAACCTATTTCACATCCGTATAGTAGATGTTGATAAAAGCGATCTTGACTATAAATATGTATTTGCGGTAAAGATATTATTCATAGATTCTGGATGGAAAGATTATTTATAATTGTCAGAAGATTTCTATTCCGTATACGTTCCGTGGTCTCATACCAGTCGTAGCTGAAGACCGATAGCCAACGTTTGCAAATCATAAATCACACACTTCACTTGCGCGAGGCCCTTATAACTAGCTGTCACTCAGCATCAGAAACTGCGAATAACTAAAACCATTCGGAAAGGAATTCCAGAAATTTCTCACTATACAATATATTTATATATACATTCTATTATATATAATGTGTAATTAGGTACTATCGAGTAGCAGCTCCTATACATATAGTTATAACAATAACCAAACGGACTTTATAGCCCACCAAATAATTTATCGAACTTCAGATTAATTCGTTTTGTACATAAAAAAAATTGTGCGAAATATAACGTCCGAACAGGAAGACATTGAATTCTAATTAGAAATTAAAGATGAATAACATTCGTCCTATAAGTAATATAAATTACCTATGTATGTGCAAATTTGAATACCTATTATACTTACACGGAAAGATTTAAACCCGACTGGTTACGGTTCTGCACACGACTCAGTCAGGTGCTAGCGAAAAATAGCGAATTCTGGTGCAGCACCACACTAGGTGCGGTTTAGAACACGACTCGTTACTGTGCGCACACGACTCATTCATGTGCGCACATGAATGGTTCGTGTTCTAAACAGTACTCAGGGTGGTGCTGCACCAGAATTCGCTATTTTTCGCTAGCACCTGACTGAGTCGTGTGCAGAACCGTAACCAGTCGGGTTTAAATCTTTCCGTGTACGCGACGTTTTGAACTCTAGGCATATATAGAACTCAATATATTGTTTGAGCGATTATTGCAGTGATATCGTCCTAAATTTTTTTTTTTTTTTTAAAGTATCAAAGTACTTTCTCCTTCTGTTTTTGAATGAAGTTTTGAATAACTGGCAAGTTATATACGCTGATGGAAGCCACAGATCCTGCACAAGCTCCGACCCAGTAGACGATAACATGTTCCATAAACGACGTTCCCAAACAGCCATATTTCAACGAGGTTGCAAGAGCTGGGTTGAAGTACCCACCGGAATAATTAAAAGCTGTAAATTTTCAGTCAATTCAATATCAAATACTACGAATTTAACTCACTCTGCCATTCAGATTCACACGAACTCATGAGACGCCACAGATCCTTTACTATATCTGCATGTTTAATTAGAAAAAAAAAAACGGACTTAAAACAACAATCCGACGCACCTGCAACAACCAGCGAAGTTCCTATAAAAGAATCAATGGCAGTGCTGAACCTTGGATTAAGTTCACCCAACCCTCGAGATACGACACGACAAATACATGTTGCTATACACTCGACAAAAGCTCCGTAAATTACTGGTACCTATCGAATCGATACGAATATAGTATTAGTATAGCGTTAAATGAAATAAATATAAAAAAGAAAAAGAAAATTGATATCTTGAACGCGTTTTAAACACCTGTAAATCCGTCGTGCAATCTTCGAAAGCTCTGCCCCGGTGTGTCGGGACAATTTCCAGGGCCCATAGTAGCTGAATGTATCTGAAAACGGCCAAACCGCCAACAAGCTCAGCCCAGATCAGGAGAAAAGCATTTCGTAAAGTTTTTGTACCCTGTACGACTTCCTCAATGTGAGTATAAGGACAGGCTGTGGCATCGCCCCAGTTGGCTGACCACCAGATAGTCAAAAGGAAGAGATAAATTGCGTACATGGAGACGCCCCAGTTGTCGGCCACTGTATATATAATCGTTAATTAATATTAGACAGTATTCCGAAACGTTCATATAATAAGTAAGCTAATGATTGGTAATTGGAGGAGCTGAGAGCCTTCTCCGCGTTATCAGCTCTGGAGGAATGGCTGTGAAAACGAACAACGTCGTTTTTGGGGTGTAGGCGGTGGGTAAACAGAAAAGTTTAATTCTACATCAGATATTTTTTCATTTTTCATTTCTTTATCTTTTTCTTTTTCGTTTGAATATTGTATGAGAGGTTGAAAATGAAAATAGGTAGTAAAATGATTGAAAAATGTGAAAAAACAAATGCTAATAGAATCTGTTTAGCATGCCACGACTGCTGTTTGTCGTGAAGAAAAGTTTCCGGGGAAATTTATCAAAAGTGTAAAATTTTCTTGAATACAAATTCATGGGCATTAAGTTATACGCATAATTCCTAATGGATAATATTATGCAAGCCCTATAAGTGATGTAGACGTCAAATCTCGTGACTAACAATTTAAAAACTTTACTCATTGCTCGTTTCCGGCCTCGTTATTCTAACACAATATATTCCCCCAATGCAGTATGTTCACTAAATTATACATGTCGATCATCCATGTCAAGATAGTGGCAATTTCTGACTGAATATGTCACGTAAATGAGTTATGGCCCATTAAGCAGAGTTCAAAGACCAACTATTCAATTATCCACAACTACCGGAATAATTAAAACTTTGAAACTATTATGTATATGAGCGAATATAATACCTATCCCATACTCTGAATACATATCGGAGTTACGAGATGATAGATAGATCAGTGATCGACTTACCAATAATAAGTTCGAAACATGCACCGCAAAGTTCAGCTGTTGTTATTCCTTCCAGAAACAAAGATTTAATTAATGGTTCCTTGACGTAATATTCGACGTACCTTCTCGCCCAATAAGCAATCAAACTTGTTACTGCTATGTAAAGCGTTGAAATAGCCAACGCTAGTAAAGTGACCTCCATTATTTTCCGGTTTTTTTCTTTTTTTTTTTTTCTCACTGAAATTATAACAACCCACGTGGAAATTCTAAATTGGAAGGTTCCATAGAGGCGTGAAAAACTCCACCCTTAAAAACCCTCAAAATATTTTATACAAAAAAAGAATCCTCATATAGGCTGATTTCAGTATAAAAAAAAATACTGCGAATGTCTCAAAGATGGAATAATAATAGTTAAAGCTGTAATTTTTCATGCACTTGATATTATGCTATATACAAAATCATCAGTTTATAAGCGCGTTTTATAGTGCAGCTATAATAGACTGCGAATAATATTGACTGATTAGTGATCACACACTCGATTAACTTACCACAATATGTGGTCGTAGCTGTTCCGTATTTATTTATGTTAAGAGTTTTCGTTCGTTTATATTAATTTTTATACTTGCAAATGGACATTTGACCACTTGAATTTATCGCAATTTTACCAGCTCCATACTACTCCCTATTCATACTTATTAAATTCTAAACGTTCTACCGCTTCGGATAGAGCAGTGCTTGGACACTATTTAAAACTAACAAATATATACCTTCAAGCTTTAAATAGTTTTCAACTTGTCTCGTCCAACATGTGTGGACTATATGGATATACTCCGTTTGTCCTCATGCATCGCGATATCCACAACGCGCTATTCGATTTTTTGATTCAAATAATCTATCAATTATAGGTACATTCACCGCGCATTAATCTATTGCTGATATAACATCAGTCGATTAAGACTAACGATAAATACTAGATATGGACAAGAAGTACATTGCAGTTTATATACAGGGTGTAAATTCTCCGGGGTCTGATCTGGGAGGAGCTTCGACGTGCCGAAGCTCCGCCTTCTTCGATTCACACTCGTTTGCTTCACAATAATAGCGTGTGATTATCAAGCAGATACCCTCATCTCCAAATTTGTTTACATTCACACGTGAAAGTACACGAATAGAAAAAGGCGGAGCTTCGGCACGTCGAAGCTCCTCCCAGATCAGACCTCAGAGAATTTACACCCTGTATATACCAGATACCTACCTTAATTTCATATTTATCAAAGATTGCAAATAATGTCGTAGTAATACGTAGAGTTCGATTTTGTCAAATATTGTAGACAGTTAGGGTGATATCATGAAATACAAGCCATGAGGATTATAGATTGAAATCATATTATCGGAAATAATTGAACCGGCATAATGTTTTACAATCAGGGATCAGGAGAATCATATTATACGATTGATCGTAATGTTTGAGTGTAAAATTTATTTCTTATCGAGCCATGATACTTGGATAGAGTTTTCTCATCATTTGTATGTCAAATTTTTTGGGCGAAAAATGAAATCATAGTAAGCGAACGAAAGGTGAAATTTTCGCCATGTCATTTCACGATCATAAACAATCCTATGATATATTTCTCGTCGATATTGTCCGTCGTTGGCGATTCGGATGTTATCGATGTATGAAAATTATGTATAATTCTTGAAGAAACTGTATTACAAAAATCTATACATACGAATTTGATTGATTCTTTCAGTATAGAAGATAAGAGAAAATAAAAGTTAAAGATGAATTGTTTTCAATCAAGGTCTAGGCGCGAGCAATAAAAAGAAAAATGTAAAAAATTTATTCTCATCAAATTGGGAATTGATAGGCGTGAAATGATAAACGTTAAAATATAGCTAAGCAAAATTTTATTCGAACTTAAAAATGCGGAAAAAAAAAGAAAAAAAAAATACGAAAGGAAAATTGATATCCTTAATCGTTACTGATAATATTCTATTATAATGGCGATATGATATAGTAGTAAGTAAATGGAATAAATACCTAAGCAGACTATAATAACGATAGTTTTATGTGAATAGTGTTTACTTGTAGCCACCTACCACCCCACACGATTCAATTTTCCATCAACTTCTTAGCCAGGCTTCTAAGCCTAAAATATGGATAAATAAAGTAAAAACTAGGATCATGATCGAAAATTTCAACCGTGTAATGGTATTTTTACAACTGTATATTTAACTATGTATAATGATTATACTATTAATGTTTTTCCATTGGCTGTTACAGAGCCTATCGTTTAATTTATTAATGTAAAATGACGAAAATCATTTTTCAATTTTCAAATTAGGTATTTGTTTAGGAACGGTAATAACCGCTATGACAATTCGGTATGATAGTATGATCGTTTAAGTATTATTATAGAATTAAAAACGAGTCTTAAAATAACATGTAATAATAATAATAATAATAATTGTCATAGCAGTCGGTATAGCGTGTTATTACTTTGTTTGACGATTAATGATAATTAATTAGGTATTATAGTATAAGAGAGAAAATTATTCGTATATATATATAAAATACAATATTTTAAAACATTCTAAATCCATTGTACAATACATAACTTTTCTTTTTTAATTATTTTTTTAATTTTTTTATTTTTTCTATACCTGTTTCAGAGAAATTCATATGATCAAATCCAAAATTATACTCGCAAGTACAATAGTTGGTGTGTATTCCTATTGATAAAATTTCGATATTTATTTTTTGTCAAATTTCAGGTGACTTTGAAAAAAAAAAAAAATTTCAAACATAAGTGAGTAATATTGGTTTCTCTTATAACTATGTGTCGATTTATGACTGTATATGGTATACATAGAGTATACTTATCGCTAACACCAAAGGACAGCTCTGTCCAGTTAGTCAATTAATTAAATATTGGCAATCTTCCGGAATAAATCGATCAGTTTAACTGTCCGCGACACTTATTGTCAAGAAATACATACTATATAGTATGTATTTATCATTCCTGACTCTCCCGGACCCCCCAAGAACTCATCTGTATTAATTTTAAACTTATTATCAGTTTTCTTCTTTTTAATATTTGTACGGATGCAGTTTTTTTTTTTTTTTTTTACTCAAAATCAATAAACATAACTGACGATACGGCGACTACAAAATTATACTGCTTTTGAAAGGTAGGTGTGTATATATTGGGGGAGTTATAATCGATAACTAATCAACTCATAATTATCATAACAAAACGTTTCAGACGTGTGTGTGTGCCGCCTGTTTTTTTTTTTTTTTTTTTTTTTTTTTCTTAAGCACAATATAAAATAAGTATAATCCTATAAATTTGATAACAATTCGACGATAGTATAACTTTAACATTATACCAGGTGTAGTTATAGAGTAACGTTCACCTTCTTCTGTCACTAAAATAATAATGCTAATCCATAAATTCACCCAATATTCGGAGCCCCCCTCTTCCACCTCCTCTTCCTTCTCGCCCCCATTAAACAACAGTTTGAATACGCTTTTGGATTCGCATTTTGTGTTTTTATTCACCTTACGAAGTATTAGCTACATACTTTATTACATAGGTAAACGGACTTCTTCTTCTTCTTTTTCTTCTTCTTCTTCTTCTTCTTCTGCTTCTTCTTCTTCTTCTTTTTTTCTTCTTCGTCTTTTTCTTCTTCTTCTTCTTCTTCTTCTTCTTCTTCTTCGTCTTCTTCTTCTTCATCTTCTTCTTCATCTTTTTCTTTTTCTTTTTCTTATTCTTTTTTCTGTCTATGAATTATTGATTAACTTTAGCTTTACTGATATAAAACGAAAATTAACGTTTATTTACAGGAATCGAACGAGTCCCCTTTGTGCTTCTTGGCAACTTGTTTGTCATCCTGGCTCTCTGACGTTCTTTGCATCAGCCTAGGTATACGTTTGGCTTTTAGATAGGACATTGTGTCACTCGATGATCTGTATAAACGTTGTAAAATAAATAAATTAACATTTTTTTCATACGAAAATAAAGAATAAACAAATAAATTATATAATAAAAATGATTACGAACCTGTTAGGTGTCTTTCCATCAGCTGACATATCCGTTTGGCTATTTTCATTTGAACTTGAACTGGACGGGGGTGATTGAGAGAGAATTTGATGGGCATTACGAGTCTGCAACTCACTCATTCCTTCCGTGTTCTCTTCTGTCCCTGCAGAGCCTGAGATACTATTTCGACTTTCGATCTCTGAAGCTGCCTTCTTTTTACTATCAGCTTCTGATTTTACTGTTTTCATATCGACGTTATTTTCAGCTTTTTGAAGCAGTCTTCCCTCTTGGGTTGGAAATGTTAAAACTGGTAGGATAATAGTCCTTTCTCCTTTAGTCGCATTCATCAATCTCACTAATAACTTTGAAAGTTCTTCTCTCTTGCGAGTTACTATAATCTCTTCGAACCATTGCCTCAATGTTTTTATTGGTAATGTATAATTTTTTATTGGATCCTGAGGATAAATGTTATTTCTTAATCACCGAAATATATTCATCATTATTTATATCATATCATATACTAGAGTCATATGAAAGAAAATTACAGACAAAGGCGTTAACTTACATTAAAGAAACTTTCCACATATTGTAGGACATAGACCCCACAATCAGTGAAATTAGATTGTTGTGGAACCTTGGGGGAAGCACCTTTAATTGTGTCTTTTGAAAACGTTCTTTCCGAACCCATTTTGGCAAGGTATTCACAGCTCAAATAGTCTCGCAATGTTGCTACAACTCGTGCTCTACTAGCTCCAGCAAGAGAATCAAAGATCAATATACAAGGCCTGAAACAGAATTTGAATAACTCTTATTAGTTATTGTCATACATCATCATAAATGAATGTAATGATTACAAAATTCCACCTTATGTTTAACGAATACTCACAGTCTTACGATTTCTTTTTGAACCGGTGTTGGAACGCGTGGTTTCTGTGGGGTTTTAACAGCCTGTTCACCTCCCTCAGTCTCTTCCTGTAATTATATCACGCAAATATAAAAATTGAATAATTGTATGGGATAATATCGCCGAATTTAAACCTGTGTCTATAAATTGTATCAGACAAAGGAAATGCGTTACTCACTTCTTCGTCACTATCCATTTCCATTTCTTCATCATCACCCTCTGCTTCATCCCTCTCTGATCCTTCATCACCAGGATCTAGAGTGATAGTCGCAGTCACAGGAGTAATTGTTGTATTACCGATAGTAACAGGCTGCAACTTAATCTCCTTAACTTTTTTAGTTTTGTTTACAATTTTTTTAATGTCACTTTCCTTAGCTACGGGTGGACTAACTTGCACCTTTCCCACAAGACCGGGATAACAAATTATGGCCAAAAACCAATGGGCACTGAAAGATAATTGATTAAATTTTAAGAAGCTCTCAAATGAATAATTTAAAAAAGTGTTGAGTCGATATTAGTCCATTAAAAAGCTTAAAATTCATACGTACTGTTCGTTAATGGGTATAACGATAAAATCCTTGTCAAAAATATTCACATTTTTAGTCCATTTTTGAACTCTCGCATGACGTTTTGCCGCTGGTGAAAGAGGTGTACCAGTGTCTGCAGCAGGTGCATGCGGGCTTGTCAGTCTTTTGTAAAAGTAAGAACTGAATACGTGAGTCCTATTTTGATCTTCTTCTGATAAAACTTCAAGAGTCAAATACTTGAGATAAAAATCAATGATAACATCATTTAAAAACTGATCTTCACCAAGACAGGCATAATCTTCAGTATTTATTGCTATTCCACCCTTAGCCGGCGGCGGAGGATACACCATTATTCTGTAAAAATATTTACCTCTCAATTGAAATGAAAAAATTTCACAACAACTAAGACGAGAAATTTGCGCCTATTTATACGTTTTTACCACTTCTACTATCACTTACGTTTGAATTCCACCATTTGTAGTATTGTTGACAGTAGATGTATTTTGACCTGTTTTTTTTATCAAGCTTTGAACCTGCCAACTCTGTTGAGAAGAATTGATGATGTGTTAATTTCTGAATAAATTAATAGATCCTATAATTTTCAAATGGGCAAATAATGCTAGGCTTACTTACATCCTTAGGGGATGCCCTTACAAGAATATCATTTGCTTCTTTGCTATTCAATTCTTCAAGTAATTTATTTGGTGTGAATAAGGCCTTCAATATCAATTTTGTTTCTTCATTTATCGATTCAGGCAATAGTGTTATCCGCTTATGGGTATGATCTAGTAACAGAAAAATGATCGATAAGTTTATACCTAAATGAGGATTATATAAAAGTCTTTACCTTTCCCAGCTGGATCGTAATAAGGACCTTTTGGGTCCTGCATTCCCAACATTTCACGAATCATACTTCCGGCATTAGCAGTTGTGTAGAAAAACAGGACAGGCATAGCCTTTCCAAAATGAATAAGCACCTTTACTACATCTTTGAATTTTACTTCCAATGGAACGAAGTTCGTACCTGTTTGATGAGGGCATTTATTAGTTTAGAAACAAATTATGTACTCAAATAAAAGTCTCTCAAAAAATAAACACTCACTGTCTTCGAGAAGTGGAACTCCCAGTTTGACACCAGTTTGCGAAATGACTATTCGTTCTTGGGGAATATATTTATATGATCCTATCCTCACGGTTCTACACACAAGAGATGTATGCGGTGCCTGAACTGAGCAGTCCGATATATTTGGGAAATCCGAATCTCTACCTCCACCTGTGAATTCAAACAATGTGAAAATAAAAAACTTGCAGACTCTGTTGTTACTTGAACAAAATTTGAAGTAAATCGGAGAACTATGACTTCATGTTTAACTAAATTAATAAAATTAAATGGGAATTCAATTTCAGTACTAACATTTTTGAAAGTACAATTTGAGGATAGACATGTTAGATACCTTTGACTCCTTCTTCATTGCCAACATTACGTTCGTTGACGCTAGAAACTGAGTTATTAGTAATGACTGGTTCTTTGTCTGAAATCATTTCCATTTCAGCGTGATTCCGAATATGACCAACATTCGATAACATAGAGTGGCAATTATCCATTTGAGATTTTTTGAATTTCCCTTCTCCTTGGTCGTCTTCATCCGATGATATAGTCAGGCATTCTAATCGAAAATCATACCCGTGTTAATTTTATCTCTTGATCTTATACTGTAATTATTATTTCAACCATTCCATTTCAACAACGTTAATGAGACAATTAAGAATACCATTTTTGGTTTCAACAAGATTCATCAATCAAACTTTAAGATACTTTTATCTCACACTCAATCGTACATTGAAATATATTCTCGAACTTTCGCATTCATACAGGTTTAAAATTTCAGTGAATCTCATGTACCTGGCTCTTTGATGAGCTTAGCTTTATTCGGGGGTCGACCCCGGCCTCTTCCTCTTTTGGAAGGTGCTGACGCTTCTCGTTCTAGTTTTAAGGGCCGGTTTTGCTCATTATTTTTCTTGTAAAATGTCTAAAACAATGATTGAGTTTGCTATATTTGACTTAACGTTAGACAAAAAAAATTCATACAATACATTTCATGCCCAAATAAATGTTAATAATTATCAATCATCAATTGACTACTAGGTAGAAGTGCAGAGGCAGATCCGTAAGTCATGATGAAATATAAATAATTAAAAACGGCAACATGCTGTACTCCTGATCATTACCCTTACATCAACCGCGAGCATGCTTTCTTTCTTTGCTTGTATCCCTATGGTCATAGGTACTGTTTTAACATCGTCAGGAAGTAGTCTTTTACAACGTTGGCATCGATTGAAGTCAATAGAACTGATACCGCAGTTTGGACACACAGCAAGCTTTCCATCCACATATTTGGCTTCCTAGTGTTGCAGAATTATTAGATAATTACAATGATAAGCATGAAGGTTTACAGCCAGTGGTAATGAACAGTATACTTCTACAAAGGACAGAATGTATTCCCCAGAAAGTTTTTATTTATATACCAATTGAATTGCGCTAATGTACTAAGTAACAATTTTACTTTTGCGCTTTTCTTATGAGACTAGACGAATATCATTGGCTCACCTCTTGTTGGGTCAACGAAGAGTTGCTGTTTTCTTCCGACGGGCTATAAAATAGAAATGAATCAGAACCAGTTGTTTACAGTGTATAAATCCACCCCTACCTTCATTTACCAATGTAATGATTGAAATTGGAAGTCATAAGTATAGAATTATTGGTGATTCCTTGCATTCAATAGATTGATAGATAAATGAAAATTTCCTTTGACAAAAACTTACCTAAAAACAGGCGAAGATCCTTCAGGAGTTGTTGCCACCTTTTCCGGAGATGGATTGCTATCACTTTGCTCACTGCCATCTCCGGGATGTAAATATGTACCTGGTCCAGCTTCAACTACATAATTTATTTGCAACGTTCTGTCTGTTACCAGAGAAACAGAAGTTTCCGGGCAGAATGGTATATTTGCCTAGAAAAAATATAGCCAGTTAAATTTCCACATTATACCTGGTCAATAATAATTTATTGCATCGAGATTACCCAATTTTACAAATTTCAAGAACTATAGTCCATATATCTTTGAAAAAATGTCTATTACCTGCTCCAACAGATCTTGTACAGTGCAATCTTCATTAGGTATATCAAACGTGATCAATCTTTGCTCTCCGTTTTGTAATATGACCAACATTTTAGCTGTGTTGCTGTCTATTTGACGTTGAACAATACAAGTTTGAGGATTATCAATTGTTTTATGTACGTATGTAAGGCTGTGACTAGATCCGGATTCACTGTCTGTTTGTGATCCGCAGCTTTGCTGTTTCTGCTTTACACTTTCTTGAGTGTTTTCTGGTGGATCAACTTCCATTTTTTGTTGTACCGGAGTCACTTGGACTTGATGTTGTTGTCTCTGCTGAGGTGTCATCATCATTGGTTGCCTTTGCACTTGGGCATGCTGCTGTGGTGTTAAAACCATTTGTTGTTGCCTTGGTAGGCTAGTGTTTAATACATGTTGATGCCTGGGCACAGCAGGGTTACTTGAGATTGGTTGTTGCCTTTGTTGTTGAGGTGTTGGTGGCAATTGTTGTCGTATTATATTTGTTCCAATTTGTTGTTGCCTTTGTTGTTGACTCTGTTGAAGTATTTGTCTTTGAAACTGTGGCGACATAGCCATTTGCGATTTCGGAAGTTGCTTTAACTTGGCCTGTCTTATTTTTTCACTTAAATACTCCACTTCAGGTGGTTTCCGTATAAGAGGATTTTTTGGTATTTGTAACGGCGATAAATTCCTTGATAGCGATGTGTCCAGACTAATGATATTCCGACCTTGTCTAACTGGACTTTTACTTACTTCTGGCCCATTCGGACCAAACATTTTGGAACGAAATATAGTATTAGAATTTCTATTATTTACCAAATTAGTATTAATTAGTCGATCTTCTGGTGAATTAGCTATGTTTCCTCCAACTTGCTGACAACTCGAAGTTGCAGCTGCCGCTGCTACTGCTGCTGCGGCTGCTGTTGCGTTAGGAATTGATTGCTTGTTCTTATTTGGATATGACCGAGGTAGTACTTTTTTAGCAACTGGAATTAAAGCCGGTTGTTCAGATTGGGACCGCTGTCCTTGAGGGTTTAACGTTACCTAATCAAAAAAGATTATCAAATTTTAATGCGATTATTAAAAGGAACTTGAAAATTACTTTTTCAATAAATATTGTCAAAGCAACTCCAAGTCAAATAGACTAATGATATTGCTACTCTACCGCTATTAACGTAACGTAGAAAACAAATTGGCAAGCATAATCTGAAAGAAAAAAGACCTAGAATAGTAAACGAAACTATTTCTCAACTATTTTTTAAAGCATGCCATTGTGCTGGGAGGGAATTACTTTTTTCTACTATTGGGATTGATCAAAAGCTTTAACGATACATCTTCTATGAATGAATATATGAAATGATTACCTAAACCAATAATTGAAAAAAAAAAAAAAAACATTTAGAATGAAATTTCAATGATGATGTCTTTACAGTTATACTCTGTAGCTCTGAAATGAAAACAAATACGCTATCTATCCATTCTGACTGGATGATTATTAACAGTTTTCTTAACTGTTGCACAATCCAGTGTTCGTTCTTAGATCTTCTTATGTATGTTGGACTTTCACCCATAATCGCACATATAGCAATACAATCACCTACATCATGTTCTCCAGCTTAGATCCTCCATAAATTTGACTCATCCGAACCCTGAAGACGACATAACGCTGCCTCGTACATATCACAGCACTCACGCTGCGCACCAGGTGTGGCAAAATCTGAACTACAGTCTTCAAAAATTCTTTTCCCTACGTATGAAACTAACTAAATCTTAAATCCCAAATTTGATAGCTGAGTTCAGCACTTTTAGCTTGGAAAATTGGATTCAACCTTGATTCCTATCTTTCGCAATTCTTCGTCTTTAATCAATACCACTGTCGAGTCACGTTTGACTAACTTTCAATTAGATAATACAATTGTAAGGTAAGAACGTTAATGGTAGTGAATATTAATGTTATAATCATCAGACTAAGCAATCTAGCGATTCTATCACCTTAGAGCCATCATCGCTGAGCTGTATTTGAATAAATAATTGACTAAACTATATTTAAGCATTGGGATATCTAATCGATGATATTTAAAAATTTGATTAATTGATTTACAGAGTAATTAATATCATCAACCAGAAATAGAACTTGGGTGTACAATTAATTTATAACAAATAGAAACGTAAGGTATATAACAGGATTGTAATAACACTAGGAGGATTGATCAATGCTGCACAATACCTATGAGTATGAAATACCCAAACAGAAAATAATTTTAATCATGCGCTTCTGAATGTGAAAATTATACATGCGTAATAAACCAAGACAGTGAGGATATTAGGTGATCATACAACACGCATGATCTTATACATTCAATTATAACAGTCCAACATTATTATGGACAGAATTTTGCTTCATAAATCATGGTATGTTGTACGATATCAAAGTGTTATTGAAATTTTCAAACAGGCTTTGAGAAAGATCATAAGTTGCGTAGCCATGCTTGAGTAGATTTGTAATATTTAAAACAACAAGTGATACAGAAACCGGCTGCTTACTTGAGGCTGAATGTTGGCTTGCGGTTGATTCCTCATCGGATTGCAGACCTGACTCTTGATCGGTGTCAACGTATTTTGCTTGAAAACAGCGTCAAAATTAATATTGTTCTCCTGCATTTTAACCCATTGCATATTTTGTCCTTGAGGAGTATTATTCGGCGCTACCTTTGGCGAACCTATAGAAATAATTGTACATTTTGGAGTTAGAGAAAAACCGTCCCAATAATACTATTTTTACTTTTCTTTTTGTCTAATATTAATCTCATCTTGAGCTCTCACCCCTGTTTTCTGTTATATTAGCAACGTTTTCACCAACAATTTGAGCACTAACAGTACTTCTGGTAACGTTGTGAGGCTGAGTATTGTTGCTTCTTTCAATTAAAAGATTATCAATTAGCAATGTTTGCCTGTAATAATAAATTCTCACTGTAATACAATCCTATGAAATTAAACCATTCATTGTAGCAAACAAAAATTTTTTTGTTTCTAAAATAATTCAGAACACCAGTAATATTAAAAAATTACCGTTGATCTATTAGATTTGTGGCGAGCTGCCCGCTGAGATTAATTGTCTGAGGTGCATACGCAATTTGTTCACTACTTTGCACCGCCGTTGTGTAAACTAACTGCGGAGAACCGTTCAGTCCGTTATTCGAATCCTCGAGAAGAAATTGCACACTTGTTCCTTCGACTGAGCACATTCGTTGTACATCTTCGAATGTTAATGCACCACTAGCATTGGTCACAATGTTAAAATATTGTGCCATATTATTCAAAGCTATGCAATTCGTGAGCAGGAGATTTTCCTTTGTTTGGGTTAACCAGTTAAGGATTTATCTACTAGTTCCCTCTTACGTACCATACCATTAGAGTCATGTCGTTGTGCACTACTGTCCACACAATATGACCCGCTGAAAGTAAATCAATACTGAATGAAGAATATCAGATAATATATTTATAGGAAAAATATTGCAACATTTGCAATAACGGAGGATTAAGGAAAAAGACAATATTGATATTCCTTTTATGCTTGTCTTCGGACTTTTCTACAAAACTGAACGATCTGTTAGTAAAATTGATGTAGTCCTTTAATTTACTACTAATTATTAATACATTTGATAGCAATCCAATTTTCTAATTTAACAATTTTGCTAAATTAAACGCTGTAACTATTTGGAATAGTTCATTTATTCGAGTTCTATTGCGATATAACGTAAAACTTGCCAAGAACAAAAACTTTGGCAATCCTCGGTCTTTTATACTGTATGAAACTCAGTATTCAACAATAAAACTGGCTTCGAAAAATTGAAATTACTGCATTCACAATTCAATAGAATCCAGACTCATTCTGTTAATTGCAACAATGAAAACACAATCTTAGCACATAAAAATCATTTAATTTTCAACATTTTAGACTCAATTGTAACATTTTCAGTACATGGGTATAATAAAGCCTGTTGCTTAAAGATCTAGTTGTTTTTCCTAGAGGCATTGATGCTTTTACTGCCGGATCTAATAATTCAATTCATTTGTATTTCATAAATATCTAACAGAGACAAACTTGGAATATATTTTTATAAAGTAAGACGACCTGATTCGATGCTTTCCTTTCATTTATCTGTGGAAAAAAAATTGGTATGCGTGGCAAAGTGTGAATTAGGCTAAGAAGCAATTTTTGCTGGAGGTATTTTGATTCGCAGTTTCTTTATTCTATGTATGTAATAGCCATATGTGATTTGGTACAGTGTCTAAAGAATAATTGATACCGTTGAATTGAATAAGAATGAATTTAGCACGGCTTTTGAAATATGAGAATATTTATAAATGATAATCTATTTGTATCGAAAAAATCTAACTAACGACTACGTTATAAACGATTTTGGAACGCAGGTGTACGTATATCATAACCTAAAAATAAATAATTAAGTGATAGAGAGTTTTGAAGTATGAAGATAGTAAATATAGCCAAATATGTAAAATAAAAAAAGATAAACTTGTAAGTTACCCAAAACTAATAGGCCTGCTATTGTGAAAACAATTTGGTACCGATAAATCACACAGTGGTTCCTAACGGACAAGTAGGAACCACAAGTAGGAACGGCAAGTAAGCGGCTCCATAACCTCGTTATTGAGTAATATTTAATAGTCTATGATAACGATGTTCTTTATAGATAATAAAGGTTAATAAAATAGAAATGATTTTTAATAAATCTGCATGAAAAGAGCATGCGGCATTAGGAATTTGAGAACAAAAATGTAGTCAGACCCTTGACAGTAAAAAGATATAATAAGTAACGAGATTGATGATAAAATTACTTACAACTATTTGAACGATGAAATATTGAAGTCGATAACACATACGAAATTAGAATTGATCTGCAAACACTTTTACGGTTACTTTTTCATATTTCACGTAAGTAAATAACAACTGCAATTCGCCATTTTATGTATTTCGTATACGTGAACGAATGGCAAAGCAAGTTACGGGCTTGATCTTGCTACGCCATTGTATTTAGCACTTCCGCTACGCGTTCGGGATATCACAAAACGCGCGAACAGACGGGCGTGATGAAATCTATGATGAAATATTGCACGTGTGAATGTGATTCGAGTCGTTTAAATGTTGCCAATCAGATATTTAATGTCAAATGAAAGGTATAGCAATCACATAGCGCATATAATATTCTCATCTGTACAATATATCAAATAGTTTTAAGGATGATAACTGAATGGAACTTTAATAAAGAAACTTTTTTTAAGCAACTTTATAATTATTTTGTATGTCTTGCCGTTTCATATTCTTCTATCATACATAGGTCCCTCTTTAAGATTTGCATTTCTCATTCTAGTCAGAGCTTCTGTTATAGCGTAAATCACTTCACGGCAAATTATATTCGCTTTCATACTTGCTGGGTGTATTTCCAAATGAGTTAGTCTCAATCGGTAAATTGTCCTCCCGTAAATATTGATTTCTACACCGTCCCACGATTTTGATGGTATCGAATCAACCGTGTGGCCCATTCCTTCTAGAGCATCTGAATGCAGTTCATAAATATTACAAATATCGATGGTATACTATTTGTTTATAAAATATGTGTGTAAAATAGAGATTAATGTATTTATATTTCACAAAATTATATACATGGAATAAAGACTCTATTTCTTTTAAGTATTATTCAAACGAATACCTTCTTTACCTACAATATTTCACAAGCGTTTGAATCCGATGTCGTAGAATTCCGCAAGAAATATAATAGCGTTTTCGGCTGGTGCTACACTGAGCTACTCTGGTGTAGTGTAGCTATCTTCATCCTTTTCTTTTCTATGAGGAAGAGAGAGACAAAGATGGCTACACTACACCAGTGTAGCTCGGTGTAGCCCCAGCCGAAAACGCTATTAAGCCATAATGAATTTGAATGTATAGGCTTTGATCCCTTGGTAAACATCGCCGCAAATGCCATCTATTTCATGATTGCTATTATTCATGAGTCTATCATCTGTACAATGTTATTGTCTAGTAGTAAAGGAAAGAAAAGGAATAGAATGTATTACCCTTTTGAACAACTTGATCCTTAGCTTTCTAGCCAAAATAACATCCGAATCCACTGAATAGAGATCAATGTCGCAACCACTATTTTGTTATCTTGTTATGTGCGCGCTTTTTTAATAAAATGAAATCTTGATTGTCGTAAAATTCTATACAAGAAAAAAAAAAAAAAAATTCCATGTATAATGATTATTCAATTAGTTAGCCAAGTCGGTTCGAAATTCAACAATGGTCGAAACGGACTTCTTCGATCAAGGTTTTTCATCAAAATATTCAACTAGTACAAATATGTATTCATTAGTGTAGATCGAATCTATTAGATATGTAATTAGTATTTAAATATCAAAAAATCCCACGAACCTTTTTTTTCGCGGGGAACCCCTTTCTAGTTTGAAATCGGTAGGTAATTAAAAACTTGGACGCTTTTTTTTTTAATTGATCATATTAATTAAATATAATTTGTACTTTATTATTGTTATACATACCTATATTACTCATGTCCATATACATTAGAAATAAGTGTTTTCAAATCACTGGTACGCATTACAGAAATGAGTTATCTTAATTATTATCCTTATTCTGTTATTACGATGCATTGTAGAATTAGATAACGTCAAAATCAATGTATAATAATTGGTACGATAATTAATCAGTAGTATTACTTATTATGAGAAGCGATCTGTATGATCGGCATTTATTATAGTAAATCATTTATTTCATTAGGAACTTTTTTAATTCTTTACAAAACGTATGAAAAGACGAACCACTGAATCACTTTCGCAAGTACCAAAACGTATAGTATATACTATGTGCGCTCATTCTTCACTCCATAGGATAAATGCGGGAAAGCTGTTTATTATGAGGTTGAAGTTCGTAACATTAACGTAACAGAATGTTCATTGAAGAAATGCAATATTTCGTGATTAAAATGATGTTAGAATTGTAAAATATGCGAGATAAACATGTTTCACACAATTTGAGGAATTATGCACCGTTCTTGATCCGTTTCAAACGTTCAAGCCTTGAATTTGAGAATTTTTTGACAAATATTTTGTTGCGTTAACATTACGAACTTCAACCTCATTGTTTATTGCCTATTCACGTGCTTTATCTCTTCTACGACAGCAACACAACCATTTCCAGTTATTCATGGAGAAGCATCCACTATTACGGGTCTGCAACTCACTCATTGCTTCCGTGTTCTCTTCTGCCCCTGCAGAGCCTGAGATACTATTTCGACTTTCGATGTCTGAAGCTGCCTTCTTTTTGCTCTCAGCTTCTGATTTGACTGTTTTCATATCAACGTTATTTTCAACATTTGGAAGCAGTCTTTCCTCTTGGGTTGGAAATGTTAGAACTGGTAGGATAATATTCCTTTCTCCTTTAGTCGCATTCATCAATCTCACTAATAACTTTGAAAGTTCTTCTCTCTCGCGAGTTACTATAATCTCTTCGAACCATTGCCCCTCTTTGAAACTTGCTATAAATATCAAATTATATAGATTTCAAATAGGCAAAGAATGCTAGGCTTACCTAGCTAGGTAGATAATGCTAATACTAGGTAGAACCTCGTTTACCCGGCCTTCGATCAACCGAGTCTCTGCGTTATCCGAGTATTCGCATTAATCGAGGTGTATGCTCAGATGAAACGGAAAAAATTCGGATAAAACGGATGGAGCCGCTATGCCCATGCTGTACGCGCGAAGTATTTTGCGATTGCGACTTTGTTGCTTATACATATATATATGCATATACTTTTGTGATTAAATTTCATTCTACCATTTCAAATACATAAAAATTGATGAAAATTTTCGAATTTTTTATTTCTTCCTTGTTATCCGAGTTTTCGCTTATCCGAGATACCTCCTCCCCACATTACCTCGGATAAACGAGATTCTACTGTACTTACATGCTTAGGAGATGCCCTTATAAGAATATCATTTGCTTCCTTGCAACTCAATTCTTCAAGTAAATTATTTGGTGTGAATAAGGCCTTCAATATCAATTTCGTTTTTTCAGTCATCAATTCAGGCAATAGTGTTATCCGCTTATGGGTATGATCTAGTAACAGAAAAATGATCTATAAGTTTATCCTTAAATGTGGATTATATATAAGTTTTTACCTTTTCCAGCTGGATCGTAATAAGGACCTGTTGGGTCCTGCATTTCCAACATTTCACGTATCATACTTCCAGCGTTAAACGTTGTGTATAAAAACAGGACCGGCATAGCATTCCCAAAATGAATAAGCACCTTTACAATATCTTTGAATTTTACTTCCAAGGGTACAAAGTTCGTACCTGTTTAATGATAGCATTCATTAGTTGAGAAACAAATTAGTATGTACTCAAATAAAAGTCTCCCAAAAAAGAAACACTCACTGTCTTCGAGAAGTGGAACTCTCAGTTTGACACCAGTTTGCGAAATGACTACTCTTTCTTGGGGAATATATTTGTATGATCCTATCCTCACAGTTCTACACATAAAAGATGTATGTGTTGCCTGAATTAAGCCGTCCGACATATTCTGGAAATACGAATATCTGCCTCCACCTGTGAATTCAAACAATGTGAAAAAAACAACTTGCAGTAAACAATCGTTTAGTGGTTTTTTACTGACTCTGTTGTTACTCTAACATAATTTATGGTATATATATATAGGAGAACTATGTTCAGAGGTATGACTTTCCGTGTAACTAAATTATCGAAATTAAACAGCGATTCAATGAGGTTGGCTACCGGTAAAACTGTTAAACTTTGGCGCCAGCGAGCCAAGTAACCAACATGGCGTCTCCAATATGTCTCCAATATAGCCGGTTGTTTCAAAATTCAAATGAAGCGCTATTAGTGGCGCGCGCACATTTACACACATGGTCACTGACACACACTAATAACAGACATGTATTGGTAATCTGCGCCCTTTTTGTTACTTGGCTTGTTGGCGCCACCTGGAAAAGCTTTGCATATTCAACCCCATTTCAGTACCAACATTTTTTAACGTACAATTTGAGGACAGACATGTTAGATACCTTTGACCCCTTCTTTAATCCGAACATTACGTTCATTGACGCTAGAAACTGAGCTATTAGTAGTGACTGATTCTTCGTCTGAAATCATTTCCACCTCAGGCTGATTCTGAATATGACCAACACTCGATGACATAGTGTTGCTATTATCCATTTGAGATTTTTTGAATTTTCCTTCTCGTTGGTCGTCCTCATCCGATGATATAATCAGGCATTCTAATCGAACATCATACCCGGGTTAACCTTGTCTTGATCTTATACTCTAATTATTATTTCAACCATTCCATTTCAACTACGTTAAAGAGACGATTAAAAATACCATTTCGCGTTTCAACGAGATTCATCAATCAAACTTTATGATACCTATCTCACACTCAATCGTACATTGACATATCTTTTCGCACTCTCGCATTCATACAGGTTTAAAAATTCAGTGAGTCTAATGTACCTGACTCTTTGATGAGCTTAGCGTTAGCCGAGGGTCGACCCCGGCCTCTGCCTCTTTTGGAAGGTACGGACGTTTCTCGTTCTCGTTTTAAAGGCCGGTTTCGCTCATTATTTTTCTTGTAAGATGTCTAAAACAATGATTGAGTTTGCTATATTTGACTTGACGTTAAAAAAAAAAATTCATACAACACATTTCATGCCCAAATAAATGTTAATAATTATCAATCATCAATTGACTACTAGGTAGAAGTGCAGAGGCAGTTCCATAAGTTATGATGAAATATGAATGATTAAAAATGGCAACATGCTGTACTCCTGATCATCACCCTTACATCAACCGCGAGCATGCTTTGTTTCTTCGCTTGTATCCCTATGGTCATAGGTACTGTTTCAACATCGTCAGGAAGTAGTGTGATACCGCAGTTTGGACACGCAGCAAGCTTTCCATCCACATATTTGGCTTCCTAGTGTTGCAGAATTATTAGATAATTACAACGATATGCATGAAGGTTTACAGCCAGTAGGTGATGAACAATATACTTCTACAAAAAGGGCAGACGAATATCATTGGCTCACCTCTTGTTGGGTCAACGAAGACTTGCTGTTTTCTTCCGACGAGCTATAAAATAGAAATCAATCAGAACCAGTTGTTTATAGTGTATAAATCCACCCCTACCTTCATTTACCAATGTAATGATTGAAATTGGAAGTCATAAGTATAGATGAATTATTGGTGATTCCTTGCATTCAATAGATTGATAGATAAATGAAAATTTCCTTTGACAAAAACTTACCTAAAAACAGGTGAAGATCCTTCAGGAGTTGTTGCCACCTTATCCAGAGATGGATTGCTATCACTTTGCTCACTGCCATCTTCGGGATATAAATATGTCCCTGGTCCAGCTTCAACTACATAATTTATTTGCAACGTTTTGTCTGTTACCAGACTAACAGAAGTTTTCGGGCACAATGTTATATTTACCTAGAAAATATACGCAGTTAAATTTCAGCATTATACTTGGTCAATAATAACTTATTGCATCAAGGATGTAACTTTTGAGCTGGTAATCATGAAATTTTACAAATTTGAAGAACCATAGTTCATGTCTCAAAATAAATGATATCTTGAAAAATGTCTCTACCTCGTCCAACAGATCTTGTACAGTGCAATCTTCATTAGGTATATCAAACGTGATCAATCTTTGCTCTCCGTTTTGTAATATGACCAACATTTTAGCTGTGTTGCTGTCTATTTGACGTTGAACGATACAAGTTTGAGGATTATCAATTGTTTTATGTAAGTATGTAAGGCTGTGACTAGATCTGGATTCACCGTCTGTTCGGGATCCGCACCTTTGCTGTTTCTTCATTACACTTTTTTGAGTGTTTTCTGGTGGATCAACTTCCATTTTTTGTTGTACCGATGTCACTTGGACTTAATGTTGTGGTGTTAAAACCATTTGTTGCTGCCTTGGTAGGCTAGTGTTTAATACATACATGTTGATATTTGGACTTGGATTGGTTGTTGCCAAAATACGCCATTGTATTTGGCGCTTGGCACTTCCGCTACGCGTTTGGGACTCACAAAACGCGCGAACAGACGGGCGTAATGAAATCTATTAGCGTTTTCGACTGGGGTTACACCAAGCTACACTAGTGTAGTGTAACCATCTTCATCTCTTTCTTTTCTTTGAGGGAGAAAGAGACAAAGATGGCTACACTGCACCAGTGTAGCCCCAGTCGAAAACGCTGTATGATGAAATATTGCACGTGTGAATGTGATTCGAGTCGTTTAAATGTTGCCAATCAGATATTTCATGTCAAATGAAAGGTGTAGCCATCACATAGCACATATGTTATTCTCATCTGTATAATATATCATATAGTTTTGAGGAAGATAAATGAATGGAACTTTGATAAAGAAACTTTTTTTAATCAACTATAATTATTTATATATTTTGCGTTTTATATTCTTCTATCATAAATGAGTCCCTCTTTAAGAGCTGCATTTCTCATTCTAGTCAGAGCTTCTGTTATAGCGCAAATCGCTTGACGGCAGATTATGTTCGCTTTCATACTTGCTGGGTGTAGTCGTATTTCCAAATGAGTTAGTCTCAATCGGTAAATTGTCCTCCCGCAAATATTAATTTCTACACGATGCGACAAATTTGATGGTATCAAATCAACCATGTGGCCCATTCCTTCTAGAGCATCTGAAAACAGTTTATAAATATTACAAATATCGATGATACTATTTGTTTATAAAGTATGTGTGTAAAATAGGGATTCATGTATTTATATTTCACTAAATTATATACATGGAATATTAAGAAGTTAATGAATACTATCTTTACCTACAAGATTTTGCAAGCGTCGAATCCGATGTCGTAGAATTCCGCAAGAAATATAAGGACCATAATGAATTTGAATGTAGGCTTTGATCGCTTGGCAATCATCGCTGCAAATGCCATCTATTTCATGATTGTTATTATTCATGAGTCTATCATCTGTACAATGTTACCTATTGTCTAGTAGTTGTATTCAATCTCAATCCAATATGATAAATCTAAACGTTCATTTGCTTATAAAGAAATAAAATGAAATGTAAAGAGTTGAACAGCTGGGTGGCAGAGTCGTACGCTCGCCGCGATTTCAAATCTCTTTTGTCATAAGTTATACGATTAAATATACCTATATCAGTGATTATGGCCTTTTGAAATGGATATATTCAATACAGTCTTATTTCATATTAATGCGAAACTCATTTCCGATCTGTTCGATCTCATATCATAATTTATAAGCTTTTTGAATTCATAACATAAGTCCAATTATAGTGAAGCCAGTCGTATGTTGGATTGCCTACAAACGGGCGCGCGAATGCATCAATTCTAGCGTTCCATCGGTAATGCAGGTGTACACTTCTTTCACTGTATACCTAATTCACAAACCATTTGATGCGAATACCTATAAACTCCGAGAACACTTTGTTCCATTGTATTAAGATTCGGATTAGCTATGAGCAGTGAACGAATTATGCAAAATACGTATTAGTGACTACAAACTAAATTTCCTTAAAACCGACAGCAGGTGACCCAGTAAGCTAAATCGATTTCTCGGAATCGCTTTGGAAAAGAGATTTCGAATTATAGAGAATTTATTTTGCATCGGAATCAATTCTCCTTCATTCTTCTTAGTGAATTTGGACCAAAATCTTTTAAAAATAGATCGTTCGATTCCTTTTAGTTTACTGAGTTATAAAAACGAGGTCGGAACCCAAACCTGACCTCAAATAACCCTTTTTTTTTATCGCTATCACTTTGGTTCGGATCTTTACGACATTATCTACAGCTCATATAAACCTCAGCATCTTTTACGTACAATAAGTAGGCAAGTGGGTCACAGCTCATCTCATATAGTGGCACACACGAAGAAGGATACCGTGTAAATATCCTACAAATATCATTAACCCCATTTAATATCAATATCCACCGTCGATATCTCATCAACGCCTACAGGATATTCCTCAATCGATATTCAAAAAATCTCTACAAGTGATGTATCCGATAGATATCTATTCCTCGTGAAATGTCTAAATGTTCATGTCGTAATATCCGCATGTAAACCTATACCTGTTTGAGAAATATATTACCAGCTGAGTATTACGAGAGTTGATATTTGCATGTAAATCATGAATTTGGTACTAGTATCTTTTTTTGGTAGCACTTAGATGGATTATCAAAAATTGATTAAATTTCAAATGTCAAATGAAGGATTAAGTGGAAGTGAACCAATGAAATCACTCTCCAGCTCACTCAGGACCATTTCATTTTCTGGGGCACAGCGTTTCTTGAACTCTGAGTATTTTCGTGCGTCAATCCACACGATGTAGTACGTTGATCTTTTCTATGCAGACAACCTTCTCCTTGACCACCTACGAGGTGAAAGTGTTGTTTGACTTCCGCCTGTAAGAACACCCATATCCTAATCATGTACTTATGAATATATATATATACGGGGTGGCGCACGTCACATTACACACGCGATCTCGGCTCTGGCTTCAACTTTGATAAAAAATTGTTTCAGACAAAAGTTGCACGGTTCTATTAAGTATATTATGGATACATGATCCATTACCTACTCAGCTCTGAAAGTGAACTGAAGCCTCACGTTCATTAAAACTGGATAAGTTTCATTTCGAAAATTGTCCTATCTAAGCTGAAGTAATAAGCCCTAAGGATCTCTTTCAACGTTATTATGTTAGACAATCTGTATACTTGTGTAGGTCCGTAATTTTTTTCAACGCATACATGAGCGTGTATGGGTATAATGCTTATGCACTCTTGCTTTTTCTGGTTGGGATTAGGACGTGCATTCCTATATTTACTGAGCCATCGATGTCCCATTAAAAAGCCATACCCTACACGGATGTGGCTGGTCTGGTGCTAGCCAGGGCAACTGAGAATAAAAAAAAAAAAACATCTATCCTGGGGTAATAAAGACCCTTCACAAATGGATGGATACATAAATCTGTTAACACATGATCTTACGAGTCGAATCGTTAGTGAATGGCTTTAAACGAAAGTGGGGCCATAGAGAAATTTAGCAATTGGCTACTCGTAAACAGTTTTCATAATGTCAACAGGTGACCAAGTCTACCTATAGAGGATTAGTCAATGTTTCTGAACAGTGACAAGTTATTGTGTGAAAGATTTTGTCATTACATATATATTTATCTTTCCTATGATTATAAGCTGAGTACTGTTTGCGGGAATTATGTTGCAGCAAGTTCGTTGACCGTGTTGTATATCTACTTGAATTTAGGTTTATTTGTAACTAATGAAAAACGCGAGAAACGGTAAACACTAATTATCTACAGATCAGCGTGGTATAGAGAAAATTACTTGGAATGAATCAGATAAGCGAGGACCGACTAGAATGAATCTAGATACGATCCTAGTGCTCAGATGCCGTAAGGCGCTCTATATATTATAATCCCAAGTAGATTGTGGGAGTGAGAATTCGCAATCCAAGCATGATTGTATTTAGTGTGTGGACTCTATACGCGCAGAGTTCTAACGGTAAGAATAATCGTTTGCTCGCTCTCAAGTAGATTCCATTCGCAAGATCCATTTCGCTTTAATTAAATACCGACAAAACATATCACGTATGCAATACGTAGAAAGTTTTCAAGTATTACATCCTGTCGTAGGCATATACATACCTATAATCGTTTTCAAGTGCAGACGTCGCGTCGGTGGTGTACTACAAGGACACTTCCTCTTGTCACGGTCATGGTTTCATTATGTAACAAGAACCGCTCATGGACTAAGTGTTTCGAGGATTAAACGAGGTGAGATATCCACTTCCCGGTCTAAACTGATAAGTATTGTTTCGCAAAGTCGATTACTCATGTCCGTGCAATCTACTGAACCATTTACTAATTTATTATTGAGCTTGTCTCATCCTCGAGGTTGCGTTGTAACAAAGTGAAACAATAGTACAAGATTTAATGATAAGCCAGTATAAGATCGTGTAAACACAACTCGGCTTAAACATCACTTGACTTTCATCTACAAACGGCTGACTAGTAACTATTAAAAAAATATTCGATCGAATGAAACAACTAGTAAAATTTGAGAATTTGATGACATGAAGACTTGGAAAAACCTACCATGCAAAAATAATTCACATTCGAAGCTGGTAAAACCCAAGCGACAGACTCGAATCTTGTTATTTGACAGCCACAAGTGTCTGAACAAATCTAATCACCATCGACGTTCCATTGGCAAATAAATTTTCCAAATAACCTGGGGACCATATAAGTAGACTCTATAAAATGAATTTTGCGATTTGATCAGCCAAAAAATTGGCAAATCGACTGATCACGAAGAAGAGATATTAAGATATTTCTGTAAACAGTAAAACCAGAGTGTCATGGTAACGACTTAATGCAACGATTTATGATCGTTTGGGTGTCGGAAGCCTGTTTTTTGTAAGTGCTGCGTGCTCGAACTCTCGGTAGGGACACCGTGACACACATCAGTGGCAGCGTACTAACGGTATCCCCAGGCTGACCTACTCTTGAGGCCGTCGTCGCACCTCTCTCCCTAGTCGAGCGACCGGTCGTATCTACTGTTTCACTCCAGTGATCGGGGTACACTTTTTCCTTCAAACTTCCATTGGTACCCCGGTACCGATGACAGCCAGTAATGAGAGCCTCCTTGACTGCAAAGGAGCTACCGTCTGACATGTCTGACATGTAGTCGTTCGTTGTGCAAGCAACAACAGATCAGCACCAACCCCGTCGACGTACCTAATTTATTTCTGAACCGGCTAATGTGGTGTATTTCTTCAGTGGGTGCTTCAGTGGTGCTGAACTGGTGTTCGGGACTGAAGTTAGACTTGTGCCCCTGTGTGCTATATACTGTTGTGAACCAGTGACCCAAATTTTCGGATTATCGTCAACCACCCTGCATCCCAAAAAGCTGAAGCCATGAAGATTATCATTTTATTTTTATTTTGGGTAAGTTATGCATAAAACTCGCACTGTCGATGTATCTAGTTGAGTTGCATTACCAAATTTGATATGATAGTATGACTATAACGTTTTTTCGTGTTTTAAGTTGATAATATGTGAACTGAATCGGTAACTGAATGTCAGTATACTATAGATGAATTATTGTCCGATTTTCATAGATTTTACTGTAACAACATTCAGATTATAATTTATAGAGATGAAATTTGATGGACAGCGTATGTAACATACTCATTCATTCATGTTCACACATATCGGTATATTGTACCTAATAACACTCTACGTGCAATAATTTACCCGGCATTGAACTTACCGCACGGAAATCAGTTGGATCATTCTACAAGTTACAGTCTATATGCATTTTGCACTGTATGAATTAGTATATCTACTTCACTAGACGAATGAAATATGAACAAATACAGCCAGGTAATTGAGAACTGTACGCATCTCTGATGCCTGCACTTGTTTCGGATTTTATTTTACTAAAAAACACGAAGGCGTAAATGTGAGTCGGCAAGAGCTTCGGCCAACCACTTATGGCTCGTAAGAATCGTCGAATAACAATCAGTAACAAGCATAATCTCTTGGGAATGAAATAACACCACAGGGCGTCCGGGTCGTATGCGGTCACGGCGAAGATCGGCCAGAAGAACACCTGCGAGTTGATCCGCCTTTAAATTTGCAGTTATAGAGCATTTCGAATCAGACATTCTCTTCTATCAGTAGCATGACTCGTCTCTACAGAATTGCTCTTCAAAGTTTGAATCCCTGGGATCAGAAACGGTGATAAATCAATCAGAATTTTCATGTATTTGAATCGACGAGCAGAAACTTCTCCATCAGGCCGCATATTTTTCACAAGGTTAAGGACAACTCTGCACGGTTTGCGAAAGGTCAGGCTTTTCAATATTGTCCCATCGCACATTGTTCAAAGAGAGGTAGTAGTACAACGGTGTGCGATAAAACGCTCGAGAAAGGTCCCACCTACCGGTCTTTGATCATGTATATGTATGTTACATACGTGCTCATACATTACACGCGTACACACATACATGTGAAACATTCAAAAGCATGTCACCCATTGTATGCAAAGCGGAAGGCCACTGGTATCACACACTCACGTGGGATGGGTCAATTCTCTTGTCGGCATAAGTACGACGATGTCACAGGGCAATTAAGTAATTGGAACGTTCGAATAATGTTTGAACCCTGTTGATCAATCAAAGCGAATTACATTAAACAGATTATTATTTGCAAGAAAAAAAAAATCGAAGGTGAATTATAACTTTCCAAAAACTTGTCCATTCTTGGAATTTTCTTGTATCCTGGTATCGGGAAGAGTAACGATCAGAGTAACGACCAGTTTAACTCGTTGTTATTTCTTATTACTGCGGTGAATCCAATAACTTATACTTTGAACGACCGGCTGTTAGGCTAAACCCACTCATTATTCGGTATAGAATTAATGCTACAGGTAATCACTGAACACATGATCCCACTTACGATATCAAAAAAGAAAAAGATTGCATATATGCTTGGGATAGTATTAAAGCTGGTAGGTTGAGGCTCTAACGATAGTTTCACCACCGTTATAACGATTGCCCTCGAAATTGGAATTGGTGCGTGTAAGTAACATTGTTGCCGCGTACGCGATGACCCACTGCACTATTATACATTATCCCAGATTCAAACGTATGCAGGAGTTAAGACGATTCGTAAGTGAAGTAATCTCATCGAGTATATAGCACAATTTGTAGTAATAAAAATATTTATCGGGTTCAAGCGGAAAGGGTGACTAAATGTATTCGAATGCATCAGCCATAGTAAGCGAATGATAAACGATTGCTCCAATTGTTAACGGTTAATCTATCAAATTAAAAGCATAACGGGGCACTCGGAGCAAACGGTACGATTTCTCTGTAGAACCACTATGGCTGACCACCAACCAGGTTTCGCACGTGTGTAGAACCTATATATGCGTGCATCACCTTGAACTTGTGCGGAGAGCAGACGGGGATAATCGCACGATTACCTAGAAGTAGGTCGTCCGATTTTATGCTTGTTTGTGCAAATTTGAAAGCAGCCGTGAAACGTCGACGACGCAAGTTGCCGATTATAAACGTACTTTCACTCGGCTATTCTATAATAGGAATAGTAATACGCAGAAATAGACGCGTATACGAAGGTGCGTCGTTTAAACTTTCACATCCGTATTATTTGTTCGCATAATAATATAAATATGGGCATCTTCGGTCTAATCACACTCGTATATCGTATCAATCTTCACACCCAATTGATATAAATTGAGACAAAACACAAGATTCTGCAATTCGTCATCGATGTATACATTTGGCTTTTCAGGTACTTAAGCTGCAGGTGACCGAATGCCAAAACTTCAGAGGTGGTGGTCCAAGTAACTTTGGATACGATGCGTCTTCTGCCTGCAGCAAGCCTTATTCCAGAGCAGCAAGGGCGCGTTTTGAAAATCTTCCCTGCGACTTTAAGCGTCAAAATTGGTGCACTATTGCTGGTAGTGCTTATCCATGGTACGTTTTAAAGACATGAAAGAAAAATTGGAACCAGTATTTCCCGCAACTCAAAATTTGAGTGCTAATGTTTAGTTCCATTGTACACACATTTTATGATGAGAATGTTTTATTTTTGTCGATTTTAGGCACGCGGTTCGTCGTTTCGTACAAGAAAATCAAGGATTGATGAGACGCATGTACGGAGATGAGAGACACATCAGTGTTCTTAGGGCAGAGATCGAAAACAATGATGTCAGCGAGCCTGAGAACGATGATGATGAATTTTATCAGCCAGTTGACGAACCCAGGTAAAATATTGTTCCATGTACCTAACTCTATATGGTATATGGAAGCTTGGGTAGTTCTTAATGTTCAAAAATTTGTTCGTTTTTTTTTCCCCCAATGTAGAAACTTCGAAAGCGAAGATGAAAGCGAATATCAATTCGAAGATGAAGACCAAGAGAACATAGAAGACTTCGAGGACCGAAGCTTTACAAGCAGAGCATTCGACGATTCTAGCGGAAGAAGATTCAGTAAATTCCCAAAGATGGGAGATCACCCAAGAACCCCATTTCCACCTCTCAGCTCAGCTGCAACGACAACAACAACGACGAGCAAACCTACAACGCAATTAACGGTTAATGAAGACAAGGAAGAAGAGCCGAAGAACTCTACCGAGCAACAAAACGCGACTATCACAGAGAAGACAACAACTCCGGTGACAACCTTGGCCCAAATTGCTAATATACAAAATTTAAGCATCAATGAAATTCCGGGAGAATTAGATAAGCTAGAAGTAAATTTGGAGAACCTTACGGAACTCTTCGAAATCGTTGAACCCACCAGCGATACGAGTCTCGAAACAAGCGGAACAACCGATCTTCCGACGACGATAATCGTGGATCGGATGGACCTGATGATCAATGATGAACCGGCCAGGAACAACTTGAAGGATGATCTTAACATCGATCAAGTATTTGCTGCTTCAGAGCAGCACTTTAGACCCAGACCAGAGTACAGACCACCACAAGTAAAGCCTGACACTGTACCAGTCGACTTGAAGAGTCAATTGTTCCAAGACGTAGCTGCGAAGGATCAAGTGCCGCCAGAATTCAAGCCTAGAGCAGTGTAAGAGAATCGTAATGTTACAATGAACTGCTTTTTCGTTACAGCTATAATGCGGGATACTTGGACACAAGTATTCACGTTAGAGAATTGAATAATTTTTCCTTACTTTTCCTTCAGGAATGCTTGTCCCGTGAAACAGGAAGTGGTCGCACCATTCTGGGCGAACAATACCCGTGGCGAAGTCCTTGCTCTTTTGAATCTCTATCCATTTGAGCAATACGTTCACTGGGAAAAATGCACGTAAGTATGAAGGTCTTTTTCACGAGAATATTATTCGAGCGTTTAAATCGGTGTAATATTTATAGTGCATTCTATTTTTTTCTTTTCATTTTTTTTTTTTTTTTTTTTATCATATAGGGATGAGAACAAGCAGATGTACTGCAGAGATGGTTGTAGGTGCGAACAACAGTACAGACTTCACAGACTACTGGCTTACGATCCGAACAACGACTGTCGAGGCATCTTCAGCGATTGGTTTAAATTTCCAAGCTGTTGTGTCTGTCGTTGTTATGATTTACCAGTTGAATTTCGAGTCACTTCTCGATCGCCACGAGCACAAAGACCTCGAAAAAAAATGAACAATCCAGTACCTTCCGAGTGGCACAGGCATGGGGAGTAAATCTGGCAAAAATTTGATGCGGATATCGTCAGTTAAAATGTCATTTGAGAAATACCGCAGTTTGGTAACAATATTATGTCATACTAATAAAAGTACGACGATTAAATCTCAAAAGATTCAATTTATACGCATAGTACCGCACTACTGTGCATGTCGCATCAGGGTGGCGCGAACTATGTGATCTGTGCCAAGGATTGCACATCGAAATTTTTTCCGATTTCGAACATTGTTCGTGAGATTCTTTTATAGCTAGTTTCAAAGATCTCTTCAACCTTTCTTCTAAGAAATAAGGGAATTTCACTGCAAGAAATTGAGTTTGCAATTAGAAAGATCAAATAGAAATGAAAGTGAAATTATTCTGCAAAAAAAGATTCTTAGCTACTCCACACCTGATATTATGAATTTTTATTTCACCGGACCTGTAAATGCGATTCGTTTCAATTTATATTTGACTGTGAATATAAGAATTCCAATAAAACGGCCAAAAGCTAAAAAATATTATTACAATAATTTTTAACAATGAAATACTCACAATGTTATACTTTTAAGTGAAATATTTTAATAAAGATGAAGAAAAAAAAATAATGAAAAATATAACATTTTCGCACTCGTTTTGTGACTATTCTTTATCTCTTCCATAATATGTACTTATTTAAATTAATCCGCCACCCGCTTATTAAATTCATTAACAAATAGACGTGAAGATATGAATAATTAATGAAAACCCATGTAATAACTTATAACTAAACTACACACATAAATGTATTTTCTCACTATGAAATTAATGAATAAAAACCAATGTATAGATTAATATTAGTAGTATAGAATATGGAATGAAAAAGAAATCATTTTGATTGATAAAAAAACATCATTATGTGTTGGCAAATCGAAAAATATATTAAAAATTGGATAAGGCTCGTGATTGTAATGATTAATAATCAATTTCTGTTATTTTATTACTTTAATTTTATTATTATTAAATTATGATATATATACACCGTATTCCTTAACTTAGTAGGTAAAATATAATAACAATAATATTAAAAACTAAAGCTGCCTATTGTCATAACAGTATTTTAAATGATTTTTTTTTTTTCTTTTTTTTTTCGAAGAATATCGCTGTGAATGTAGACGATATGTGGCATATTATGTTCTTAGTTTCATTGATTAATAAAAAACAAAAGAGGCAGAATTTATCTCACATTAACATTTTTATTATTTTTTAACATTGGCCAGTGAGTATCCGCCTTCCATTATAATGATTGCCATGTAATTCTTGTATTTTTTTTTTTTTTTTGTTTTATTAAACTATATACTACATATATAAATGCTGTTTTGTGAAAAATTAAACAATGATGAACGTTGAACGTTAATACTTTTATTGGGCATCCACTTAGAGCAGAAATTGATTAAAACAACCTCAATTTTCAACAATATTACCTAAAACTACTGTATATGAATCAATGTCAAATGTATATTATATAAAGAAGCTGTGTATAAATATAAATATTTATAAATATGTGCTAAAAACATTTGGTATCAAAACCATTGCAGGAAAAAACTTCGAAAAATTCATCTAAAATTCTCTCATAGTCTCTTAGCATATAGTGTGTGGTATAATATAGTAAGATTAATTCATATTAAATTCGCATTGCAGTAAAAAGTGGACCATTTCTAATCTAATACATCATAATATATATATATACGTAGGTATAATTCTTTAACAAATATGTTACACAAGTATTTGGCAACATAATTTATTATATGAATGCACCGAGACAGCCTAATTGAATATTATGTGTATTATGTATAGAAATTACAACAAGAGCACATTATAGGAACACAACAATGGTAGTGACTGCTGAACAGCATTTAGTTTGCTTTTTAGTACAAAGATTGTACTACTCTACTACAGTGCGTTACTTTGAGCACCTCTATTTTATTCATTGTTGAAATATATTGCAGATCAATCGGATTGCTTTCAATGCAGTTCAATGATATCATTTAATATTTTTTAGAATAATTATCAAATTATTGCTATTGATACTTTCATTTCCTAAGGACTGAATGATAATGCTTATTATTGAGTTAGTAGTTGGTAGAATGTAAAAAAAAAAAAAACATATTTTCTACCGTTATATCTACAAGTTGTCAAAACTCTATATAATTATGTATTTTATAATGCACTGCATGGAGTAGCTATAATCATTTTTTGTGTAGTCAAATCAATAACCACACTCAAGCTGACTTAGATATTCAGGAGTTGATAGTTTCTGCAATTTCAAATGTTACAGTATACTACTGTGAACTATTGAAGAAAGAAATCTTTGTCTTTGCAAACGTTATCAGATTATACCATTTGTCATTAATCACAGGCCCATCTGAATTGAGGCATATATCATTTCTACTACATTCGATTCACAATTTAGAAATTATTAGGGTCAAGACAGAGTCACAAATATGGTTGCAGATCGCGAACATTTATCAAAGGCACTACGTATGTACGTTTCAATTTTCTCGGCTGAATTGTCATCAATTTTTTAACAGAAGAGCAAAGGAGAGAAATACATGGAATTCATTATCTGAATACATTGCTAATCTGCTTTTATATAGATCTAATGGCGAAAATTTATGCCGTTTTCACTTTAAGAATGTTAGTAAATGTCTGAACACACCTTGAAATAGTCATTCAAATTAACTAATGTAAATTGCATTCTCTTCTACGTTGCCATCGTGTGATATGTATAGCTTAAAAAATGTTATTTACATTGAATCAATGGATTTAATTAAGCATGTCTAAAGTTATTCAAAGAATGAATGCAAACGGAGTTTCTAGGAACATCATATCGTTTAGATATCACGAATAAATACAATCAAATAAAAACGCCCCATTGAATGGCTTGTTTTGTTCAATATGGATAACAAAATTTATATATTTCAAAAATTAATCACAATCAGGTGTAAAACTTTCAGGTACTGACTCAAGCATTCTGAAAAAGTACCAAAATTCATTCAGGGGGTTGAAAACTTTGAGGATTAAACCCTGATTTCATTGATGCAAATATAATATCCACACTTGTATTAATTATACCATGTTAAATATCAATACAGCACCGGATAGCAATTTTTTTCATTGTCGCAATTTGAATTGTTGTTAGTAAGTAAAAGAACATAAAAAATAAAAAATATGTAATATTAAAAGTTTCGTTTATTAAATTTGTTTTTCTTTTTTTCTGTCTCTGAATAAATATTATGCAAAAACAATATAGAATAAATTCTTTAATTAGCCTGTGATTAATTTTCAATAGTCAATCCTTCTGATATATCTGATTTCAAATATCGATAAGGTAATTAAAAATTGTCAATATAATATAATATAGATAAGTAATAATTACAACAGTTGAAGTTCCTCAATAGAAATTAACATTAAGAATATCAAAAAAGAGAAAAAGTATATCTGCAAAATATTCAAATAACACACAGATGTGAAATTCGTAAAAAATAGAATACTACCGAAGACCAGGCGCGACTTGAGTGACAAAAATTCAAATACAATCTGAACAATTTGAACTTTTTTCTACAAAGTCAACACCATCAGCCCCTTTAGCTACAATATATCACCATCAATGCTTCAATGAATACTAGTCATCTTATTGTAAGTGCAAAGTGCTACTACCTATGTGATTGTTACATTATTTTACTAGGTATATTACTATTAACACTATTTCAATGTATGTATGTATGTATGTATGTATGTATGTATGCGGTGCCTACTGTAGTATACTATGTATATATCCAAAGTATAATTAGTTATGGATTGCCCAGAAAATTCATGTTATATAAGTAAACATTGTTAAGATGATATGTTGTTGACGCAGTATCTGCAACACTGTGATTACACATTATTAGAATCACTATTATTGAGCTGTCAGTGTATAAACTTTACGATTGCTTATTTCTATAGAATCAGACTTGCTTAGATTTGATATATCTGTGGCATATATGAAAACGAGAAGTGTGTACGTACGTACTACAGAATTAGTGAACCACGAATTTGTATAAACCAACACTAATGTTAATTGGCATGAAGAAAAGAGAAAATGATTGTATATATTATGTTTAAGTTATAAAATCATTTAGACTTTTCAAATAGAAAGTTCTTAAGCAAGCCTTGGTAAAATCACATGATAAGTAAAATATTGAAAACCATATGCCAGTGATTTGTTCTTTGTTCCTAATGTCACTATTTAAGATCAATTTGGCTATATTGAAGCCGCATTGTGGCTCCATTAAATATCACTTTATAAAACTGTTGCCGACTGCCAATGCAAACAAGATTAATAATACCCTTATTAATTATTATATCATTATAATTTTTGGTCTGGGTAAACTTATGCCTAAATATTGTCTGATTAGAAAACTAAATTTGACAAAAAAACAGAAAAAGAAAATGAAAATAAAACAAAAACAAAATACTTTGAACAAATCTTATCCTCGATTCATGCGACACGAGGAGGAGCCCAGAGTCAATATTAACTAAACGGCTTAAGAACATAAGACGGCATAAAAAAAATAATAAATAAACTGTTAAAGCTTGATCGTAGCCACTTAGATCTTAACGTGGTTAGTACTTATAAGCTCGGTATTATTCTCATAGTCAGGCATAATATATAATACAACTTTGAAAATATATGTTCAGTTGCACTTAAAACATGGGGCAACTTATTACAATATTTCCAGCACAACTGGTCTAACGCTAAAATCTGTATAAGATTAAAAATCCAACGATAATTATCATCGATTGCAATTATAACAGTAAAAAATATTTTTACTGGTATTAAATCATTGAATCACCATCACTTGCCGCGTACATTCTATACATATATTTCATCAGAGTATATTTATAATACCCAGAAATATTGCATTAATCTCACCATATCTTCCACCAAAATTCTAGTACAAATTAATTAATGGTACTGTGTTGTTATAACGATACTTATTTCCCTACATCATCATATTTACAAATTAGAATCAGGAACTGTTTCGTGAAAATTCATTCCTTTTTCATTATTTCTTCAATTCCATTCTATGGTAATTTAATTACTCAAAAATTCCTCATTGCTTAGTTGCCACAACACCAGTCCCTCGGTTTTACATACTGCCTAATTAATTTCTACCAATTTACGTTTAGGTGACGTAGTCACAACTATTAGTTTCCTTTTCTTTTTGTTCTGTATTCTTATTACTTTTTTTTACATCCTCAAAGATTTTGTCGATTTATATTTTTACATTTACATTATATCATAACTTCGCTTACTATATAATAACATGACATTAGATGTGACGTGGATTAATCAATTCCATTATGCCAGCTTCAAATCTTGAAAGATGTATGTCAAATATTAAAACAATAATAATTTATAAGAATATTAAAAAAAAATAATAATAAAATATCCCGGTTAATTTATTAATACTATGAAAATACTTTATATAGAAGACCAAAATTTCGACAGAAATTTTCAAAGTAGCATAAATCATCTTAGGTCCACATCAGTACATCAAGGCAATAATCGTATTTCAATTCTAACATTATGCTCAGTGCATAGAAAATAAAATTAGATATCGATTTTTTTTCTCACAGCTTTTCCTGCTATCTAATCAAATAATTTCGGCCGATAGAACCAAAGCGCAATGAATCATATTCTATGGTGATTTTAAAATCTGTACTTCTGGTACCGAGTAATAATCAAGAAATTAGAGTTGTTTGTTTGTTTTAGTTATTTTCTGATTGTAAAGTTTTATAGAAAAGATTATCTAACGTAGAACAAGTATGTCCCCGATGGAAAGAAAAACAAGTCACGTCTTTTAACCATTTAAAATTAAATCAAGACATTTATAGAGAAGCTTTCTTTTTATCCAATACAGTAAATAATTTACCTCTGACTGATACCTGAAAGCTACCTATAACAAACGTTGGAATTTATTTAAAAACGGATCATTCAAAGATAAAGATAAATGCTTTTGAGTATGTTAACTCGGAGGAGCGCTGTTTGTAATTAAAGCGGATAATAAAGTAAAAAAAATTAAAAAGGGTTCTAGTATAGTTGTTTATGTAGCGAGATTTCAAGACAAACACACAAAAATATATTGGGCTTATCTCGCAAGCCCTGCTCTGTGAGTAAAATATTAATAAGAATGAAGGTAACATTAGTAAATTACAAGTTGAACGTGTAATTGTTGATTCAAAAATCTTTCTCATCTGTATAAGTTCATCTGTTTGATAAAAACTGTATAATTATATGCCATTTAAAGTGGATGCATACATATTGTGAGGACCCCTTTTTTTTTTCTTTTTTTATTCATGGAATTAGATAGACTTCCACTGTGGTTTATGGGGGCCCCCCCGCTGCTGTCAGGGTGGTCCACGAGCAACCCACAATGCTTTGCTCTGCTCGTCATCAACTGCTGCCTTTACTTGCGTACATATATACGCGACGTTTACACCGGCTGGTATCACAGCTACAATTGATTAAATTGATGAGTTTTAATTTTGTAATTGTAATAATTTATAAAAATGACTTTAATTGTAGACACGAATGATGTCTTATTTAATCACAAGCATAAACTCACCAGAAATATAATGCTTGTATTCTGCCTCCAATTTAAGAGCATGTTCGTACATTTCTTTAGCTGCCTTAGCGCTGACTTTGTCACTTGGGTATCTTGAATCTTTAACTTCTTTTATCTGCTTTGTGCTCTTAAATTTGATCAGCAATACTATCGGGTATATCTGGTGTCTATGCAACCGTTCAATAGAGGCAATAGATATATCCAAGATGCAATGTGAATTCTGAAAATTAAAATAACAAATTTAGTTTGCTAAATTCGAAACTAAGAAAGAAAAATAATAATACTATGAGACTAATGGTTATTCGAGGACTCCTTGCTGAAAATCAATTTGCTTTTTATAGATTTTTCACAAGTCGAATATAGGCAGGTACTTCATCCAATAAATTAGAAACATCATTTCTACCTTTTCACAAATCTCTTTAACTGCTTGTACGGTAGTACACTCAAAGTAGCTGCCCTTCTTCCTGTAATCGACATAAAGTGAATCGCGTAAACCCTGTTCCAAAGTAGCCTGTGAGCAATGCATAGCTTCTGGTAAACATCTAATGAATTCTCGGGGGAATTCTTGCAAGAGTTTTGTTGCCACACATTCGCTCAGTGGTCCAATTATCAGGACTGGTCTCAGGGCTGGATCTGTTTTGAAATAAATGATGAAAATGTATTAATCTATTCTAAATCTTTGTTCTCTCAATCTTAATTTCGTTTCTATCATCTGAGAAAAAATATGCTTCTTCACATACAATCAAGTCGTTCCACACGTTGGTAGCTGGCTGGTAAATTCTCCTCGTTAAGAGTACCGCTATCGCTATACCAGCCAAGATTAACACCGGTGAGTTGTGAAAGTTCTTTACTATCTCTGCTAGATGATCGCTGATGCTTCTTACGTCGGAAGAAGCTCCGTCTAGCACTAGTAGTGCCTCGTCTACCAGCGTCTGTCTCCAAATCGCCCAAAGATCTTCGTAATAGTAGCTCTTCTTCAACTCTATAGACAAAAGATATTAAAGATTCACAAGAAGCTAAAAGTTTGTCAATAAAATAAACTCTTCGTTTAAAAAAAATGTATAAACAATTAAAGGAAACCTGCGCTCCTACGATACTTACTTAAACTTACTGGGAATAATTCCGCACTGTTGCCTTCTGCCTGATTGATCGACTAACCAAGCCCTCCAATGTCCTGGTGTACCATTAAACATAGTATTATCAACATACAAGACATCGTCTTTGTTAAATCTCAACTGGAGACTATCCCCGAGTTCTCCAACTCTATCAAACATTGCTCTAATGTAAAAACTGTCCCCAGGTTTGTCTTTGACTTCGTTGTATCGATCAAGTAAATGCTGTGCTATCAGAGTCACTTTATCAGCTGGCCTTGCTAGTTCTAAAGCAGCTTGTTCAGCTGTAGCTTGTCTCAGATCAGCCCCATTGTACTCAAGAATACGATCACCTGTTCTCAGGCCAGCACCTTCCGCCAAACATCCGGGCTGTACAGAGTGTACAAAAATTCCAACGCCGTTACCTCCGACCAAGGATATACCGAGATTAGAACATTTCCGTGTTTCTATGAAGAGGTACCTAGGCTCTGTAGGCGGAGGGCTTTTTCTGCTCTGATCATCCTGGGTTGGACTTCGTACAGTAGCATTTTGACGTTGTAGAGTAGTAACTGCTTGATTTATCTGGGCACGAGTAAGAGTGTTATTTCCGCTTCTCAGAGTCTCCATTGTAGCAGAGTTTCTAATACTGTCCAAAGCCGTGCTGTTTCTCAGGTCCAACGCCGTAGAATTTCGAAGTTCAGGATTACGCACATTGATATCAAGAGATGCTGAATTTCTAATGTCTCTGTCTCTGTCTTGAGTACTCCTAATATCTAGAGACGCCGAATTTCTAGCTTCTCTGTCTACTCTCATTACGTTCAAAGAAGAAGCGTCTCGTTCAGGTTCTGATGAATCTAAACTTTGAGCTGCTTTACGTGGGGCTTCTGGACTGTTGCATGGTGTAGGCGAACCACTTCTACTTCCTCCCTCTTCTCCGCCAGCCTCAGAAGAACTGGAAGAAGCCGAGCCCTCCAATTCGTTGTATTCTACAAAATTTCAAAACAATATATAAAATCAATGGATTCCAGGCTTGGTTCGACTTATATCCGATACTTTTGAATGAATTACAGATTAGAAAGCTCATTTATTCCTACAAAATGATTAATTATCCTTAGATAATAGTATTTACGTAATTCACAGCCAATACTTACTATCTGGACTGTATTGTACCAGCATAGTGATAGAATTACCACACTGCCGCAATACATTTGCTGCAAGTTGATAAGTAGCACTCCTCATATTTATGCCGCAGACTTCGAGCAACTGGTCTCCAATCTGTAATCCAACTTGTGAAGCCAAACTGTGTTCGCTTACAGTAGACACAAATACGCCACCGCTTTCTAAGCAGGAAATCTGAATCCCCAATGGCTCGACGGACTTGTCAATATGTACTCGCCGCAGTTCCCCTGGTGCTGGTCTAGGCTGTGAATAACAATAGTCTGGCATACTAGAGCGCTTATTATCTCCTCTGTTTGTTCCAGTTCCAGGACTCAGTACTTCGACATGAAATGTCGGCATTGGGCTGCCCCTGTCCGAGGTTCGTTCTATACTTCCGGTCGATAGTTTGCCGACGCTACTCTTCGACGTTACGCTGGGGTTTGAGGGAATGCGGAATCGTTGGTTTTCTTTCTTCCTCGGAAAGGTTCCTCCCTCGTACCCGTGAGTGTATGCAGGCACGTCGTACGCAGCGGCAATAGGATGAGGGCGAGGCTTGTGATAATGTAGATCCATTGACGGAGTGTGTAAGTGCCCAAACCCCGGCTGAGTAGCAGGACTGTAAGGAGGCTCGAAGCAATAAGACCTCGGGTCAGGAAGCCCAATCGATTCTCCTGATTGAGCAGACGGCAAGGAAGGGGGCGAAGGATACCTGGAAGGTAAGGAATTCTGCTGATGAGGATGAGGATGGGAGTGAGTGTAAGGAGGAAATGAGAAATTACCAGCTAGCTGCCTTGGGCCAGTCGTCGTAGACCCCATACTATAAAGTTGGGAATGCACCCTGTTGTGTTGCATGGCGTCCATCTGATTATCGTTGCTCAGATATTTCTGGGCCTTTTTCTTTGTGTAGTAATCCAGTTCTTTACCAATATGACATGATTTAACGGAGAAATCGATGCTAGTTTCCGATGGAGCAAGAGCTGCGCTTAGTCGATTTTCATTCACCTCAAATTCGTTGACCGATTTTTTATCTATTTGAATATCTTTGAACTGCACAGCGGGGGAAAAGGATTTCTGGTTGAATAGCTTTCCGGGTTTACTGAAATTAGGCAACGGACTTTCAACTGCCTTATATACGGTGTGCCTGTTGCTAACGTTTGAAAAAGTTGCCACAGGAATTGGATTAGAGTTACGATTATAATTGTAACTTTCGTACTTGGGAGGATGATTTAAAAGCACACTCAAAGGAAGCCTTTCTTTGGTTTTACGTGGGTGCAATATGGTACCGGTACCGTTCTGTATCTGTGGACCACCTCTAGCTTTTGGCCAAGTACCACCATTTTTCTCCACTTTTTCTACTCTTCGTTTGCTCCGTTTTAGAACACCGTTATTAGCTTTTTTATGATAGCTTTCTATGACAGAATCAAGCTCCGCTATTGCATCTTGTTCCTGTTCGAAAGTGTTTGGACTAGAATTTCGATGTCTCTTCTTCTTCTCTTCCCTATCTTTGCTGTGCCTACGCCCTCTTACAATGTCGATTTTCTCCCTAATATTATCCCAAGCATTACTAATACCACTAGGTTTATCACCGCTTGTTGATTTAGAAACTTTGTAAACGCTTCTATCCCCAAAATTTGACGTTACATAACGTCTATCGTAATCTTCGGATGTTGTTTTCAGCATTAATCTTTCTTGTTCAGTTTGCGAGCAGCTATTAACCATCTTATGTTTTTCTGGACTAAAATTACTATCACTGGACATAGATTTGCTGTTACTCGGAGGTAACGGAATCCCTTTCAGAGTCGTTATTGTCAATACATCTGTAGAATTATCATTAAGGATCGCCATCGCTTCGTGAGCAGAATTTAATCTGTCCATTGGCTTGCTGTTAATCTAAAAAAAAAAAAAACGTAAACATATGTATTTTTCGATATAGTATGCGTAAAATTTCATTTTACGCACACTGTGTCGAAAAATATCGTATGAAACTCTTGCGTAAAATTTTTACGCACTTGTTGCATAATATACTATTATATCGTTACATCTCAATCCTCGTACTAAACTATTTCAACGGTTTATAGTCCCAATTACTTACATTCAGCACACGATCGCCAACAGCTAAATTTCCTTCCTTAGCAGCTAGACTACCAGGAGAGATCTTGGATATGTAAACACCAAGTTCAAGAGCAATCCCGTGAGGGACTGATCCCACAGGAAGCTGTGTAGTCCGTAAAGAACGTCTGCTCATGCGCCTTCTTCGTACAGTTAATGTAGCTGGACTAACGCTACTCGTTCTTAATGTTTCAAGCACCATTCGTGTAGAAACTGATGTACAATCGACGTTGTTAACTCTAATTATGCAATCATTGACTCTTAGTTTACCATCGGCAACACTTCCTTGCGTGACTTGGGCAACATAGATCCCTCCATCGTTTGGATATTGGGGATCATCTCGGCCACCAACTAATACAAATCCAAGCTCTCTATCCGACTCTAAACACAGCCTTGTTAAGTCAAGATGAACTGTAAGCGTCTCCCATTCCGTTAACTCTGCATCAATAGCTGAATCATGACTATGACTATGACTTTGACCAAACTGACTAGACCTCAACGCGTGATCTCCGGATTCAATTTTAACCTTGAGGTCTTTAAGTTCCTTGGAAGCCTCGTTTCGCTGCTTTTTTATATCATCAGAATCCCGCAGAGCACTAGCGAGTTCGGAAACAGCACGATCTCTCTCCTTTCTCAGCCTATCGCACAGCGTTCTGATGCTTTCTCTTTCTAATACAATTTTATCTCTTTCACTGAAAGCCCAGTCTCTCCTGCGCTTTGATACCTCAGCTTCTTGAATAGCCTCTTCCAATTCTGCTTGTAGAGTATCAACAGATTTCCTCAACTTATCAAGCTCTAGATTAGCCTGGTCTAAGTTGTCCATTCTCTCTTTTTCTCTTTTAGCATAATCGCGTGTGCTGGTTTCTCGTTCTGCTTCTTTACTCGCATTATCTCGTTCGCAATTATACGAATGAGGCTCTAATCTGTGCTTGTAATCTCTGCTGGACCCTTCTGAATAATCTCCAAATTTCTGACGGAGATCGTTGCACTCTTTCAAAGCCTCGTCACGGTCGTGTAAAGCGGAGGATATTTCCCTTCTCAGAGTTTCTATTTGGTAGGAAAGCGTCTTTTTCTGAAATTCAAGACAATTTATTCAGCACAACAAAGTAGTGAATTATATTTCACGATTAAAGCGCAACATCTTTTAGATTTTGATCAATAATCTTCAGATCGAAAACCTGAAGTAAATGAAATACTAAAAATATTTGAACATTGGACCAGCGCCAGGCAAACGTCAGAGTTTAATGTCTCGAATTCCATGAATGCCTCGGAGAGACTCGGAGGTGTGCCAAATACCTGAAAAAAGTATAAAAGTGGATGAAGAAAAACTCACTTCTTCAACAAACTGCTTATTCTGATTTTCCAAATGTGTAATTTTGTTGTAGGCTTGGGTAAGGTCGTCACCAAGTTTCTCCATTTCTTTATGAACAGTATCTCTTTCACCCATTATAAGACTGTACTCTTGTAAAGCAGCATTTCTCTCTTCCGTCAATCGTTTCATATCCTTGCTAGCCTTCATACGCACAACCATAGCCTGGTTGATTTCCTTTACTGCTTCCTCATGCTGCTGTTGAACCTTGGCAAGAGCTTCTCTATATTCATTTCTTTCTCGCAACGCTATATCCCATTGCCTAATCGCAGCTGTACACTGCTGTTTCAAACCGTTACGCTCTCGTACCGCACTGATCCGCTCCTGAGCTATTTCTTCACATTGCTTCTTCAATCTCGCAGCTCCTTCTTGTGCCAATTCCAACTGGTTAATGAAAATCAATGAATTATAATTGCCGTAATATCTTGAAAGAATACAAAACAAAAGTAGATACTCAGGGCTCAAGCTCACCTTGTTAACAGCTGACGAATGTGATGATATAAGATCGTCGTACCTCTTTCTAAGAGAATCATATTCATCTTTAATAGCCTCGTATTTTCTGAGTGCCGATAAGTAGTGTTGATTCATCGCGTCTGTATTGCTAGCATCAGTAACCAAAACTTCTTGATTTTGACACCGCAATTCAGATACCTCTTTCTGTAGAGCTTGGACTTCTCGATCAAGACGTTGCTTATCGTTTACAACGTCGCTATACTTTCCCCTAAGGGTTGAGCTTTCTTGAGCTGTTGCTTCCAATTGATTCATGGCTGCCCTATGTTGACCCCGATAATATTCCAACTCTTTCATAGTATGCTCACAGCTGCGGATTGATAAATTATTACACAACCAAGGAAGTATGAAAGGAAAATTAATTCAGTTATGCAATAAGATATAAATATAAACCTGTTGCGAAGAACTATACAAGGAAAAGATATCGAAAAATTGCTTAATTTACATGACAAAACCCATCGTCAGTATAATGCTTTAGTTTTTATCACAATATACCAGTCACACATAATCATTAATTTTGTTAATGAATTTCACGATTCGAAATTGAAAAAAAAAAAAAAAACACCAAGCAAATCGTAGATCGAGATTATGAAGTTTATGGTTTAAGCAACAAAAAATTGAGTCATTTGAATCAATCAAAAGCCTAGCAATGAAAATAATATAAACGAAAAAGCGAACGAAACAAAACGAAATAAAAAAACAAACCGTCGAATAGTGTCGGAGTGCTTATGCCTAAGCAGTTGAAGTTGGTGCATGGCTGGATCACATTGGCCCTGCAAGCCATCATAGTCGCTACGACACTCCGGCCCCCCAACAGGACTCCCAACACTGCCGTAGCCTCCGCTATCCCTCTCTGCACCCCCGTATGAAACGCAATCCCAACAGCACACACCACAATACAGCAAAAACAATACAATAAAACATAAAATACGAATCATATGCACGTCAAAGGGGAATAAACGCTATTCAATAACATGCTACTTTAGTAAATATCCAAATATAGGGAAATGAGTATTTTTACATTTTGGAGAAAAATTCAATTTGAATTCATAAAAAATCATAGTATTCCTCGTAATGATGTTGCTTACCTATATTCAGTGCTCCATCTGCGGAAGAAAAATAAAGATATAACATTTATTTACATATATTGTAAAGCATAAACTGACCACAATATGTTCTTTCATTTACACGGCCCCACATATGCGTTTGCAAAAGCAATTGCGAATGTTTCAAGTATAATTTAATAATAAGTATTAACACACAGTCTGATTATTTGAACAAACAGTTTTTTCTTTTTATACAAATGATTAGATCCAACGAGGCTATTATTAATTCATTGTTACATCAAATATAGTCATAAATGTATACAGCACAGACTTTTTAGTAGTATAAAAAAAAAAATAATCCACAAAATTTATCAACACTATTCCTAGTGGGGAAGCATCAGAGAATGAGCTAGTTGCTATGGTAGCGATCGCGAGTTATTTAGTTTTTCATAGCTTTCACCAATGATGAGTCGGTGTGTTACGCTTCTGGTTTCTACTATTCATGCTTTCTTAACCAGCACATAATGAATTTAATTTTAATCAAATGTAAGGGTGAGAAAGAATAGAAACATTTCGCTAAAAAAAAAATCTGTTTCAACATAAAAAGAGCTTAAACGCCATAGCTATAACAGAGACATTAACATATTCAAATATTATCTGATAATACAAAAATTGACTGTATGGTTGTTCAACAAATGTTAAAATGCACCTAATATGGACTTTCTTCACAATTTTTTTCAACATTTCTGTAAAATGGTTTATTCAAGTGTGACATAAATGATTGAATAACTTCTGAATATTATCTGTGAATGAAAATATCAGAAATTGAATACGATGATGATAAAAACCAAAGCGATGTAATGGATTGAATGCAATTTTAAAGCGGAACAAGGTTTTACGCCCTAGAGTTTAAATTTTGTAACGATATAGAATTTTCAATGCAGAGAATTAAACAAACTTTGAAGAAATATTGACGATATTTTTTGTATTTTTAACGCTTACCACTACTTCCGGCGCTGTCCAGCGAAGATGTACCAGATGCCATGTCGGTTAAGTATTTCTATTGAAATCCTATCATGTGTGTATTATTTGAGCCAAGAATACTGGATTCTGCCTGAAAGTAATATAATTTTTTTTATTGTTTTATCTCCCAGACTAAGAACAAAGGAATAAATAAATAAATAAATAAATGAATAAGTCGCGTTTCAACATCCGATAGTCAAAATTTGTTTAAATAATTAACACGGGAATAGAAGTTGATAAATGTATTAGTGGAATTACTTTGACAGATGTAGCAATTGCGTATTTGCAAAGTGTTTACAAAACTGACAGTTTTCGGATTTTTTCAATTCTAATTATCACGCAAATTAAAGGTTAGCCAGCGGTACGGTTATTGTTCTACGTATCAATTAACGATGAATTAATTTTTTAAATCAATATTTCAAATAATATGTTTAGTATAAAAGTGTGTATTAATCTTAATCTTAATATAATATAATGAAAGGAAAAGCGTATGTTTTTCGAATGGTCATAAGGTAAGGCGGACTAGTCTACATTTTGATGATGTGTCCAGGCTTATACTTTATCTGTCATTTGACGTTGCAATACGACGATAACATCTTCCTGGAAGTCGATAAAAGACAGATGAACTTTACTAGATGACGATGTAATAATCGCAATCACAATCGAGTGTTTAATTATTATATTCTAATGGATAAAAAGCGAATTATCCATCGGTGTTGTTCCACTTATCGCACTCGTGCCCTGTAAGGCCGTTCCATTACGCTTTAACTAACATCACACACTCCTATTTAACCAGCACAACACTACCTTCGGTCGAAACATTCCCGATAAATTATAATACGACTAAACCGAGTCTTCTTTATGATTAGTATTAGCACCTCACCTGTTACACCAACAAATCTGACAATTAGCCATTTTTCATTCACTACAAGTTCGACTTTACATCAACCTGAGACAGCATCAGCAGCATCAACCAATAATAAATATGTTTATGAATGTTTACTCCGTGACATCGTTGTCTAACTATATCAGTGGCGACATCCTGATACAAGTAGGGGAATCCTCGCAGAGATGACGTGTTACCGTGTGTGTTACTAGCGCTGATCTCTGATGCGTGGGCAGATTGCGAACAGCTTTATACTCTCGCGTCTCGATATCAGACCAAAGTCTATGGTCGCTCGAAGCGCACGCGCGCAATTTGAGATTTAGATTTATAACTTTGGATTTAACTGATTATACGAGTTACGACCACGGATATTATTTTCCATGCTCGTGATTGGGACTTATGTCAGAATCGGATGATTTTTTTTCAGCTATAAATTTCGTTTTTCAGATCAAAAACTAACATAACTTGATTTTGTTATACAAAATTTAGCAATGCGTTTACTTATTATATGGAAAGATTTTTGAAGAGAAAGGGAATGCAGAAAATTTATTACACAAAGAAGAATAATTTTTTTTTTTTTTTTTATCATAGTTATTATTATCGTTAATATCCATATAATTATCAATAACTACAGTAAAACACAAAACAAAAAATGTGATATCTGTACATTCTCCTTACATGAATAACATAAACTCTTGTATACCAGTATGATAGCTTACAATAGGAAGAAACTAAATTATAATATTCACAGATATTTTACAAGGTAGAAGAGACGCGGCAGGCGCACACACTGCGCTTTTTTTTGTACCTAAACAATCACATGTAAAAACAAAAAAGACCATTTTATTATTATTATCATCATCATCATCATCATCATCCCCTTCTGCAATAATTAAAGATAAACTAAATGTTTGCGCAATGTGTGCGCCATAAACACCCCAATTTTTTTTCTTTATTTTTTTTTTTTGTTTTTTGTTTTTTGTTTTTATTCACATACGCAATATAAGTTTCTCTCATTTCTTCGTTCACTCATATCATTTCTACTTCTACACTGTACATATGCACAACGCATCTTTTACACTGTACATGCACACACGCTCCACAATTATCTGCGCTGCCTTAACTCAGCTATTTTTCAGGGATGAACGAGACCCAAAGAAAGAAAGAAAAAAATATATATCAGGATACCCAGACGTCTTTCAAATTCACTTAATTTCCTCATAATTCAATGTATCTTAATGTATCCCTAACATGTCGTATTGCGATCTTTAATCACAATCAGACATGTAAAAAAAATATATATATATATATATGTATTCAATTGTAGTAAAATGCTACGAATTCAAAAGTAATGAAATAATATTTTTTTTTTTTTTTTCAATAATAGCTATTAAAAACTGCATGAACATTACAATTTCAACATGATTTAACAATATGGTAAAACGTTACTCTCTTCTGGTGAGAATTGAAAAGTAAAAAAAGTAATGAAAAGAAAAGAAAAGAACAAAACATCAAATGTTAAATAATGTTGCAATTGGCACGTAGGTATAAATATAATATAAAGGGATTTTAACATTTATATGTATTGTAATTGATTTGAATATGGTATTAATAATAAATCTTTAATGAAAAAAAAAAAGACAATCAAAATTTCCTGCATAAACTCTTTTTAATTAATTTATAATCATGTTTCCCGTCCATCCCTGTAATTCTTTACATTGTTTTTTTTTTTTTTTTTTTTTTTTTTTTTTTATTTTTTATTTTTTTTATTTATTTATTTTTTATTTATTTTCTTTACCCTAGAGGTGTTACGCTCTATGCACATCAGCATAGTAGTATAGTAAATAGATAATTACTTATTGTAGTGTTTTTTTTTTTTTTTGTTTTTTTTTATTCATTATTATTATTTTTTAGGGCCTCGTGTAATATAATATAGTGTAATTTCTGGTCTATACATGTAAGCGCATTATCATCTTGGACACAATTCTAAAGAGTCTATGATGCAACGCACTTGATGAGTTCGCACTTGAGCATTGCAGGGTGGTAAGGTGGTGGGAATAGGGTGCACATGGGGGCAGCGTCAATGATGAATGAGATCGATCATACCCGACAGTGGTATGATATTCTTTTAAGCCCCTTAGTTTTCTGGGATGGTACAATCTAACTAGCCCGTATATTAATATTTATATTTATATTTATATTTGTAATAATAATAATAATAATAATAATAATAATAATAATAATAATAATAATAATAATGATAATAATGATAATAATAATAATAATAATAATAATATTAATAATTAATATTACAAATTTTTTTTATAATGTACATAACGCTAGGCATAATAATATGTTACATCATGTCTTCGGGGGGAATATGATACACTAGGGATATTTCTACTTAGGGTAGAACCTTAATATTTTATATTTTAATTTTTTTTTTTCTCTCTTCTCTATAAGTCTAACTTAGTTTTTTTTTTTTTTTTTTCATTTTTATTATTTTTAATCTTTTTATTTTCTTCTTTCTACTTCCGACAGCAGTAGAATAGTAGCAGCAGCAGCAGCAGTAACAGCAGCAGCAGCAGCAGCAGCAACAGCAATTACTATTACAATATAATACATAGGTATTTATATAGAGCAATATTATACAAAAACACATCACATATTGCGGACCAAGAAGGGCCTCTTTATATTTTATGCAGATATCGTTAAATAATTAAAATCACAGTAGTTATGCCCTCGCTGGCTCACTTAATTTACAATATTTATTTCTAAGCTTAAAAATTAGCTCTTGTTTATAGGTAGATTATTTTATTAGTTAGCTGTGTGTACTATCCATATAGGTAGGTATATGTATAACTTTTGTCTGGAGAAGTGAGTATAGGTAAATGTTCACATCGGGGCGGGGGGGTTGGTAAAAGACTTTGAGGATGGAGGGGGAACGCCTAACTGAAACTCACTTGTTGGGGAGACCAAGAGTGACGTCGGTCGCCCCCACAAACTGTCAGTAAATTAGCAACCGAGCCAATCAAAGCTTAGTCCATAATGCAAAAAGGGGAGGTACGCACAGATATCAAAACCATGCTAGCCTCCCCTATATACCCCCTCCCCCTCTCTAAGCCTACAATCTTACGTAGAGCCGGCAAGTCGAGGCCAGTTCTGCATTTGATTGTCAAGGGTGCGACTGAATCAATATTTATCCAACATTGGTATTATCCAATACATTTGGGATGTTCCGAGGCTTCATGCCATCGTCGAAACATCCAGCCAAGTAAGGAAGTAAGTAATAACAGCGGAAGCCAACCAGCCAACCAGTCTCAAACTGTTGCGATGACGATCAGTAGGTGGGCAATCTCCGCAACTCGGTGTAACAAGTCTGGCGCAATGCGAGCGAGGCTATCATTAGCAAAATCGCACGCTGGAAATATGTGCACCACATAGGCAGCCTAGAAAATGATAAAAACAAATTACAAGTTTATTCATTTTAGTTCCATTTTTTTGTAATAAAGTTAGACCATTGAACTTCATTCAGTAAATTAATAGATATTAATTAATAAAATGCGTAAAAGCAGCTAAGAAAAAAAGAGGAAAGAGAATGCTGACCTGTTGTGAGCCAGGTGCAGCTATGTTGACAATTCCTGCGGCTTGTTTCTGTTGTAAGTAGGTGATGAATCCGGTCTGAAGATTTTTACTCTGCTGAAGAACATCCATGTGATCTCGTCCACACGGAAGTGCCAGTAGCATGCAGTGTTCGTTGTCAGTCTGTAATGAAATGTTTGTTATTAATAAATTTTCCAGCTACTATACGACCTACTAAAATTGACAAAATTACAGCTTGAACGAGATTCAAACTAAAATAGTAGCTTCAATCCATCTGAGAGCCATACCTGCATTTTTCTAGCGACTCCGTCGACTTGTGTTTGCTCCAATCGCATTCTCTGAGCTATTCTGAGCGGGGGTGTAGACCCATCGCTATTACAGGGCAGACTGTCTCTGGCTACATTAGGATTTCCAAATACAAAATGCATCTGTACAGCTGCTTGATCGTTCTTAAGTGCAAGCAGACCCTGCCACATGACAGGGTACCGCTGAAGCAACATTAACAGTGAATCAGCTTGCGGTGGAACTTGAGAAGCGTGAGGTGGCGTTGAAACTTGTAATCTTCTTGGTCGTTCTGGAGTAATGGCTCTATCCGTTGGAGCTTCACTGGCTGTAATTGGGTATTGTGACCTGATATGAGCCGGTGGTGGTTCGTAGTATCCTCCTCTCGCACCTGTCCCTGCTGCAGCAATGGCGGCACCGGTACCGCTGTATTGCGGAGGTAGACGTGCTGCACCGTGCAACATGTAGACCTGAGCGACTTGAGGACTGTCCGTAGCTCGATCTTGAGGTGTTCTTGTTCCTCGTCTCAACTCTAAAGGTGGACTGTGGCTCTCGTCTCCACCAGCCTCAAGTTTAGGATCTAGTGGTAAATGAGGTGACCTGGTACCTGGCACATGATAAGCGATACGTGGGGTACTTAGTGCCTCCTGTTGAGCACGAAGATACTGATATTGCAGAACTTGTGGGTGAATGTAATGGGCTGGAAGATCACCACGAGTTAACGGTCCGTAGTGATTGACGACGTCTCCCTAAAATTATATAACATTATTGAAAAGTTCCTAAAAGCACTAATTCGAATTGAACAATATCAAGCAAATCTGTTATTACTTATGCGAACAAAAAAGAATCGACAATATTTTCAAATAGTCAGAAAATCATAGTTTGCTGAAATTTAATTAATCTATTTGATTTACTGTATACGTTTTTCTATCTTGTTAATCATGCGATTTTTTTAATTAAATTTTGCAAAAGCAGGGAGTTATGTACCTGAGGAGTATTAGCATGGTGGTGGGCAGGTGGGGGCAATGGGGGGCTCTGGGAGCGATGAGGAGGGCCTAGCCCATACTGACTCCCTGGGGACGGAGTGGTACCCGCGCCATGCTACCAAAACCAAGCATTATTAGTTTCATTTGATAGTTCTCTCTGTCACGCAGTTAATATACACTTGAAAATTCCAAAATTAGTTCTTGTAGCAGTTATTTGCACACAAAGTTAACTTGATCGACCCATTTGCTTCGTGAGAAAGAATAATTCAGAAAAATTGATCGACTCTGAGAGTTGGTTTGATGAATAATTTGTTCAAATTTAAATATGCATGTAATTTAGAATTTTGCATAAAAATACAAAAATATCTAGAAAAGTTTTTCTATTCAAGATTAAGCAAATTTATTTCAGAAATGACTGTGAGCAGTGTATTATCTGATAATTTTACAATTCACAGCAACTGTTGGGACCTCAGCAGACGTCGCCGTCACCTGTTAGTACTTCATGCCAATATTAAGCTATTGTAATAAGAAAAAGAAATAATATTTACCAATGAGGCTTCATAATTTGGAATTGGTACTCCTCGACCTTGTGGGCTTGCTGTGGGAACCATTATACAGCCAGACATAGACACTTCGACTTTTGGTGGCTCCATAGCTACAGAAATCTGTAATAATTGCAATACGATTAGAAATAATGAAATCTATTCAAATGCAAATCAAGCAGCGCAGGAAAAGATAAGTACCTGAGATTTTGGTATTGAAGATCGTGAACAACTCGCACCAGTTACAACCGGCTGCATACTAATGAGATGGGGTTGTGTCGGAGGACTGGCCACCGCTCCCGTCATTATCGGAGGAGCCACAGCCTGAAGTAGATGTGCCTTTGGATTAAGCGGATGTGGTTGTCCTCCGATAGTTTTAAGTGTAGCTGGCTGGGCAGGAGGTTGATGAACTCTTTGTGTAGTAACAGTTACAACATTTCCTGGATGAATGCTGACTGGCAATTTTTGAGGAATATTGACAATAGCTGGTGCCTGTTGTTTGACTGCCTGAAGTAGATGTTGTTTCGGATTAGGTGGAGCAGTGCTGTTCAACACAGGCGACATTGGCTGTCCTGGTTTGATATTAGCTCCGTTACTCTGATGGGCCTTTATTCTCGGACTAAGACTTGGAGGAGGAATCTTCCCTCCCGGAATTTGCAGATGGAGTCCTTGAACAGCTTGCACCGGCTGCTTGACAATATTTTGCACTATGGTCTGGCTAGAAATATTTGGCATAGCTGGCTTTGTAATAATTGGTTGTAGAACCGGATTCACCAGCTTACTGGCATTCAGAACATGAGCCTTCAGACTTGTAGGTGGTTTGACTTGAGGAGTAGCTGTTGTTGTTGTCGTCTGAGTCACTACAATGTTTGGTGATACAGCCTTTGGCTTCACCATTGCTGATGTTGGCTGTACAATGGGAGATTGCGGCGTAGCTATTACAGTTGGTTGTGGCTTAGGCGGAACATGAAGTTGCGGTTGCGGTTGCACTTGCGGTGGGGGTAGCGGTTGGGGTAGCGGTTGTTGTGGCAATACTGGCTGCGGTTGCGGCTGACAAATTGGTTGTTCCACAGTTACAGTGGGCAAATTAACTTCTTGTTTTACTTCGACCTTTGGTGGAACTGGATTGGATGAGACACTGCGAGACCTAGGTCTTGCCGTTGCTTGCTGTAGACTTGGAGAAATGACAGCGATTGTTGCCTGTGACTCAGAAATGGATCTTGCATTCTGTACATTTCCACCTGCAGTCGAGACCGGTATGTATTGGCCTTCTTCGGACTCTCGCATTGGAATAAGCAGTCCTGTAACTGGATCTATGAGTGTCATTGGTTCGAGCGAGGCAGGTTTTTGAGTTTGCAGAGAAACCTCCCTTGGAGTTTCGACTACTTTAGAGGTGGTCTCTTCATTGACAGCGGGTTCTGGTTTGGTAATAACTTCCTGTGGAGTCTGTAAAATTTCCTTGCTCTTTTCCTCGCTACTATCGTCGTTGTTTTCTGAAGTTCTGCGAGCAGTAGCCTTGCGAGTAGCCCTTGGTGACTTGCGCGATTCGGTTGGTGTAGACTGCGGTTGTAATTGTTGAGCACCTCGTGGAGCATTGTTGTGTCTAGTACTACGTCTAGTTGCATGAACACCTGCAACAATAGATTTGTTTACAGCAGAGCCACGGATAACATCTTCTATAACATCATCGACTGTTGTGCGACTACCATCTTTTTCAGCCAATCTTCTTGACTTGCGAGTATTTGCTGCAGGTGAAATAAATTCCTCGGGTGGTACTTCTTTGACAGCAGCAACTGGCGTTGCGGGTTGTGCATTAGGTCCTGTAGCATTAGGTCCTGGTGATTTAATAGTTAGAATTAAACGCGGTCGACCAGCATTATCTTCCTCGCTATCGTCGTGGAATTCATAAACATCTGCTGGTAATTTCTTCTCAGTATGATGCTTACCTCCTCGCGATGATTTACCACCACGTCGTTGCGATACGTTAGACGAACTTCTACCCCCACGTCTCGTGGTAACACCTCCACGTCCGCCACCACCTCTGCGATTTTTAGGTCTAAGTCGTCGCCCCCTTGTCAATTCGGTTTCACAAGTTTCTACACCTTCGTCTTGTTCGTCATGTGCCATATCTTTTTTCTCCTCAATTTCAGCTGGCTCAGAATCGAACCAATCTGCTTCGTTCTTACTAGTGTCGTGAGAATCGCTGTTCAACTCTTGACTATGCTGTGTCTCTTCTTCTATGTCATTTGCTTCGCCGTCACATAGAGCATCAACCTTTTTAATCACACTTTCAATGTTTACTTCTTTGGCAGACCAGTAATCGCTATCTTCCTTACTATCAGTTGGGTCTTCTTTAGTTGGATCGAGAGCCAAGGGATCACTACCTGGTTCTCTGAGTGGATCTACAGATTCGTCTTCTAATTCCATATCTTCCGCTTTGAATGCTTCCACCTTTTCTTCTTTAATTTTGACAACTTCATCCTTCGGTTCTTCTTTGATTTCACATTTTTCCAACAGTTTAGGCTCGATTTTAGGTACAAGATTGCCGGTAGTTTCAGTCACGCAATTAGTCAAGTTGATTTTTTCTGTTTGGGTGGTCAAATTGCCAAGCTCCTGCTTCTCCTGTTTCAATTTCATATCCAATTCATTAGACATTTGTTCCATTAATTTTCCAGTTTCTATGGCGTTAGTTTTTATGACATCACAGCAAGGTTCTTCTTCTTTGATTTGTAACGGCTGAGTCGGTTGTATAGGCGGAGTAAGTTGCATGGGCTGTGTACTCTGTGTATTCTGAACAATTGGTGTAGTGTGAACTTCAGAACCAACTTGTCGCTGACTTGGAGTGAAAACTATTGGTTGCTTCTGTGCTGCCTGCGCAGTAACAGTATTTGATGATACGATTGGCGTCGTCACATGTGTAACAACGGTTTGCTGCGCGCTTGAAACAAGTGGCACATGAGGTTTGGCGAGCAATAGTCCTTGAGAAATAGGTGTTTGTCTTTGATTATTCACAATCTGTGGCGGAATTGTGGGTTGAGTCATGACCAATCCGCATTTTGGTATCACCGCAGGCACTGGAGACTTTGGAGGTGCTTGCGCAATTACTGGCATTACGGTTTTTATCAGCGGCTGAGATGTGGGGATTATTGGTGGTCCCACATTGAGCACAGACTTGGGAGGAATGTGTTGTTGTTGACTATGAGCTACGATAACAGGACTCGGTGTAGATATTCGTGGAATATGTGTTGTCAATAATTGCATGCTTGGGGGCTCTGGCTTCTGCCTTGGCGACAATAAGCTGTTATCCGTAATTATCGGTGGTTTGTGCTGCTTGGGAGAGAGTAGACCTTCTTCAGTCCCAACAGGCTTTCCAAAAGCTGGACTAGAAGTGCCGGCATGTATTTCAATCTTTGCTGTTTCTGGTATGTAAGTTGGTGGCTGATTCGGCGACGGCACTTTTGGCGAGGTTGAAGCCTTGCTCGGAGGTTCTGGCATTACAGCTGGAGACAATTTAGGTTCTACCAATCTCTGCGGCCCGTTGGGATTAACCGGAAGTAAAGTTTCAATGACAGATTTATTCATAGACTCAGTATCCCTCGAACTTTTAACCGAACCCGAAGCAAGAGGTGGAATCGGCATGTAAGGTCGAGGTGGTATGCTCAAAGTAAGCGGTGGTAGTCCTCCGCGAGGATAACTTGGAACTAAGGCCCTCATGCCAGGTGCATGTTGTATAACCGGCTGTTGGCTAGCAGCTGCAGAATATACTTGCTGAGCAGGAGTGTCCGGTCTATGAGCAGTGATTGGTACGCTGACCGGTAATCGTGCTGGCGGTGGTGGCGGCGGTAGTGGTGGTAGCGGAGGCGGAGGTGGCGGAGGTGATGTTTTGTTAAAGTTGGGTATATACGGCATTGAACCACGACACCATTGTCCATTGAGCGATAACTGTTGCGGCACTCTTGGAGACAGCTGGGCTGGAACCAATGGAGGAATTCTCGAAGGTACCAACGGCGGTAGAGGCGTAAGACCCGGTGTCAGAGGAGCATTTTGTGCTCTAGGAGAAGTTTGTCTTAATGGTCCCATCTGGGACTGAGGTGAGACTGGTAGTCTTTGATGAGAAGGCGATGCAGTAGTACAAGGCCGCGGACTGACGACTGGTAATCTCAACGGATCAGGCAAGATAGGTAATCCTGGCGTGCTCGTTGGGCTGAGTAACGCTGGTTTGTATTGAGGCAAAGGTGGAGGAGGTGGCGGTGGAGGCGTCGACGTAGGAAGCGACGTAGGAAGCGGAGCTTCTTGAATAGGTTCTACTTCGGCTTGTGGCTTTATATCTCGAGGCTTGTGATCACTCAATTTCCATGAATGTGCAATCACACATGCCGGTGGACTGGAAGTTTTACCAGGAGTAGCTGGTAGGACGTGGTTGTCGATTGGTTTTTCCACTGTTACAGTTTTAGCAGGAGATTTGTAGAACGAGGGTATATCTGGGGTCTTTGGTGGCTGTGAGAGGTCGAAACTTTCGTAACTAGGATCTTCCTCTGTATCTGTATCAATTTGCAAGTCATGTTCACTCTGAGGTGTATCAGGTTTCAAATCTGCTTCCACTTCAGTAGATGCGTTAAGACTCTCAACAGCCTGTTGCATCTCCTCGACATCTTCTTGGGGTGCATCTGCAGATGGCTCATTGGTGTTTTCACCCTCAGCCTCCTCTTCGCCTTCGTACGAAAAGTCCCCTGTCGAACCGCCGAATGTTTCCTCAAGTAAAGCAGCTACTGCGTCTTCAGTTTCTTCTTGTGAAATAATCACACGAGGCTTGTCTTCGACTTGCTGCGGAGGTGGCGATGGAATTACAGTCTCAGTATCATCTCTACCCCCGGATTGCCTTGTGCTCTCCCTTTCCTCGGGTTCTGAGATACTTTTGACTGCATTTTCGTGAATTGTTTCATCGATATCTGTACCAAATCCTGGAATTAATTTATCCTTTTTCTTTTCTGGCTTATTAATGTGACCAGGCAGTGGAGGAGCTGGGGGTATTACAGCGGATACCGTCGATGGAACTTTAGGTATAGGACTCAAAAGAGCATCTCTGGGTGTAGACGGAGTCGGTGACATCATTTTTGTTAACAATGGACTACTGGCTCGTGGTGGACTTGGATCTGCACCAAGATGAGGTAGAGTTCCAGTTTTATCGTGATGATGGTGATGGTGATAGTCCTTTCGGACTCTCTCCTCCTTAGATTTCTTCCTTTTCTTCTTCTTTTCCTTAACTTTTTCCAGAACTGTGGTCGGAGTAGATGGTTCGATACTGTCATTGTCATCTGTGAATCTGAATACATCATGATCATGATGCTCCCCACCACCAGGTGGTTTAGGTGATGTTGGTAAACCAAGTAGTTTAGCTTCGATTTCTCTTCCAGCTTCAGCCAAATCAACGCTATTTTCATCTTCGGGTTGATGTCGTCGCTTCTTTTCCTTCTTTCTTTTCTCTCGTTCTACTCCCAAGACTGGACTGTGTGCACCATCGCTGTCTGAACCATATGTATTCTGAACTGGGAGATTATTGAGTCTACTAAAGAACCGGTTCGGAAGATCATCTTCTTCGGAGAGAGGGCCAAATATATCTTCCATTCTCTGTGTATCTCTACCCTCTTGCCTGTTTAGTCTTTTTCGTCTAGCCTTAGCTTTGTCTTCGCCGTTACGTTCCCGTCGTTTTTCTTTTTTATTTCGTTGTTTCTTGTCGGCGTGCATTCTATCTTCGGAACTTTCAACAGGCTCTGTCTTAATGCTAGTTTCTATTATTACAGCGTTTGACTTGTTCTTGTGATCTATACTTTCAGGCAAATCTAGCTTCGAGCCTTCCTCGCTTGATATAGAATTCTTCTGACGTTTTTGTTTCTTTTTATGAGATTTCTTTCGTGATTCTCTCTCATGATTATTTACCGGATGATTCATGTGGAATGATATGGGAAGTCCTTCTTCGTCATCTGATGTTCTGGGTTCCTGTTTGATGGTTGTGCTGTTAAGAAGACCCGAAGGTTTTAATGGGTTCGGTTTTTCCTCAGTATCGGCAAAACCCAGGTCAACATCACTTTCGGAAAATCGTTCTGTCTTAACTTTATGAAGTTTAGTATTAAACGATTCATCTTCCTCGCTAGTATCAGAATGAATACGAGACCGTGAACCTTTTCTGGATAGTGATTTGGCTCTAGCTGAATCAGATTCCGACGTAACGTCGTCTTCGGTCATGGCTTTACTGCTTGCAGAGTCTCCATCCCACGATGTGCTCTGTTTCTTCTCTTCGCGCCTAGCTCGGCTCTGTTTTAACTGCGAGAATTTATCTTTGAGACGCACTTGTCGTTTCTCTTCTTCCAACTTTTGCATATTCTTTGTAGAACGTGCCTTTACTTTGTCGTACATACTGATATAAGCTGGCTCATCGTCAATTATATCAAAGATTGAGTGTTTCTTAGGTTCGTCGCTATCCGTATCAGAACCTGAATTACGTCGAATCCTCGGCATTTCAGGGGTGGATAGAATCCCATTGTCAACGTCACTGTGCATAGCTAACATCGATTGATTATCCCTAGTGTGGTGAGCCGCAGGTTGATCTATGGAGTCACTTCTTCTCGATAATTCTAATCGGTTTAAAAATTCTTTATCAGGTTCGTGTGTGACTCGAGGGCTTCTTTCTCTGTTTTCTTTTTCTGTACGTTCCGAGCGACTCTTCTTACGTTGCTTTTCCTTTCCCTCGCGGTTTTCTCGAGCCTCGCGACTCTGTTCCTTAGATAGTTCGCAATGAGAAGAATCTCTCGTTTGACTGTCCCTGTTATCTCTATTGTCTCTGTTATCTCGATTCTCTCTGTTATCTCTACTATCTCTACTATCTCTATTATCTCTACTATCTCTGCTGTCTCTATTTTCTCTGGTATCTCTATTATCCTGCTGCTGAACAGTTGGTTCTCTGTTTTCACGACCTTCCCTGCTTTCCCTACTGCCTCTATGCTCGTTTCGATGCTTTCTATCTTCAGACTTTCGGTTTTGTCTTGGCCGATCTTTACTGTCTCTTCTGTGTTCTGATATCCTCATTCGTTTCGCTTCATCTTCAGGACCATCTTGCGAAGATCCTCGACGTTTTGTGGTAACAGGAGCTGGAGAGGTTTGCAATTGCGAAGGCAAGTGATGATTTTCAGTTATTTGCCTTCTGTCCTCGCGTTCCCTTTTCTCTTTGTCTTCTCGTTCACGTCGTTTCTCTCTTTCAATTTTCTCTTTGTCCCGCCTCTCCTGCTCTTCTTTTTCACGCCTTTCTCTATCTTCTCGTTCTTTCCGTTTTTCTCTTTCGTGTTTTTCTTTATCTAGCTTTTCCTTCTCCTCCCTTTCTCTCTTCTCTTTGTCCATACGATCTCTGTCTTCCTTCTCCTTTCGTCGCTCTCGTTCTAGTCGGTCTTTTTCTTCCCTATCCCGTCTTTCCTTTTCTTCTCTGTCTCTCCTCCTCTCTCTTTCTAATCTCTCTTTTTCTTCTCTTTCTTTTTTACGGTCTTTTTCAAGTCGTTCTCGCTCCTCTTTTTCTCGTCTTTCTTGTTCTTCTTTCTCTTTCCTAAGACGTTCTTTATCTTGTTTTTCTCTTTCTAAGCGTTCGTTTTCTTTTCTCTCTCGTTCTTCTCTTTCTCTCCTCTCCTTTTCTTCCTTGTCTCTCCGCTCTTGCCTGTCTCTCTCTTCGCGTTCTCGCCTCTCTTTATCTAGCCTCTCTTTTTCGCGTCTATCTTTTTCTTCCTTCTCTTTACGTTCTTGGCGTTCTTTTTCTTCTCTATCTCTCTTCTCTTTGTCTTCTTTTTCTTTCTTTTCTCGTTCTTCTCTTTCTTTTCTTTCTCCCTCTTCTTTTTCTTTATTCTCTTTTTCTCTTCTCTCTTTTTCTTCACGTTCACGTCTCTCTTGTCGTTCTTTTTCTAGCTTTTCTTTCTCCCACCTTTCCTCTTCTCGTTCCTGCCTCTCTCTCTCTTCTCGTTCTTTACGTTCTTGTCTTTCTTTTTCTTCTTTATCCCTTCTCTCTTGTCTCTCCTTCTCCTCCTTATCTCTCTTGTCTTTGTCGTCTCTGTCTCTTCGATCATGTTTGTTCTCTTTATTTTCTTTAACGTCTTTGCTATTATTTTCTTGTTGTTCATTATCCGTATTACCAGAAGGATGCAATCTATCATCTTTATCTTCCTTATCTCTCCTCTTCTCACCGCCGCTTTCATCCTTTCGTGATCGTCTCGAAGGATCTTTGCTCTTACTATGCCTAGAGTCCCTGCTATCTCTGCTGTCCTTGCTGTCCTTGCTATCCTTGCTGTCCTTGCTGTCTTTGCTGTCTCTACTATCTCTACTATCTCTTGAATCACGACTGTCTCTGCAGTTTCCACCATCTTTTCGCAATCTAGCTCGTGGGGTTTCTGCCTGGCTTGTAAGAATCGAAGAAGTTTGGCACGTCGTGTTAGCCGTAACCAATGTAACGACTGCCTGACTTGTGCATAAACTGGTATTTCCAGTTCTAGCTGCTGCGATACTAGATGTGATAACTATGCTACTTATGCTACTGCTGCTGCTAAGACTACTAACAGATACACTGCTGTTACTGCTGTTACTGCTTACTGCGCTAACGTTAGTTACGCCAACCAAAACAACAGAAACTGGGGGTAGTTCGGGGCTAACTGTTTTTACCGTCACACTAGGAGTTACAGGAGTTGTGGGTACGGGAGGATGCACACAATTATGAATGGCTGTTCTTGAATCAGTCTTTTGTGATGGAGACACTGTCAAACTGGATGAGGTAGTGCTAACCAAAGTTGTAACCGTAGTAGTAGGCTGCACAGGTGGATGGCTAGGAAACGGATATTGAAGTCCAACTTTCCCAGCGTTACCAACGAGGCTAGCGGCGCCGATGATAGACCCGACTCCAATAACACCAGTGAATTCTCTGGGTTCATATTTTTCGTTAAAATTTTCAAGTCTCTTAGAGTCTTCGTCAAAAACGCTCCTCTTAGCAAGTACAGACTTCACAATATCGGAGGGTTGTACTTCGTGGAGATCCAGGTCCAACAGTTTATGCCTAAACCTAAACCTCTCAGAGGTAGTATCAAGCTTTGCCAAAGCGTCGCCACCAGCGGCACTCAAAGCTCTGGATCCGGACCATTTCTCATACTTTTCATCCAGCGATCTAATCCTCTCTTCCAAACTGGGCGACTGCGGTGCTGTTTCACTATCCGAACTCGTAGGACTAAGACTCAAGTATCTTGGAGGTGGTGAGGCCGGAGGCTGAGGTGCAGCTCTTGGACTAGGAGGCGGAGGAAGAGCAGGGGGACTGGCAACCTTTGCAGGTTGCACAGTGGGGGCTCGACTGCTACTGTTATTGTTGTTGTTCATCATCTGAGCAGCGAACCTAGGCAAAGGTAACGACAGTGGTCCGTCATGACTCCTCTCTCGAAACCTCCTCGGTTCACTGGGCACCAAATTCTCTGGTCTTTCGTCAACGAGCGGAGTTCCTGGCCTGGATCCGTCATGATGCTCGTGGTGTCTCCCAGTGTCCCTTCGCCGCTTGCAAGGACCGGGTCCACCTCTTCCTTCGCAACTACCACGCCGCGTACCGTGATGTATTAATGTTTTGCTCTCGCTGACCCTTCTAACATCCATTCCTTTTCTCCCAGAGTGCGAAGTTACCAGAAGAGAGGCAAGCTCAGGTTCGTCGTCTTCGCACATTACTGTGCTGTCAAGTTTCAGTCGTTTCTTTGGGGTAAAACTCTCGTCTCCGCTGCTGTGGCATTCTTCGAGCTGCTCCAACAGATGGACTCGTTCTTTCTGAAGATGTCTTATGTCTGGCGGAGGAAGGAGAGGCGGTGGTGGTATTGGGGGCTCGACGCTAGTCACGACACTTTGTACCGTGTGACGACGTGGCGGTGGACAATCTTCGTCCGGTAATTTAGTATCTCCGATCGACCCCGCCTCGTAATCATCATGGCTGGCGCCACTCCCTTGACTGAATTCATCGTAGCTTCGAAACCTCCGAGGATTTGGTTCCGTGTAATCGCCCTCATAGTACGGATCCGTTTGGTATCGACGTGTGCTACGTGATACTGCTGTCGGATGGGCAGGACTTGCTCCCGGTGTACTTGAACCTCCCGGGGTACGAGTGTAGCTCGCTGTTCGTGCTCGAGGTGGTGTTTCGTAACGGGTAAACCTGCTACCCGCGTTTGGGACTGTAACTGCTGACTCGAAACTACGCTCTCTTCTGGAACAAGAAGTTGACAAAGTTTTTGGTAAAGAATAATAATCATAATAATAATATTTAAGCTTGAGCAATAAGTGTATAAAACACCTTAAAAGGGACTTTAATCATTATAAACTTTTGGAATTATATTTGCCTGTGATTAAAAAAAAAAAAAAAATTTGAAGAAAAAATTTACACTAATTCCATAAAAAATTTCTCTTTTGTAATATTTTTCAACATGTTTTTAGTCAACAAAATTAAGTTAATTAATTTAGTAATGATAAGATTATTGATTAATTATTTGACAAACAGTAGGAAAAAAAAAATTATGGAAAATATGCGTTGAATAAACATCATTTTTATAAGGTAATTTTATAAAATTCAAGAAATTTACAAAGTTCGTTACAAAGTTATAGGAGTTTCAAGGAGTTCGTGTATTTTTGTGGTAGAGACCTTCTTCGACTACATTGCAATAAATTTCGATTTAATTACTTCATGTCCAGAAAAAGAAAAAAAAAAAAAAAAAAAACTTTATCAAACATTAAAATGCAAAATCCTGTGAATCTAGGATTTTTTTTTAAATATCTATTTTTCGGATATAGAGGTCCGAAAATGTGAAGATTCGTTCAAATAAGCAAAGTCTTTTTTTTTTTTTTTTTTATCACTAAATTACGCAAGCTTACGGCTTCATTTTAAATCGATTAAAAAAATTGATGGGCGTATACTTTCATCAAACCGCGGAATAAGTTTTCTTCTTGGAATCGAAAGATAAGATCGTATTATTATTATTATTATTATTATTTTACAGCTATAGTATGAATTCCAGCTGCAGATGTGGTACTGAATCGACAAACCATCTTTCCGTGTACGTATTACTAAATTAAGAATTTTTCCCCCTAATGTTCTAAGAGGAAAAAAGAAAAGAAAAGAAAAAGAAAAGAAAAAAAAAAGCCATGAAATAGAGATATACTTACGTTGGTTCAAAAGCTGCCGCAGCAGCAGGCCTCGTGTCCCAAGGTCTCTCTCCGGCAATACCCTGTCGTTCAAGATGTTCGTAAAACGCCTCTTGACATTCCCGCGATGCAAAATCAACCTGAAGTCGACGTCCGCGAAGGGCCGCACCTCGCATCTCTTTCACAGCTGTTTGAGCGCAACTAATTTGCTCGAAAAATACTAGAGCATGTCCCCGTTCCCGGTCTACAGCCACCTGAGTTATTGGTCCGAATTGATGAAACTGCATGTTTATGTACTTTTCAGACATACACTCTGTAAATGAAAAGAATATTCGTAGTATTGTACTTGTATATTTTTTTCTTTCTTTTTTTCTTTTTTTACGAAGATATATAGTAGGTAGTTGCTCGTTTTCTTTTTATTCAATGTTCAACACTTCGACTGATAGCTTATGGGAAATATACCTCCGATCCCATCCACCCAGACGCAAGAGGTGGGCATAGATTTTCCAAAACCTAGTTTAATCCGATTGGCCCCAAGATGTTCACCGTCCATAGTTCTCATAGCTTTAACTACGCTGCTTATATCGGAGTATTGACAGAATGCATAACTCGAAACAGCACCTTGCTTCTTTATGTCAATTTCCTGCAAAAAACAGGAGAATAAAATTAATAAAGGAACTATATTATATCGACCTAATCTCCGTATATATATTTTATACGCACAATTATTTCCCCAAAAGGTTCAAAGTGTTTCCTAAGCTCTGAAGCCGTAACGTCCTTTTCCAAATTTCCAATAAACAATGTCCTAGTAGCTTTGGGATGATACTCGTCAAGTTCTGCCTCATACGGCCTGAACTCATTGTCCTCAACGTCGTATCCCTGATAGGGTCCAACTTCAATTTTACAACCGAAGAATAGTTTGTCGTGCGATACCTCCAATGCTTTTTCAACATCTTCAGGTTTTTTGAAACAGACCAAAGCGTAACGATCACCCGCAGCACCGACCACCTTAACCCAAGTAACTTTCCCGTGTTTTTTATACTCGTGAAAAAGTCCATCTTTCAATGATGTGTCGCTACTTCGGGCTGGCAAATTTCTAACGCAAATAGCCAACGGTCTACGATCTTCTGTAACCGCGTTACTACCACGATGTGGTGAACTACTCGGTGAACTACTGCCAGCTGAACTACTGCCACCAGAACTACCGCTTCGGCTACTACTGCTACTCCCTGATCGGCTTGAACCGCTAGGAGAGCTACTACCACTTCGTGATTTTCGTCGTTGTTTTTTGTGCTGATTACGACCGCCGCTTGGCGCTTCTTCGTAAGCGTCTGTTGTCGCTGGGGATGGTGGTGGTGGTACCGATGTGTATCGAGATGTTGCAGATTCATACGATGACCAGGACGAGGGTGCTAGGCTACTGCGATGACGTTCTATGTGTGGTGGTGGAGGGCCGGTTGCATATGGGCCCGTTCGCGGATATAGCCGATCCCTCGCCCTGGCTGACGTCACGTGGTAACCGCTGACTGGTGGAGGTCGACCGCGAGGTATGTACCCGCCAGGATCGCCACCGGATTCGGGCATTCCCCCGCCACCGCCAACACGGTTCCCTCTATCGCTCGCGTAGAAACCCACGTGTGAACCACGCGGCTCAAACACTTCTCCTGCTGGACCTCCAGCGCTACCAACGCCGGTTCCATGATCCTCCGAGCTTCTAAACAAACATACCATTTTCACATTTACAATTTATTATTTATTATTTATCAAGCAACACCTGCAGCTGTTATATACAATAATATAGCAAAAATTTCATTATTCATGTGTAAATCTTTTTTCAATCTTTATTTAAAGATATAAAGTAATACATAGGTATAGTCTTATATCAATATCGAAGAGAGTTTGTACATAAGATAAGTATACGAGTCTATATACATAAAATTGGGAATTAGGTCATCTGTTCAATTTCGTTATCGTGTGAAAATACAAAATAAAAATAAATTTAAAAAATAAAAATAAATAATCTCATTTCAAGTATGTTATACGTAAAAGTTTTCGAAGCTGAAAAATTTGTAAGTTAAGTTTTTACATAACGTTTGGTATAATATATCTGGATCAGTAGTTTGAAATATGTATAATATGTAAGCGAGGTTCGTTCGTGCGCTGTTCAAGAGGAGTTTTGTTATACGTGTTGCGTAATATTCTGAGTAAGACAGGCTTTGTATCTCTGACGAATAAGAGATATATAAGGTATAGGTACATAAGTAATATTGAATTCTTGCGTAGAAATAAGATGTTAAAATATATATATAGGTGGTCCGAAGAACGTTTCGAATCTTTTTTTACAGTCCAGACGTTAAAAAATTTATTATCGTGTCCTCGGAATTCCAAGTGTCGCACTGCTGTAACAACTGGCGTTGTGTCATGTATGGATAAAGTCATGTATACGTATATATATGTATACGTATACGTATATAGGTATAGTTATACCACTTATATATATACGTGACTTGACGAGCCGTCTACATATCTATTATGCACACACAAGTGAACAGCATTGACGAATAATATTCTGTTTGTTATTTCTGGCGAGTGTTACGAAAGTGTACGTGTATATATATATAATATAATATAATATAATATCATATATATATATATATATATGTACGTAAAAGCTTATCATAGAATGAATATTGTAATAATTTCAAACTTAATATAAATAATATCACCTGACCTAATAGAAGATCGACGTTTATCTAATTTCGATTCGTTTTCACGTTGTAAATCGATTGTGATTTGGCAGAGTTTCCACTTATGCATACCTCCATAGGTCTAAGAAACGTAACTATGTAAATTATGAGATAATCAAATTTAAAAAACATAATAATTTAACCGAACTTAGTTATAAAAATTATATTAATTATAACCACCGTTGATATTATGTACATCGAATATATTTAATTACAGTGATATATTTGTTTTTTCTCTATCAATTACTCGGTAATCATAATAATATGTAGCCTGCACAGTGTCATCCGTAGTATATCAATATCAGTAACATATTTAAAATGAAAAATTAACACAACCACTTTGCGATTATTACATGGAATATAATTAACTCCGTTTTGTCTGTAGAGTAGAAAAAAAAGATTTTTTTTTTATTTTTTATTTTTTAAATTTATTTATTCTTCAGTTTATTTGGAACTTTCGATCCGGTGCTTTAACAACTACAACTACAACGACATCAAATCCATCCTCAACGCCACGTTGTTTGAGACAAAAAATCATATCGCACGTGACCATCGTTTACCACTCACTACCGCGCACTAATGAATAATTGAAAATCAGTTTTATATATATGTATGTATGTATATATATAGGATGTAGTACTCGTATACGTATTTAGCGTATAAATGATAAATTATTATCGACTGTATAAACCCAGCAAGACCAAACCCTGATAAAAATTGTAAAACACGAAAACACAAAAACAGGAAAGTAATGAAGCTGAACTCGCTCACAAAAAAAAAAAAAAAAAAAAAAAGAAAAATTTCAAACTCGTATTCCAATGCGATATTAAATATTTCCGGGAGTCCTTATCAAGGCGGGATAATTGACGAGCCACGAGAAACTGCGACGCGATTGTATAACTACACCGATCACGCCGATTGCACTGAGCGCACTGAGCACTCTGAACAGCGAACTGGCGTGGTGCTGCGACATCGCAAACGCCACGACGACCGCAAAGACCATCAGAGAGCGCGGGCCCTGCCAGCCACAACATTTCCCCGGTCTTACGCAGTGTTGTGTGTGTGTGTGTGTGTGTGTGTGTGTGTGTGTGTGTGTGTGTGTGTGTGTGTGTGTGTGTGTGTGTGTGTGTGTGTGTGTATGTGTGTGTGTGTATGTGCGTGTAGTGAATCTGCTCTGTCGTACACACCACTATATCATTGGGCACGTCGACCTGTCGGTGTTATCATCGACCCACCACGTCCCTGCCGTGTCACGTGTGACAGAAGTACCGGTAATGGCTGCGCAATGAACACGCGGTTTTCTGCGCAGCTAAGATTTGAACAGCTGAAGAAGTGCTTCGGACAAACGTGTCACGTGTCGTTTTATACACGATTCTAGGAGAGAAACTTATCGAGCTTGAGACTCGAGTATAAGCAAAAAATATATTCATTCGATAATTCAATAATTCATTTACTTATTTATTTATATTGTTATTTTCAAGGCGAGCTTTATAGCATCACCTTGACTGGCGTTTATCGGAAGGTCATTTAGCAATATATATATATATATATATACCCCCAATTAGTTCGATATATTGATGATTAACGCGTTGAAATACGTCGAGTGAGAAAAAGTTCACACTTAGCGATACAATAGATCGGCGTGTTTGCTGCTACTTAAACTTTGACTAAAGTGTTTTTCTCATGCAGCGTCATTGTTGAATCAGTTTTAAACAAGGTCTTAAAACGGCGCATGTCTCACCATTGTTAAATCGTCGGTCGGAGGGATCGCTCATCACTATCGTGTTTTATCCGGAATTTCAGACGTTATACCTACTGCGCGCGATTCACGTTATATATATAATATGTACTATGTACGCATGTACGATAATGAGGCAACGTCGCCGTCGTATCAGATTAATCTAATCCAACATAACGCGAAAAAAAAAAAAAAAAAAAAAAAAAAAAAGGCTTATGTTGCGTGTCTAATGGCATAAGGTCGTAAGCGCCAAAAAAAATTTTTTTTTGCGGATATGCCCAAAAGATGTGATATTGAATGAAAAAGATTTTGCCACCAAAAAAAAACAAAATTTTTTTTTTTGTATTTTTTCTTTCTCTCTCTCTCTCTCTCTCTCTCTCTCTTCTTTGTTTAATAAATGGAACACGGAAACGATCGTTACTTTGCCACTCGAGCTTATACATATACCCTGAGGCAAGAGAAATGCTGGGAAATGTAAAGAGCGGGTATGCTTTGAAATCAGAGCCCCGCAACCAGCCATCGGTTTAACTCTGTTATATACGTAGTATACCTACTACCAACGTCAAAACTTTACCAGTTCACCTACCTTTGAAATTTGAAGTTCACGATTTACGCAATTACAGAAATACCTACTCGAAGACAAATAAAAATATATATATACATTTCTATATACACAATATACTTATACACGGGCGTTGAGGTGGACGAAGGAAAACTTTATACCGTCTAGTGGTATAGCATTGAAATTAACGAGTATATAATTCCTAAGGATCTATTTAGTTTATGAACGTCAGTTTGTTTGTATTGCATGTAATGTATAAAGAAAAATGTGAATCAGTAACAACCCTCGAAAAGCAAAGTAGGTATTGATTCTTCTCTGAGTTTTGAAACCTATATATATATATTATATATTTTCATTTTGTGTTTGAGTCATCGTGTTTTTCACTCAAGTTGTGGCCTCGAAAATCGAGTGTACATCAAAATGAGGAGTAAATATAAAGAGACAAATTCGTTATGAATACTTCGTAAACTCGTGAGATTAACATCCATTATGAAGGTTGCAAACTACCCGACAATTCTCGGAGAGAACACGTACCGAATATATATACATATTTATTTATTATACTATAATTGCACAAAGAATTCCTTCCAGAAGAGAAGTCATTGTACTCTCACTGACCTACCTATATAATTAGCTGAGACAATAACTGATGGAAATATTCTACTATACTTGTAAGATCGCGTTGGTTAACTTTATTGGGATCCTTGGAATGGGTGTGGCTTTGAAATTTTAGCCTTCTCTGAGTAGTTCTATTTTCTGCCAATAGTTGGCGTGTCGAGGTTCTAAGGTTCCCAATATCAAAAGTCTTTAAATCGAATCAATTGAAATTCATATAGGTATGTGTATTGAAGATGCGCCCGTATATAGGTAATGTTCGTTATCGTTGTGTAAGAAATGTTATTACAACCGCGAAAGGCTATTTTTATAAACCAACACCTGGAATATCGATCAATTGTTATGATCATTTCAACGAACCTGCTTCTACCGTTGATATTTGAACGCATGAGACACTGCTGCGGTGACGACGTATAATTAATAACGCAGTAAAAAATATTTATTTATTTATTTATTATTATTTATTTTTTCAATGCCCCATAGTTTAAACATCTGGCCTCGTATAATTTTTTTAAAACTTGCATGTATAAGAAGGTGTTATTTCTAATAAGTTATATTTCCTTCCTTCGAATTTTTCTTATAGGGCTGCAGGTGAGATTGGAGCTGATTTAGTTGAAAAAAATATTCCTCCAAATGGGTCTGTTCTGTTTTTTTATTTTTTTTTATTTTTTATTTTTTTTTCGAATCGCTGTGTATCGAAATCAATGATAATGACGAAGTTTAAGAAGCCTGAAAATTTCATATATACAGTTTTCATTGGTATCGCGTAACGGAGTTCATAATATGAACAAATACGCTTTTGAATTAATTTCACAATATAATTTCATCGAGAGTTTCATATAGGAAAGAATAGAGAATTGAATAGAATATTCGAGACTATTGAATCGTATCAGACTGACAATTAAAAGTCCCGTATTATTTTTTGGACAATTTCCAAAACTCTGTGAAACAGACCATATAGATTGAAACTAATTATTATTAAAAGAATTGCCTATAACCTGATTCAATTATTCAAAAGTCATTTCCTTGATTAGATTTAATAATTGATTATATTGATACCGCATACCATATTAAATTAAATTTACTTTTATTATCATTTTTTATTCGCTGATATGTTTTACGATATAATAAATGATAAATTTGAAATATTCAATAAACGAATTATTCCGACGTGATATTACGTGAGTGTTTCGCGTTATGCTGAATTTCAGACTCGTAATGACTTGAGAATAGAAGAAAATTTTCAGTCAGTAAGGATATTTTCGGTGTGAATTGCAGAACATTCAGCCTAAAAAAGTTTGAAAAACGAACCGAAGATCACGTTTTATTTATTTATTTATTTATTTTTTTTTTCCAAATTCACTTCAATATTTTAACGTGTTATCATTGGTAATTACATGGAAAAACAACACCTACGCAATTGACTGCGAATACTTCCTAGAATCAGACATATCAGTTTGGCAATACATATACCAGCGATTTGAAGAAAAAAAAAAAAAAAAAAAAAAAAAAAAACGAACAACATAAATTGTTATGAAGCAAAATCTTGATAATTGAAAGAAATTTTCTTCCATCGTAATGAGTGTTGTCGGGCAATGATTTTCCACTTAGGTATGGAACTATACCCATGAATGTTCTTGATAATTGTTTATCACCAAATGGAAAGTCTTGAAGAGAAGCCAGTTAACTTTCTTCTTTCGGATTATTCCGCAGGTGATTAAATTTAGTTACAATTATAGTTCGAAGTTTGTAAATTATTGTTAAAGTCAAACGTTACGTTACGTAATAAAAAAAAATTAAAAAAAAAAAAATTGACATACACATTTATCTACGTATACATATGGTGTGGGGACTCATGCTCAACGAAACAAACAAGCTTGTTACAAATTTGCATCGTTGCGATGTGATCCAAGGGCGTGCTTGATAACAAAGAAAAATAACAATTACATCACTGTCATGACTGTTCGCGTAGCGTTGAAATTATCCGTTGTGCTAAAATAACATCGGAGAATCGCAAGATTGGATTCTATTGCTCGTTCGTGATGTAATATACCTATACTTACGTGACGTGCGACTGAAATGTCTGCACGAAAGCATTATCATCGTTTTAATTACAAACGTGTTTATCAATACTAATAAGGTCAAACCAAACGTTTTGCCATTTGTCCATAATACTACCACTCAACAATATTGTATATGTATACTTGAACGCAGATATTCATCTGCGAATCGGTTCATCCATGATAAAATTTGGCTGACGTATAATTCTCAATTTTTTTTTTTTGTAATATCTCAATATAGAAAAAAAAAAAAAAAAAAATGCGATTAATTTTACAACGATAGCGTTTCAATAAACTTGAAAACATATTGCCAAACCGTGACACATATAAATGCAGTATAGGTGCAGTGGAAAACGATTAGCGTTTCTCTATATACCTATCAACGAAAGTTTCCGTTGTACCTATATATTATATGTAACCAGGATAATCACCTCGTAAAATCGCCAACTAAATTCATTCGAGATAAGTTCAGAGTTTGAAATCAGCTGTTGCCCCATGTCGTAATTTTCAGAAGTCGCATTATAATTAGAAAACATGTTTTCGCTGCAGGAATTCATATTCACATTAAATATCAAAGATTTTGTACGATTCCTTTTTTTTTTTTTTTTTTCGTGTCGTATGTATATATAAAATATACGCAATAATAATCCAAGACATTAATATTCTGATAATTTATGCAAATAGAACAAGCGCAAGTTTGTATATAAAGTCAAAGCGAAGTCTAAACTCGGGTCTCACAAGGCGATTGTATTATATATATGCGTCAAGGTAAACTTTAGCTTATAAGTATAATCGCTCGTCATGATCATTTGCAGAGGCACGTTAGATCGTGAATTGAGTCAATGCAGGTGGTCGATGTCGTATAATCGCGTTATGCTAAGAGGCATTGTGATTCCTTATTGCAAGTGAGTGTCTAAGCTGTTATGTATATCAAAAGCAGACCGCATAATGTATAGCTACTGTATAAAGTATAAAGCTATAACCTGACCGAGTAGCATTCTTATTTAGTATAAATAAAATCGAATGACTTTGTAATAATATGTGATGAGCGAAAGATGCGAATAGAATTTCAATTATACTCCATTGTTTTCGCCATACCTCGTTCAGTCTATAGATTAATAGTCATGCCATTGATTAATTCAATTCGTATAATATAATGTATCCCAGTGCCAATTTAACACACACTTAAAATATATATTCATTCATTTCTCGATCAATATTTTCGTCGATTTGAAAACAGGAATATATATTATAAAATAAAATATAGACGTATAAACGAATAGAAATAGGTAATCTAATCATTCTTGTTCGCCTTGGCGTATAGAATACGAAGAATCATGTGTTAACATATTATGTGGCATTAAATATAGTATAATGCAAGTTAAACAGCGAGTTATTTTCGCAATTAATTTTATCGCTAGATTATTGTACATCGCCGATGTACAACTCCCATGTGTCTTTATATAGTATAAATATATATGTAAACTTGGTTAAAAAAAAAAAAAAAAAAAAAAATGTCCAACGGAAGGCCCGATGACGTAATAACAAACAATTGGAACCAACGCCACGTAAGTATAGTCAGTATAATAGTAGCTATAGGTATGTTACAGTGTGCATATATATATATGACACAAAGACAACTATACAAGTACTCAACACGACACTCATTAAAAAATATGCAATTGTGTGTGCGTGGGTCACGGCAGCAAAGAGCGATAAGATATCGCTAGTTTTATATACCAGTTAGGATAAGCATATATGTGCGTGTATACACGCGAGGAAAGAAGAATTTATAAATCAAATAGTGATCTAAAATTTTAAATATTTGTTGATTAAATTAAACATGGACAATATTGTAAATTGGGAAAAATTGAAGATTATAAATAACTGTTTGTTTTTTTTTTTTTTTTTTTTTTTTTTTTGTGGTTTTATACGTTTTAATTAAAAGGCAGTGTAAATTTGATGATAATTTAGAACTGGAATCGATTTAAGTTCGAGGAAGGAGCGTAAATACATCGTTACTAAATCAGTAGTAGCATAGCTTTCATTTCGAAATTATACTTTCATGACATTCTATACAACATGTATTGTGGTGGTTGGCGGAAATCCTGGTTTATTATCAGTTTTGTCGAGAATTTTTTCCCCGCTGTAGTTGTGCTCTGGTTGCGATACTATGTGAGTTACTGTATACTCGTGATTTTAATTGCTTATTATCAGCACTGAGAGAGACCATATTTTGCAAGACGAAAGAGAGAGAGAGAGGGAGGGAGCGAGAGATTGAGACCTAAATCTTCGACTAAAACCTGAAATCTTTAGATCCCTGAAAGCAAGTATAAGAAAAAAAAAAAAGTCAAACACCGTATACCCAAAAAAGCACTTTGCAGAAAGTGCGCATTTAGGGAAAAAGGACGAAAATAAACTTTCAATGGAATTCTGAAACGGATTAAATTCTGCTTTTAAGCTCAAATTTCTATACCTATATACGCGGTTTTCCTCACACATGGTTGATATTCGTAAATTTTCTATAGATATATATACATATATTCATTTCCTCGAATGAATGACAATAAAGATGTACGATTTTAATTGAAAAATAAATGGAATTTCGATCCATCGTATTTAGATATACATATAAAGTTAAATATTTTTCAAAAATTCAACACATACCTAGAAAATAGATGAAATTGCTATTCTACTTAAACGATCTGTCGCACTTCGTCCATCGATCGATGGAGATCAATATTTTATTACGATCACACAAGCTACGTATCTACTATACATAAAAAAATTAAGTACATATATAATATATAAAATGTACGATCTGCGTCAGAAATAAGCAAAATTACGGAGTTAAGTATTATGCATACTCACCTGTTGTTACTTACCCGTAGATTTTTATAAACTTTGTCTTTATATCCATAAATTTTGTTGAAGTTTTCTTTTTTTTTTTCCCCCGATCGCACGATAAAATTTAAAACAAGTTCATTTTAAGAATGTCGTAGTTACAGGGTTTGAGGGTTTTTTTTTTTTTAAATATGAGACACAATAATCCGATCCACTGTATTCCAACACTGTATCCAATATGGCGTTTTCTTTGGTAATGGGAATTTCTTCACTGTAATATTCTTATTTATTTTTATTTATTTTTTTCTTCACCGGAACACTAAAACTCGTTTTTAACTGCTTCAAGATCACCTTATAGATTTAATCACACTGATCACTGATCACTGATTACTATTCATTATTTATTTAACACACTTCCTATCATACGGCTGAATGGATCCTGATTGATTAAATAACTCCGTATCCAGCTTCACACTCGGCTTAGAATAATCACAGGTACATAATATTATAATATATTATTGATTTATTTTTATCAAAAACCACAGATCGTACGTGTATATAAATATAAAAGAAAGTTATACATTCGTTAGTAAAACACATAGAAAATTGATAGAAGAAGAAGAAGAAGAAGAAGGAGAAGAAGAAGAAAAAGCCATCAATCGCTGAATCTACATTGCCTACCTCAACCTACTATGGTGCTAAATAATAAAAAAAAAAAAATGAAAAAAAAAAAAAAAAAGATTCTAAATTCAAAGAAGATCGTTCAATGCATAATCAAATATCGATCTTATCCACAGTCAGAATGATCGGCGAGGAGCTGCGAAGGTCGCGACCTCAACAACGCATGGTGATTCTTTATTTATTTTATATAGTACCTATAGTATATAGGTATATATGGAAGCATTAGAATGACTTCAGAGACAGACGAATGGGCGTCTGTAAAACTGCCGTTCGGATTGGTCTTTGACAGTATAACAAGTCTAGTGAAACCTACAGTATAGTGAATGAGATGTAATCCAGGGACGTCGCGAGCATTATTCATTTATACGAGAGACTGTTCCGCTTCGGTAGATGGGTATAGGTAGATATATATTATCTGATTTGAGTAACGTGTTATCAAGAAAATACGGCTAATATGCGTCTCTTATACCGAAGTGATAATTTTTTTTTTTTTTTTTTTTTTCACTTGCGTCGATGAGAGCAAGCAGGATTTTGATGTGTGAAATAGAACGTAAATAATCATCGAAATTTTGCAAATACTATGTACATCGAAATATAGAAAGTTCTAACAAAACTATTACGAAAGGATGAACAATTTGATGAATCATATAATGTTCACGCATGTTCGTATTTAGGTAAACACGTTAATCGCTTCTTAGAGAAAAATATTATTAGTATAACTACCTTTATAACTATTTTAAGATGACAAACAAGAAATAGTAAGAAAAATAAAAACGTTTAAGAAATAGACTCGAAAATGAAGAAAATTCGTAACGAAATATTTTCTTTCTTTCTTTCTTTCTTTTCTATTTCACTATCGCGATAAAGTATGAATGAGTTTATTCCTGAAAATAAAACTCGAATCTGTTTTATTGTGCCAAAAAGTGTGAAGATAACAAATGAAAAAAGGTAAAAGGACCGGCAGCTTTTGCTGACGCTTCTCTAGGCTGCATGTAGCCTCCGGGCACAGGCTCTTACACCATAATATAGCAGTAGGTATAATACGGATAGTACATAGATATATTCAACCTTGTTGATTGCAAGGCAGGTAGTTGTGGGCTTTGATATAGCATCCGGTCTATTCGAGGACGAGGTCTTATTAAAATGTAAAATATAAGACAGAATTTTTTTGATGCAAAACATTTTCTAACAAATGCGTATCCTACATATACTATTAAATAATATACTACCTACTAGACATTATTCAATATAGTAAAATAATTCCATCATTATTCAACTATATCGCCGGATGATTAATATATACACAAGGTTTAAAACACGCTTATAAACGGTAATATACACTCTTCCTTATACCGTATATACTCGAAAAACATACTTTTTATTGCTCATTAATGTTTGGCTAACTGCGACGATTACTGTTCTCAGATAAACGCATTAACCTTGTCTATATACAGACACACATGTATCATTATCTACAAACTTATACATATATAGGTATAGTAGGTAACCAATACCTACTTCGCTAACTGATATACGAAGTGCGACAGATCAACGATTCGCAAATACTACATTATTAGGTAGGTATAATATGATTCTGACACATACCTATCTATATATTATAAATAATGTCTAATGTCTAAGTTTGTATAAAAAAAAAAAGAAAAAAGATAAAAAAAATTAAAAAAATAAAACGAAAAATGTATCAACATACCCGTGAGATGGAAACCTATGTTGAAGATGCTGTGGTTCGTAGTACTGTGTTGTGAGGGCTCTTTCGTCCAGGGTGTGTTCGGTGGCGTGAGCCTTCGCAGCGGATTTAATGTCCATGAACGCAACCGTCGCAGAGGCACCCCCGGTGCTCGCCGACCCGACGTTACCAACGCCGACGCCACCGACACCGACGCCCCCGCCCTCGCTCCCCTCACCACCGGAGCTCCCATCGACGGGGCATTCTTCTCCCCGTGGCAGCAGTTTGACGCTTTGTACGCGTCCATACCTGAAACAAAATGTAAAAATAAAAAAAAACGAACTTTAAATATTTGTTGATTCGACATTCACTGATCAAAGTATATAATTGACCTTACTGAGGTCGGTCGCAATGACCATGTCTATGTCCATGTCCACGTCTTACGTATCCCATATTTTAAACTTTAAATACCTATTCAATTTTTAATTCGCTTTTTTTTTTTTTTTTTTTTGTATTCGTTAAACATCCCCGATGTATATAACTTTACGAATGTTGGTGTTATATAGTCACAGACGGAAAATACGAATGTATATAATATATATACATATGAGTTAACGCGCCTGCGCCGATAACTGTATTGCTTATTCGCCTATGAGAACCACGAGCGTAACAATCGGTGCCTATAACGCTCTGCCGAGAAGCGACGAAGCGACCGGGAGCAGGTGATTGATGTAGGTGGATATTGGAAGGGGGATTTAGAAACGTGGCAAAATAACTGGTGTGCGCATAAATATTTCAAAATGTCTAAACGCTGATATCATCGCACGGTCCCGTATATGCACCATATATAAAACTACTATTTTACTTATCTATATAGTCCTCGTGCGGTTGAATCCGTTATTCAGGCATTAAATTTTCTAAAAATAAAACATCGACGTAACAACGCGAACCCAGACACCCGGATAAAAGCGGGATCGATCGAATATATATATATATATATATGTAATGTTATAGCTTCATAGTTCATTCAGAATCTTGTTACATATATGAATTCTGAAATAGTTTGATAAATAAAAAAAGGAAACAACTGCAGAGTCGGGCTACAGTTATTGAATAAATAAAAAGAGACTTTTATGCGTGGATGTGGATGTTTCGAATCCATCTTATAGGGATAGCGTTATCGTGAATTCCCTCAAGGTATACACGCGTTGACGTGTGCCACGAGCTAGGAAGGACGGATCCCTCGACGAGGGTCGAAAAGGAAATAAGAAAAATGGCTGGTGGAAAATCCGGATATGAATAAATCCTTTGCAGATTTCCACCAGAGCTGGAGCCCCCCGGATTAAGATAAATAAACGAATAGCGAAAAACAGAGTAATAAAACGTTCGTCGTCATTCTAAAACGTATGACAAGCGCATCCTATACGTTTGTAACAGTAATATAGTCTAACGAAGAGTCGATTACACTTCTGTTGATATCATATCGCCGACTTTGTTCCGGGGAAAACCCAAGTCTCTTATATATATGCGTATGTACATCGTAGGTATATTGCACAGCAATGATTATACTCCGTGTATTACTACCTTGCCTAGCTCTACGTTCGAAAGAATGATCCGTACAGGAGAAGCTCGGGTAATTATCGACTAGAGTATGATAAAAGCCATTTCGTGGTCAAAACTTTTCCGTCTCCGTTTGGATCCATAAAGATAAAAATCCTCGGATGTTTTTGTCGAGAGGCCATGACGGCCTGGCCAACCGGAGTCGGAGTGGGAATGAAATACGGATAAACAGAAGAGGATGAGCGGTGGGGATGGCGGACGTTGTTCGTCGGAGGTCGCGGGGACGTTGGGTTAGGGGAGGTAAGAGGGAGTGAGGAAGGGGTGGAGGTGGTGGTGGAGGAGCGACGCGCAGGCGCGGCGTCCCGGGCAGCGGTGGCTTCGTCCGGGGAGTAGCTCGTTCCTAGTCGCGGGAGTCGCACGTCCTCTCGTTCCGCTCTTACTATTTTCACAATCCCTGGTTACATTACGTCGTCAATATAATAAGAGCAATATCGAGTGTTACCGTTCTTGGACTGAGTCACCAGCAGTCATTATATTATCACGTTTTTATTTTTTTTTATTACCCTTATTATAATTTTGTTATTACAGAAAACAGCAGATCGAAAACAAAAAAAAAAGAAACAAACAGAAACGAAAAAAAAAAACAAAAACAGAAAAAAAAAATTAGTAGAAACATTGCCGACGTAGAGATTAGCATTTGCTGGCTGGGCCGTGTGAGCCTATAAGCTTAGTAAAATAAATCAATACATAATATGAGTTTCTCGCTGAAGCATTGTCGTACCCTCTCACTTAAGCATTTGGATTATTGAATAGACGATGAATAAAAAACGAAAACTAACAGCACAATTTCATCAATGAAGATTTTGGGTCCAGCAACAATTTGGATGCTTTAGTGTGCCATGTTGTATAATTATTTATTGGATTACACGGAATGGCGGTCGGCGAACAAGATGATGGGTGGGGCTCGGAGCTTTGGAGACTAAATACCTATTTCGTCGTATTTCTAAGCCTGGGAGAAAGAGAGAGAGAGAGATCTACCACGTTAGTGCAGGTGTTTGTTAGTTGTTCGTTAAATTCCTCAGTTTTAATGATACCCAGAAACGAGTATCAAGCTACTGTACGCTGTGTCGAGTGTGTCCCAACAATAGGGGCCTTTGTTGTTTTCTCTTCGCATTCCGTTTTCATCTAATAATAATAACGCGCGTTATTATGCCGCAGGAGAGAACGAAATGTACGACTCTCGAAAACCAACTATGAGAATAGTGAAAACTGGGCTCTCTTATTCGCCTCCTCTGTGTGTGACACGGTGATACCGCGCCACGTACAACACATTACGTGCGCCCACGTCCACGTCGACGTAGCGTCGTCATCATCACGAGCTCTCAAAGCCAGAGCCACCTCTACCTCTGATCGTCACAACGGCTGCCGGAGCCCCTTTCTCACGCACGCAAGCGCGCCGTCTCGCACACAATTCTCTCCCTGCCTCCCTCTTCGCCAGTGCGCACGGCTTACGCATCCTATATACAACTACTACTACTACTACATGGACTACGGCCTACCGACCTACGGAGTTTTCAGGGAAGGGCGGGAGCGACGGTGTACAGTATAAACGCCACGATGGCGGGCTGGCGAGCGAGCCTACGGGCCACGCCGACCCACACCACCCCGCTATGCCCCTCCGTCAGAGGTTGCCATGCCTCGCCTTGCCTTGCCTTGCCTCGCCTCGCTGCTGAGACCGAGGCCCCCCCACTTTGTTCCATCGAGGAATCTTAAGCCCTGCGCACACGACGCTTGTTTCAATGCTGGATTGCCTGCAGGGCACTGTGATGGCAACCCTGATGGCTGCCGTGATGGAAAATGACGTCAGTGCGTGCTCCCTTACTTGAACGCGTGCTGGAATTCCGTGATAGATCATGTCGTATTTTTCGTGCTGGTTTCTCTGGGATATCGGTGTTGACCAATGCGAACGTCGGGTTGTGTCACGTGGATATATATATATGGCTACCAGGACTACACTGATAGAAGGATTTGTTAATATTCAATAAGATTTATTCATATTTAACAAATGATCTATTAACACGTATACTCAATAAATATCTGTTAACTGTTAATAAATATTTGTTGTGCACAAAATTGATTTGTTAAATGTTAGAAAATATTTATTTATATTTAAAAAATAAAAAAATGTTTCCAAATAAACGTAGTTATTAACAGTTAAGAAATCCTTCTATTAGTCATTAGTGTACGGAGCCACGGACCACTCCACAACCTAGGCTTGAATTTCGGAAGTCTGTTTTTGAACGGTCACTTCGCATGCATAGAAGCCACCTACAGACCTAACCCAGCAACACATATCGTGTGCAGCCAACATAGCAGAGGAGCCATCACAACGTCCAGCAGAACAGCTCACTTGGAACCCAGCAGTGAGATCAAGCAGGCAATCCAGCATTGAAACAAGCGTCGTGTGCGCAGGGCTTTACTCGGGGGAAGACTCGCTCTCTGGCCCGCAATGGCGCGCGAGTACCTACTTGCGAAAAGACATTATACTAGTGTGCTCCCCGGTTTACGGGGAGTCTAGGTCAGATGATCTCTGTTTAAACAGCTAAATTGCTGTGTGGAAAACGCATGGATTATTCAAGAAATAAAAATAAAATCAATCGATCGATTATTTTTATTAATATTATAAGCAACTGGGAAACAAATCATATATATTCGGCGACAGTGGTCGTGTGAGTGAAATATTATAACAGATATGTATATTACAATACATTCTTCTGTTATTCATTTCCTTATACATATATTTATATATACATTGTTCAATAATAAAGATAAAGATTATTGATAAGCTTGGGGACAAGGGGAAACCAGGAGGTAGTGGGGGGTTACGTAAAGCTCAATATTCTATACAGCATGTGACCCCCCCGCCCCCGCCAACCCCCCGATGTCAATCGATCGCGGTACACTGAAGCGGTATCTATATCATAATCGTTTGATGTACCGGGGATAAAAAGACTGAAGAATAATTTATTGATTACACCAAGGTGTGCGTTCGTTGAACAATTACACCTGGTTACTTTCGACGTTTGCCCGGAGAAGCGGAAGGTAAAGAGGAAATCAATACTTCGGACGCCGATAGTTAAAGAGTCGGCGTCAAGGAGAACCTGCAAAATCCATCAGGGTCCGTCATAGTAGTTGTCGACGTTGAGTTGACGTGCCCGAGGAGGCGCATCGATTTCTGCATCAATAAAGAAGAAATCCGGCAACGTCGCAGCGGGGGCTTCTTCGCCTATAAGTTATTCTTTTGGTCAAAGGTGGCGTTAGACACCCGCGATATCATCCAACTGTACAGAAAAATCGTTTTACGAAGCGATACTTCGTGTTCACGTCTCATTTTACAATACTTAAATACAATTACTTATCGTTAGTTACCATACTAAGACGTCTGGGCCGGACTTCGGAGTGTTAATTTAATATAAACGGAATTACCGGTAAAAAAAAAAACAAAAAAGGAGAAAAAAAAACGAAGCCGTGACGCACACATATCGCGTTCTCCACTGACGGTCGAAACAACACGCTATCGGACCAAGGGGATCAAAAGTTACTATCTGAACTCGTGATAAAAAAAAAAAATGTGAGCCCCTAGGATATCTAGCGGCGTTCAAACAGCCAGAGCTACGAAACTGCGACGGAGGTGATGCGACGTGGCAACGCTGTTATGACTCAGCTCCGCTCCTCGTTTCTCGGTCTTTCCCCTCTCTTCACTCCACCCTGTGTCCCCCCCCCTCTGCCGCCGTCCTCCCGCCGAATATCGTTCCTCCTGTCCCGCGGCAGGGATCCCCACTTCAAACTGTCAAGTTCTTTTCTCCCACTCCTACGAAAACTACCGCGGTATTGCCTCCGCTGCTGCTCTTTTCCCCATCGCATCGGGTAAGACGGGTAAGACGACGAGCGTGCGAAGCGAATGCAAAAAGCTACGCTAACGAAAAAACATCGAACCACGAACGAGTCTTCGTTGCTATTGTATTTATATCTACTGGTAACAATTGAACGATCAGAACGCGCGGCCCGTGACGAAATGAAGAGAGAGAAAAAAAAAAAAAAAAAACTCTGAGGCGGGGTACGTCAGCTGTGCTAGTAGTGACGTTCACGTCACGTGTATAAGGGTATATCTATATCTGTATAGAGATCTTTTTCTAATATATTATCAGGAATGATTCTCGATTCGAATGATCGAGGATAGAAATTCAAGTTTCTTATTTATGTCCGTCTGATACACGATCGTATACGTCTCAACGTGATCGTCAAACACATATAATAACGTTGCGGAGTAGATTTGGCAACATCGCCGTTACACCTGCGACGACCGGTGGTTCGTTTTGCTCGCTTTTTGGGCTTCGCAGAACCGCATTATATCCGCTCTGGCGTTTGCACCTCGTAAAACATCGTCCGCGTCTCGGACCGCTTGCGTATACCCCGTGCGTTTCACCTCTCTCTCTCTCGATACCGTTTTGCACAAATATTTCTACAATCTAAAATGCAAAGTTCCAAAGTATATACAGTAACTTTTTTTTTTTTTTCTTCTTTTCTTTTCATTCTTTTTCTGTCAGGGCCTCGCAATCATTATTCGCGTGTTTTGCGCTTGGTCATTATGACCCGCACGAAGCCGTGCGAGTATAATATAACATAAAAGCCAAGTAACATACAAGTGCTAATATAAACGGTAAGCGATGATCTCATATGAGTATAGAGACACGAAAAATTGACTCGTTAAATATATATTTTTTAGCTTGGCGAAATAGTACGCATATATAGTATATAATACCTAACATTGCACTATGTACTGCTATACTCTCGCCTGATATGCCTATTTCTATATAATAAATGGACACGGACGGGACAGATGGGCCCTCGACATGGCGCGCGCGCGCGCGTCAGCCTATAAATGGATAACCTTGAACCACACGTACGAGTCAGGCTCGAGGAAAGGAGCAAGGGTCAGAGCTAGTTGCGTAATTTGTCACTGCCCGGGGACCGTTTATTACATAGAAAGTTTTACGAGTGTTGAAGGCGCGTAGGGTAGCCACCGATTCTCCCTCCACCACCTCTATTTTCTCGAATAACACGCGAGCAAACAAACCGACCGACCGACCGACCGACCAACCAACCAACCAACCAACTCACCAACCAACAAACAAACAAACCAACCAACAAACAAACAGACGGTGATCGTACCGAAATAATTCGTCTCTACCTCCCCCCGTTAAACGTACGTGCGGCTGCAGAACCGAACCCTTCGATATATTTCCACGAAAAACTACGTTATACGACGAGGGGAAGAAAGCTACCGCTGATCGTTTAATAACAATCATTTCTCACCGTCATAGGGTGGATATTAATATGTATATATATTATATTATCGTGATACACTGTCATTTATTAATCACCGTAAGTTTTAATCGAGGGTTCAAAATATCCAGATGAATTCTATGATCGAATCATATACATAATGAACGTGGTAAATAATGTAGGTATTGACCTCGTAAAAGCGAACGGTTCGTCGATTTCTTCGCTCTCCGAGAGGGAGAGAAAGCCAGGCTGCATTGTGTTCAGCAAATGCAACGAACAAACGAACAGTATAAATTCCGCACACTTGAGCAGTTCGACGAAAATACATAATATATTGTATTTTATAATATACATAAATACATATATATGTGTGTGCGTGTGTGTGTGTAATGCGTATATATGTACTTGATCAGAAACTTTGCAGTAAATATAGAAGCGGGCAGAGTTTCAACTGTTTTAAAAAACATTCTTCTTTCGAAAGAGAAGAGACCCCGGCGCACTCTGCGCCTATGTATACGTACACAGTGCATGGATGGGTACATACCTATCCTATATGTACATATATACATGCATACATATATACACACATATATATGCATACTACAAGCCTCTCGAGAACAAACTGTTCACACGTAGCACCATTTTTCTATATCCTCTTCAGCCACTTCAATGTACCACGTAACACAACAGAATACAATACAACACAAAACAACGCAGATACACATACACATACTGGAGCTGTACTGCCTCTTGAAGGGAACACTGCACTGTCGTGGGGTTTCAATCGTTATGCAAGAAAGACGCTCCTTCTAAAGTGTGTACCTATAAAAGTTGGATTGAATAATGTAGCATATGGGCACGTATATATAGCGAGACGTTCTTCTGATACAAACTCGAAGTTTTTCACACGATCTGCGACCAGTTCTAAAACCAGGAATTTTCACTCTTTTGTTTACACAAGTTTTCGCACGGGTTTACGATATTTGTATTCGACCACATGTCACGTGTATCATAAACATCCTTCGATTCCTAAAGGAAAAACGAAGGGAAAAAACTTTCGATTTATCTGACACGGATAGAAGCAGCGTACTATATATCTCTGTTTATTCGTAACAGGAAGAAACACTTCTTACGCAGTTGGATAATTCACGCTATGATACCACGAATTTGAAAACTGTAATATGACTCGTTAGCAAGAACCACTAACATTTATCAACCCTTTTTTTTCATCATATGTATCTTATTTAAGTCTATCTTAATCAATGGAAAATCATATACAACAAGATTTCCACGTATACTGTACAATCATTACACCTGTACCTAGTATAGGTATACCTCGAAGATCATGAAACGGCGCGCGTCCTAGTGCGTGAAGAAAATCATGCGCGTCTGACTGTGTTCAATGATAAGTCGTCGCGCGTAGGTACGTAGTACCTACGTAACCGTTACTCGATGCGTAACACAACTCTCTGTAACCTTGATAAAATGTTAATTCACTTCGTTCTTCAAGTTTGCAGCCAAGCTTCCCCTTCCTCTTTCCCTTTTCCCAACCCCATTCACATTATACCATTATACACTCATACCAGTACTATATATCATTGCATATTATACACCTATACCTGTACTAGACCATTACATATCATTCACCGCGCATAGATATACACCTACTAAATTATTTCCTGTCCGTCTCACATTATCCTGTCTGTATAACGAATACCCAGAAGTACCCTAAACGCTAGCGAAAGGTATCTAAGTTTCCATGAAGTTGAAGTTTGTAACGTTAACGCAACAAACTAATTGTGCAAAATTTCTTCATTTCATGACTTGAACGGTTCAAAAACAGCAAAATACGATCCATAATTTTCCAAATTGAGTAAAACACACTTATCTTGCCTACTTGGCAACTTTAACGACGTTAATTGAGTCATGAAATAGTGATTTTTTTTTTTTTTTTTTTTTTCCAAAAACTGTGTTACGTTAACGTTACGAACTTCAATTTCATAAGTTTCCAGTATTTATATAGGTACCTAATGACATTTAGTTAGATACGGAAAAATTTCGTACAATAATTATATCTTAATCAGTTGTATAATATTTATATGTATCTGTGTACGATATAATTACTCGCGGAGTATACCTATACCTATTCTACGACGTGTAGGTATATATGCAATGGAATTTCTTTATACGTTGATGAGTTATAACGTTTATATTGTTCGGTGTCACTATAGTACTACAGAGCGGTGTGACGTGATAATTTGAAGATTGAATGAAATTGACTTGTTATTTAAATTGAAAAGAGCGTATTGTTAATACACGCTGAGAATTTGCTCAGCGATAGAGATAAATAAAATACGCTGGCAATTTGAATAGCCTGGTGATCGCGACACCGCGACCCTCGCTACTCGGCGTCCATAACTCCCGTGGCTGCTGTCTCGTCTGTTTCTGACCCTAAAAATAGCGACAAAGGACGTTGGCGTTGTCGGGCCTGCTGCTACTGCTGCTGCTGCTGTTACTACTGTAGCTGCAGTTGGACAGCAGAGAAGCCGGTGCAGCAACGTGCGTCTCTATCGTAAGCGCCGCCCGGGGTCTTCGCTACGAAAGAACCTGTCTGACATATCCCGCGACCAAAAATACTAAAAAAAAAAACATCCCCCGCGCTAACAGCTAAAATAGCGACGTTACCAAACGGAATATAAGCAAGCGCCTGCTGCCTCTGCCTCTGCCTCTGCAACGGAACACCACCCACCACGTACACATAATAGAACACTGGTTCGCCTCCAAGAATCTCCCACCAAGATGTAGATCTACGCTTCAAAAATACGATACGAAATAGGCATATCTCTTAAGATTCATTTATATTCAGAGGGAGATAGAAAGAAAGAGAGAAAGAGAGAATTGAAATTCGATAATGTTCAAGACTAAATTTCTATCGGGGTTGATCTTTTTCTATTTGACAAGTTTTAGTAGTAGGTATAAACTTATATAGTAAGGGGTAAAAAAAGAGCGTAAGATTTTTTTTTTTTTTTACAAGAACGATAAGCTTTCCGAGCATAATAATAGTCGTAGAATCGATAAATCGACGATATATCGCGTAGTTTAATCTGGATACAAGTATACGGTAACCACGTGTGAGGGCTGATTTATCGACGATGCCATTGTAGTAGGTGTACGTACGTACCTACCTTGTACTTCGGTTTACCGTATACTGTGCTTTGTTATTATTTGTATGCAGACAGTTCAGATAGGTATATACTTACACGGTTAACTGACTACGAGTTTCTAATACTTTTACACGTAGGTGGTATAGGAAATATATAAAAGGTAGAGAAAAAAAAAAAAAAAAAAAAAAATATCGCGGAATGCGCCACCGTAGTCGTTGGAGGGCATAAGAAGAAAATGTTACAACGTTTTATACCTCCTGCAGCAGCGGTACGCGCAGTTCTTAGTATTGATAGTCGATATACATGGAAGCGACTTTCTCTGACTTTTGCTATTTATTATTACATTGATATATATCAACGTGCACATCTATAGTCGCCGTACAACATGTTCGTTATACTACGTATTAGTATTTCCTTTTTTTTTTTTTTTTTTTTTTTCTTTACTTGTATAATATTCTTATCTTTTTCACACATTCCACTTATATTTCGCATACCTATACCTTAGTTATCGCTCATACATAATCGACCTCTTGATTCTATAGGTCGACACGTAGCTATAGTATACGTAGTTTTACTATACAATTATTATTATTATAAACAGATACAAATACCACCGGGGCGGTATGTTAGTCGATAGACATACCTATACCTACCTGTGTTGTGTATCTAACATCTAATATTTTTCCACATGCACAGAACTATAGGATGGTAAAATTATTGTCAATTATCTTAAAGACAACGTAAACTACAATAATAATAGCCGTGAAGTTGTCTGCAGTTAGACGATAAAGTCAAGTTCAATATTTTACATAATAATTAGATATAGTGAAGTGATTTTCGCGCCAAGTCAAGTCAAGTAAAAAGAAAAATGATTTATTTCAAAGATATATATAATTATATACGAGAGACTAAAATTTGAATTTGTGGTATACGAAACGAAAAATTTATCGTCACAACTTCTTGGCTTGCGGTGCAGGGTTCTATATTCTTTACATTAGTATATAGTTTGCAACTTTGTCCCAAAAGCTTTTGAGAAAGTCAGCTGATATTCGTAGGCCAAGGTTAAACCTGGTTTTGCTTTGCTCGCCCCTTATATTATACCGCGCAACGCCCGCGCCCGCGCTTCGTCGCGGTGAAACAAATCTGTTTCAGTTATACACGTGGCTCTCTACCGCCACTTGGCATCGTGTATATAAATAAAATTAAGTAGGTATCAAATAAGTAACAAACTGTTGCCCACCGCTTCGTGCCAGAAATGAGAAAAGATGTAGGTGGGCTAAGAGTTTGGGTATATGGGTGTAGGTACGCGTCCTGTTTTCCATCTTATCCCCAACTATTACCAGGAAGTAGTCTAGCCTAATTGTCAAGATATACAGAAAAAAACAAAAAAAAAAAAAAAAGTGGAATAAAACATGCCTCAGCCTTTACACACGCATCGTGTTTCTCTTTTAATTTTCTTTCCTTTCTTTTCATTTCATTTCATTTCATTTCATTTCATTTCTGAACTCGAAACAATAGATTTAAATAAATGCACGTGGTTTCCGGTCAGAGATTCTATGCACCTCACGTCGTACCTATACACTATACCCACACTATAATTACTCGATATTCAATAGCAATAGACCGGAAGTTGACTCGATACATTTTATGCATTTGATACTTTATTGAAAAGACTATATAATTCAACGTGAATCTATAGCTGCATAAAATCGAAACCCCCCCCCTAATTAGGCGTGGCAGCTGTGACTAACATCGTATAGTATGATCATCGATTATATCGGACGAATCCCTTCATGTTCATTATTTCTTCACAATACATACGTGTCGTAGGTATATTTCGATTCGATTCAAATCGTTTGATATCCGCAGTGCGATCATATATATACTCAAGGCTAATACAAGTACAAATATAGATTGAAATCAATTCGCTGAACTGCATATAAATCTTGGTATCGTTGAAAAAACAATTAAAGATTGATCGACAGATTACGCCAGCTGGTTATTTCGTAATTGTTTTATATATATATACGAAAATAGGCGGTAAATAGTAACTATTGTTACAGGTTGCTGAGGTTCTGAGATTCACATATTATCTCTACCTACCTACCTACTACTCCTTATCTGTTATATCACACCTCGCAGCGCAGTAGCGTTTACTTTATACTTATCGTACGGTGTTGGAGGTTTCGCGACGATGATTCATCAATATTAATACATCCATAAAATCAGGATAGTATAACGATAAAAAAATAAAATAAATAATAATAATAATAATAATCGTAATAAACAATTTTCAAAAAAAAAAACTTTCAGCAATTAATTTAACTGCAATTACCACGTGCAGCTCACCTGCTGTAGGTTGTAATGAAAACACGTGTTTTCTAAATGATTTTATGTTTTCTCGATTTTTTTTTTTTTTTTTTTTTTTTTTTCTTCAATTTCATTTTAGTTACAGGGAGGAAGAGCGGAGATGAACAGAGAAGAGAGGTAATTATGAAATTTTATCAATTAAAAAGTTAAACGTTTTCGCACCGAGCCTGTAATAGAGAAACGAGGCCTTGATGGATGGCGAAGGCGTATGATTGGTTGTTTAATTAAGGCAGTTACGTCTGCTTGTGCAAATGGAATAATCACCAATTTCATTCGTCCAAACGCTTCGTGTTTTCATTGTTTGACATTGCCCTACAACTTGGGGATGTATAGTACCTAGTTCGAGGTGATTTTCGAAAGTACTCGAAATATATATATATATATATATATATACATATGTATGTAATTCAATTCTAGCGTGATATACTAATTAATATTCACGAATTATAAAACTGAGACTAGTCTGACAGGGAGTATAATTAATACGGCTACATATAATTCTGCTAATTAATTTCAGACACGTGAGATTTTAGCATTGAACATATTAACGTAGAAAATTTTCTGTGTATTATAATATCACAGGGTCAAACGACAAGCCGAATTCCAGAAAGTCAAAAAATGTATGCAGATTTTTTTTTTTTTTTTTTTTTTTTTTATCAAATATTTATAAAGAATTAGAATTGTCTCGAAGAATATAGGAATAGAAGAACTTATCTTCCCAGAAATATAAGTTGCGTGCATAATATATACATTACGTTAAAAAATATACTCAGAGATTGATGTTTGCGATAAGCAAATGGAAAAACAAATAACAGTGAGAGTTTTAAAACAAATATTTTCAATACTGCAGTGAAGCGAACTGATATTTTTCGCTGCACGTAGGTATACGCATATACCTATCTAAATGCAATTTATATAGGCATGCACAAACAGAAATCGTATCTAGAATTTTTCTCTTCCTGCGCGATATGGAATAACGAGGATAGGTAGACGAAAAGGAAAAAAAGATTAAAAAAATAAAAAAAAATGAAATCAACGGAAATAAAAAAAAGTCCATGAATTTCCATCGGTACTAATATTATAATGCTCGCTTCAAGGAATTTACCCCACCGTCATTGTAATCAAGGCTCGTAACTTGCCTGTCGCTTGCCATTGCCACGTGACTTGCTACAATATAGATTATAGATTTAAGCCGCGAACTAAAGGTCAGTGAGAAATATCTCGTCTGCAGTTTCTTGTCTAACAAATAAAATAGCAATGAGGCAAAGATGAATAAGAAAGAAATAAAAAAAAGAAGTTGAATAAAAAGGAACCTAGTCTCTTGCTCAATGTATTTAATTTTAAATCTAATATACGGTGTGGAGAATTTCTCATTTAATATTTTTTTTTTTTTTTTTACAACTCATACCCGGGTATCTTTACACTGTAAAAAAATAAAAACAAGAAAAAAAAAAAAAATATTTATTATTCTGAAGTCGCAGTTTTCAACGATTGAAATGAAAATAGCCTAGAGGATATACAGCCTTCGTGAGGAGTAGTTCTTTTTTTTTTTTTTTTTTTTAATAAATCACTTGGGCATATGTCATTCAACGAAAGAAATATTAACGTGACTTTTGAACCGTTGCGTTGAAGAAGTCAGCAATAATATGTATTTAACACGTTGCGATATTTAAATATAATATATATTATATTTTTCAAACGAATTCGTAACACTGGAACGTATAGACATTGCATTGCGTAACATGGAAGCAATAGTTAGTTACACAACACGTTCGAAATTTGATACGGAAATAATTGCAATCACGTGTAGTTAATTGCAACTGGCAATATTATACCTTTTGCTCATCGGAGTTATACCTGCAAATTACAATTACGTTCGTTTGTTAGCAAAATAAAAAGAAAAAAAAGAAAAAAAGAAGAAAATTACAAACAAAAAATCGTTATCATATAATTTCATCCCGACCCTAATATTCACCCATGTTACGTAAAACGGTGTAATTTTTTTTTCATTTTTTTGTTTCTTTTCTTTTTTTTTTCGCGCTTTAAGCACTAGTCGAAGAGACTATAATAAAAATCGGAAGAATTAGAGAAAATCGTGATAGAGATTAACTAGTAACGGTGCAACCGGATCGCCTTCGCAACTGTTTCGATTATAAGTAGCAGAGATTTTCTCGAGCACGAAGTAGTCAGTCGTCATAGTACAGGGGGGGTGGGAGGGCGAGGGGATATTATTTATTATATATTTACATCTGCGCCAATTGTTAACCCACACGTATATCTACAACGTTGACAAAGGAAGATAACATCCGTACAGCTGAGTAAGGTATAGTTTATCAGTCACTATTGCCGACTACATAACGAACGATTATTACTGCACGTAGATTGTTCAGAGAAGAATTATTTCTGCTATTCATTGACTAGTGAGTCACTTAATATTATATACCTATAGAGGTATATATAGGAATATAAGTAATTAAATTCTTTTATCATATTCTACTGCTGCTTAAGGGAGGGGATTGATAAAAAATTGTCACGCTCTATTGTCGAACTCCCCACACCCTGAAAAATAGACAAAAGAAGAATAATAAAAATAAAAATAATAATAATAATAATAATAATATCAGATTATAAGGTTCCAAGAACGCAGCCTTTTTATAATACTGGTGCAGTTACGGAGCAGTTTTTCTTTATGACATGACGTATATAGTCGCGTTGAATTTTTTTTTATTTTTTTATTTTTTTTACACGGCTTACCTGGATCTACACTATCATATATATTGCCGTGTCGCGACCTGTCTCGTCGTGGCGCTTAATATAATAATAAAAAAAAAGAGGCGAGGTTTTTCTGATTCACAAAAAAAAAGAAAGAAAGAAAGAAAAAAAAGAGCCTAGACCTTTAGATTATATTTAGTGAATATAAATTCGAATGATTTGACAACTAGCTATATATATATCGACAGCCTAATAACATAGTCACGTAAGCGCCAAAAAAAAAATTTTTCGCAAACTGACAGACGTTGCGCCAAAAAAATTTTGTCGTCTATTAGAAATTGTTTGAAAAATAGGCCATTTTTGGCGCTTACGGGATTATGTTATTAAGCTGTCGATATATATATATATAAAGACGTTGCTTAAAAAGAAGAAAAAGAAAAAGGAAAAAAAAAAAAAAAATATATCTGGAAGTTTTTATAACTTGAATAAAAGAAAAATTCAGTCAAGGATATGAAAATGAAGAGAAAATTTCTTGCATATATAGTAGGAGGGATATTAAAAATTAATTTCAATCACCCGAAACTCACGCATAAGTTTCATTGTAAAGTTGAACTTTTCTAAAGTTAATTCTGATAACGAAATAAATTTTAATATCCATTTGATTAAAAACGAACGTATACACTTGGCATTGTAAGAAAACAAATTTCACACTTCAACCCGATTGAGATATTGAAAATGAATAAAAAAAAAAAAAAAAAAAAAAAAAAAAAGAAGCCATGAAAAAGAAGAACGAATTCCCTTATAGCTATGGCTTGCGAAACTTCTGCTCCAATCTTCGAATTCAGGTACGTGTACCCTATACTCTACGTATACCTGCAAACCTCGAGACTCGAGTGAGGTCCACGAAGCTAAAATGCCATCGGGTCGAGTTCGGCTTGGCAAGGCTCTCCCTTTTCCTCTTGTCCCTCTACTCCCTGTGCACGATTGCTCATCGTTTCAGTGCACTTTTGTTACGTATAAATCGGAGTTTGGTATGTAGGTAGCTCGTATAGGATCTCCCCCAGGTGCGAAAGAGAAGAAGAAAGTAGGTATTCCGTTTTACTTCGCAACACATATATAGTTTGCTTTTATCTTAGCACAGGTGTTCGTCCGTACCACGTATAGGTCGAGATCATCTCAACGGCGTTTCGTTTATCTGACAATATAACGATTTAACAATAGATAAAGTATAGTCGCGAGCGTATCCAGCTGGCAACAGTAACGCAGGAGTGCCTTTTAATTTACACTATCGCCAACTAATCGCAAAGTCTTCTTCGGGCGCAGCCAACATTTAACCACACATATATATATATATGTATACCTATATATATACTTATTGCACTTTAACGTTATATCCAACTCTCGTCTTTCTACGCCTCTGGCAGCAATTATTATATTCAAAAGTTCAAGACATTTACTATGATGTTGTATTTTTCAATCAAAGAAAAGAAAGAATTGAAGAAAAAAAAAAATGTATACAATTTAGTATACATAGTATATACCATTGCCGCTACGTCGTTAATAAGTCCGTATAATTATAACCGTATAAAAAAAAAAAAAAAAAAAAAAAAAAAAATGAAGAATAACACTTGTTGTATACTCCTACACGGAATTTCCGTTCATCATGTTAATTCACTGCGAGTAAAAAAGAAACAAAAAAAAAAAAATTATACCGCATTTGAATACGCCGATCTTGTATCGAATTTGCATTGAACTATAAAATTGCATATACGGGGTAAAATGTCGAAGTAAAATAATATTTGTCAACAGAATCCCCAATTAGATGGTCTCTACCAAATTTATGTTCACACAAAATTTCATCACTATATAGTTGACGGTGTCCTTCGACTTCTTTTCACCTTATACGTCAAGCTTGAATTATAATATAAAAATACACGCAGAGTTAGGCTTTGCCGACTGCAGACCGATATTCAAAATTTGTTATCATTTATCAAATTTTTTTTTACAGTAATTATTTAAATCACGATAATCTTTAATTTTCTTCTACAACGTTTGCACTGATCCCTCGATGAAAATACCTCGTAATCAAATTGCCAATAGTCTTGGGATGCGGTGCGATCTTCGTGTGAAAATAATTTCTGCACACTACATCAAGTACGGTGTATAGGTATAAAAATTGTTCATTCTTTTTTTTTTTTTTTTTTTTAATAAAAATCCAATAAATTTAGAACCTCAAGCGAGGGGTTAACCACTCGTCGATTGACCGTACACCTGACTTCAGACTTCAAGACTTCATGGAGTCAACTGACTTCAACTGACTTCAACTGACTTCAACTGACTTCAGCTGACTTCAGCTGACTTCAGCTGACTTCAACTGACTTCAGCTGACTCACTGACTTCACCTGACTCACTGACTTCACCTGACTTCACCTGACTTCAACTGACTTTAACTGACTTCAGCGGACTTCAACTGACTTCAGCAGACTTCAGCTGACTCATTGACTTCAACTGACTCACGGACTTCACCGGACTTCACCGGACTTCAACTGACTTCAACTGACTTCAACTGACTTCAACTGACTTCAAGTGATTTCATCTGGCTGCAACTGACTTCAGCTGATTTCAACTGACTCACTGACTTCAACTGACTCACTGACTTCAACTGATTTCAACTGATTTCAACTGAAACAAACTGACCTGAGCTAACTCAAAATTGAAGTAATTTCAAATTGTGGAAGGATTTTGCAGAAGAAATAACTCTTTGTAAACGGGGATATTTTTTACATTTATTTGTAACTGAGACGCCAAATTTCCTTTAAATGTAACGTATTCACTAAACGATATTCATGTTTATACAGAGGTTTAGGGGTTTTGAGGTACATATTTAGGTAATTTGACAATATTTATTTTTACGTAGTATCAAGTAACAATAAATCTAGTCATTACTAATATCATCTGAATTATTTTATTTTTCAATCACATTAAAGCCACTACTTGGCCACTACCATAGAATATTTTACCCGATTTTACTTATACCTAGGTGAAAAAATAACATATTATGAATCGGAATTACGATAACCAACGATGACACAGGTTTAGGGCACCAAAAGGGTTTCAGCCAGCTGACGTTTTAGCAGCTGAAAGTGGGGCGAAAATTCAAATGTCATGTGATGTGGAAACTGAAATAATTACCGAAGATGCAGACGATCGATATGGAGCGTGTGGCCCAGACGAAAAATAGTTTTCGAAACGTGCGAATGAGATGTTGATATTATTCGTTCGTTCACAATAGACATCCGAAATTTCCCTCCATTTGTGGCCGCTAAAGCCTCTGGTGAAGCTTGAAATAAACGTTCGGTTTTATATAAAGTTACAATCTATCAGTAATCTTTTCGAAAACCTCGTGGCTATATTGAGGGGTGTTATTCTCGAACAGAGGACGAGGAAGCGTACATAAGTACCCTTCAATATTGCGGTAATAGGTTTGTTCTGTAAGAATTACTAAACTATTTGATTCAACTGCAAACCATGGGGAAGACAAACACATGATACCCTTAGGATTCTTAACCGGAGCTTTTATAGGTGCACTTTCGGCGGAATATTCAAGTTTTTTGCCGTTGCCAGAACCGTAAACAAATGCGAGAATCCGACCAATGAATACATCACACCTTCTCTCGCCAATGAAGGCACACCATTGACCAATATGAATTTCTTCGCACTGCGCAACATCCGTCGTAGAATATTCATCTGAATCACTGGAATATCTCTGTCGGAATTTGCTCGAGTCCTGACTAGAGACTGTTAATGCGCCTTTGACTCTATGTAATCGGTCACTACTTAATTTATTGTAGCCACTAGAATGGATCCAGCATAGTGTACTTTTCCTTATTATTGCTTTCCGACCTTTGGGATCAGTGTAATAAACAAAAGGTCCGTCAGGTGGAATTTCGACCTCTCTCTCAGAAGTTGTCGGCGTGCATGTGTGCAACAGAGAAAGATCTTCGACGCTCTCAATATTCAGTTCAGTTGCCAATTCAACACTATTCTCCTCTACGTCTTCCTCGTCAGAATTATCATCTTGGACACTTATTGCTTTTAGAGATGATGGTATATTATCACATATTTGAGGGACTACTCCGAGAGAAATGACAACATCTCTTGCTTCGCATCGGGCTTGAACAATAGTTGTCAAAATTTCAGTCTCAGTCGGTAAGCCCATGTCAGCCAGAATATCCCGTTGTTGTATTGCACATTGTGTTCGTTTTTCTGCCCGTGGAAAAGAGTAGTCCTGTCCAAGATCTTGTATCATCTGAGACTGAAATTGAATTCTTTGAACCCGATGAGTGAAGTCGAGCATACTAAAGTTTATTATAGTCGAATATGTAGAAGTTAAAGATCTTGCACACCGGAAAAATTGCTCACACGGTTGGCTACTAAACAACCATGGTACGAAAAGTTCTGGAGATTGCTGATTTCTGAACAAGTTTACGGCAGCTACTATAGCATGGGCATTGAGCTCTATACAAGAATACGCATTACTCGTGATAAAGTTTCGTGTAACACTATAGTCGTTATCTACAAGCCATTGTCGCCAGAGGCGCAAGAAGAAGAGGCTCTTCCAAATTAGATGAATTCGTTCAATAGCAGCAATGTCTTTATCCAAATAAGAATCCAGAACGTCTTTCATCATTTGTAGAAAAACCACAGTGCCGTTAGCAGATGGAATTTGACGCAAAAGGTTAATAACTCGGGGGTGGCAAATTTTTTGAACTGCTCGAAAGTTCATCTTGTCAGCTCTGTTTAGATCGGTCATAGTTAAGGCGTGCTCTTCCTTAGCTATTTCATCAATTAGTATTTTAAGGTGAGTTGGTGATGCTACGAAATTCCCAAGTGGTAACAGAATTGAGGGTTTCAGGAATACGGTACGTAGTTTTGTGCCAACATGTGTCGTATCTTGAATGTAAAGCTGTGACTGCTGTAAAGATTGGATAAACCAACCATTCCAGTCTCTCGGCAAAAGTGGCGCTCGCGGGATGGCTTCATGTATCATTGCTTTTAATAAACGTGGGTCGCCATCCGAAGAAAAACCTACTAGAGTTATTCCCACAAGCGCAGCTTGTTTTCTCATCCAAGCCCATCTTCGAATTACCTGAGTTGAATTGAATCGGCTGTCTGTTCCGAAAAATGATAGGCAAAATGAAGCAGCACCTTCCTGGAGAGGTTGCGCCAATATTACGTATGCATAGTTTGCAGTAGTACCAGTTTGAAAATATTCCTGAATTAAATCAGCGGAAGTAGCTTGAAATGAACCACAGACTGGTAAACCATCACTATCTAATGGCGGTACAAAGCCAATTACCTGATTGAAGTGTGAGTCATATTGGATCCGACCGGTTATTCGTGTAGCGTCTTCACTTACCCAAACTTGCATCGGGAGAGACCTTTCTTCTAAGTAGATCTTCAAATCATGGAACCGAAATTCCCCTTCACGTAAAGGCGCATTGACCTTTTTGATACACCGCCCAATAGTTGTAACTGACGGAAGAGAGTCAGGAAGATTCTTTTGTAAAATTTCGTACGTATTTCTACCACATAAAATGAAAATATATGACGCAAACAATTTCAACGACTCTTCGTATCTTCTACCGCCCTTATGTTTGTTCATATTACTGTCAGCTGTCTGCATCAAGGCTTTCAAGAAATGACTTGAGTTCTGAGTACTATTTGAACTCTTTGTGTTCATGTTATTTTCTTCTAAGTAAGCTGTCAGGGTATCTCTTAGTTCGTCATTTTTTTTGATTAGTAATTTTATTTGATCAAGAATCGGATAGTAATCTGTAATTCGGGATTGTTTCTCGATTTGACGATTCAAAGATCTCTTTCGTCTGTTTACTCTGGAGTACTTGGACAATTTCCATTTGGATTTTCTACTTGGCTGGGATCGAGGCTGGGATCTTTGATTCGACTGAAGAGAATCGATCCCTGTGGACTCTTCAGATTTTGAAAACTTGGTACGATCACCTCTTCAGTTTCTTCCTCGATTCCTTCAGACGCCCTAATAGTAATTTCAACTTTCGTTCCCATCTCCTTAGCCAGTGTGTTGTTTTCCGTATACTTGGATTTCTTTGGAGTCCCCAACTCTGCGATTTCCTCCAAGTTAGATAGTCCGATGCGAGGTCCGATGTCACTACATGATTTTTGTGATTTTCTTTTTTTTCCTTCGCCTGCTCGAAGAGCCTCTTCTTCTTCGTCCTCAACTTCGTCGTTACTGCAATCTTGATGTACTAAAAACGGATCGACTTCGACGATCAACTCTTGCGGTTCTTGATCAGGAGCAATACAGACAGACTTTCCACTCGAGGAGTTTTTGGCCACTTTGGTGTTAAAAACGGACGCAATATTTTTTATTCCACCAACAGGAAGGATGTTCGGAAGATGCTTAGTCTTTAGGTGTCTCTGGAGATTTGATAGAATCCATCTTCTTGCAAATCGACATACTGTCACTGATGCGCAACAAAAAATGCACATCATCGTCGCCGAGTGTGATTGACTCCCTTGACTTTCGTCGATTTTTACTGAGACCCGAAGATCTGTTAGTCTGTTCGTTTCGATTTCTTTCAACTTGACTGCATTATCCTTAACGAAAGCATTGACGATTTGCCGTATTGATTTGGTCACCTCTCTTTGTGCAACGTTGAGATCAATATCTCCCGTATCTCCCTCGGTAGCTGTCTTTTGCGGACCAGAATACGAAGAATCCGGCACCAAATTAGAAGTAATCGAGTGCCCTCGGGATTTCTTCGCAGATCCTGCTTGCCTTAGAGTTTGCGACGTTTCCATATCAAATTTTCTCTTGCAGTGTTCGGCTAGAGCAAGTAGCAGCATCTTGTGCCCGGTTACAATTTTGAAAGCTTTTGGGCAGATATCGTATATGCCATAATAATCACTCGCTGGTTTTGTTGTGTCGCAGAACAATTTCATATCATTTCGGGCGAATTCTTCTAAATCCTTTAAACTATTTTCGGTCAAAGCACGCAATGATATGGCATTATCAAATCCATTGAATGTTAACAGATTTTTCATATATACCGGAATCTTTGCTTTTAAGGCACTCTCGAGTTCATCCCAAAAATCATTTTGCGCGTTGCTGCGGGCTGGAGCATCAGGGTTCTACAAATAAACGAAGGGAATAAGAAATTAATTCCGGTAGAAAGGAAATCGGCTAAAACCTCGCTCAAAACTCTAAGTCTCTAGCTAAATCAAATACTTTAAAAGGCCAATCCTCGAAGTTCACATACTATAGATGCCAATTCAATTGTATTAAATCTGCGATTCAACATCTGCGTCAGTCGCCATCTTAAGAAACGCGTTTCATATCATATCTCGGAAACGGCTGACTTCAAGATAAAAAGCTTCAGGACTTTTTTGTAGATAATTAAATTTCTCATCTTTTTTATCTCAAACTTTGTTCGATTCAACTTGCCGTTTTTTAATTACAGCCGATTACAGCTTGTTTAGTGTCGCAAATCTTCTTTCTCCTCTGAAACTCCCTTCTTCTTTCTCCTTCCAGAGAGAAGATTTGCGATACTAAACAAACTCTAATTGAAGAACGGTCAGTTGAATCAACAACAGTTTGAAATAACAAAGATGAGGAATTTAATTATCTACAAAAAAATCCTGAAGTTTTTCATCCTCAAGTCAGCCGTTTTCGAGATATGATATGAAAGGCGTTTTTCAAGATGACGACTGACGCCGGGGGGGGGGGGGGGGGGCGCAAATTTTTGAAGTTAAGCTCCTTGTCTGTCAATAAAACGATTGCGACAATAAAAAAAAAAAACTCATCAGAATTTTTGCATTATGATTTGTGGTCTATTGACTGAACTATGAGGTAATTTATATCATATTGTCGAATATCCAGTATCCACGGGTTACTTTGTCCATAGGATACTCGACGAAAAATAACGAGAACTCGACGAGAACAATCGAAAAACGCAGGTATTTTCTAGATAATGTATAATTGGTGAATTATGCAGTGCCTTCTTTTTCATAACCTCACTAATGTTTGAAGAGAATACTTGCTTACCTTAGAAGTATTCATGATACTCGAGTTTCGGTTGCTTCCGCAAAATTTCCTGACGATCTTTTTTTTTTGTTCGCACCAGGCTTACTTTTCATAAAGTTTACTTTCACGAAATTTATAGAAGGTTTATACCTGTTGCTAAGCTCCTGAGAGGCTAGCTGTGTCTGTATTAGTGGGCCTGAGTATGTCCTTGCATAGGTGGCGCGTCCGTGGCGCATGCCACTATAGCAAACGCCATATACGTATACGCCGACCGTGCAGCATTGAGTGAAATGAAGGAACCGTATATGAGTTTGAACAAATGGGTCAGAATCAGCATGTTCTGTTATAGAGTTATACCGAGAGGTATAACTCTATAATATAACATAACTAATAATATAATAATAATAATAATATAATAATAATAATATAATAATATATAACTAATAATATAATAAATATTATATTATATTGTTATTATTATATATTATTATTATTATTATTATATTATTATATTATTATTATTATTATTATTATTATATTATATTATATTATATTATATTATATTATTATATAACTAATAATATAATATAATATAACTCATTAATTCGTATTCTGCCAGTATGATGTATGGAAATCGAGAGGATGACTGACTTACTGACTTCAACTGACTTCAACTGACTTCACCTGACTTCAACTGACTTCACCTGACTTCAACTGACTCACCGACTTCAACTGACTTCACCTGACTTCAACTGACTTCACCCGACTTCAACTGAGTTCAACTGACTTCACCCGACTTCAACTGACTTCAACTGACTTCAACTGACTTCATCTGACTTCAACTGACTCACCGACTCACTGACTTCAACTGACTTCAACTGACTTCAACTGACTTCACCTGACTTCAACTGACTTCAACTGACTTCAACTGACTCACCGACTCACTGACTTCAACTGACTTCACCTGACTTCACCTGACTTCACCTGACTTCACCTGACTTCACCTGACTTCAGCTGACTTCAATTGACTTCAATTGACTTCAACTGACTTACTGACTTCACCTGACTTCAACTGACTTCAAGTGACTTCAACTGATTCTCAGCCAGGTGTACACCTGACTTCAAGAGTGGTTAACCCCTCGACCTCAAGTCTAGACGGCAAAATTTTTCATATAATTCTCATTGAAAAACCAGCTAATCCGCTTTACCCGACGATATCTTATACCAGAACAATATATGAGAACATTTCAATTTCAGGCGATATAATCATTGTGTTACATATATTTCAACGTTATATATATGTATTTAATCCGCAGATTACGCAGACGATGCGATGATGAAACGGTGTTATACTTATAAACGCCATAGTGAAAATAATAAGAATAAAAATAAGAATAAGAAAAAGAAAAAGGAGAGAGAGAGAGAGAAGAGAGAAGAGAGAAGAGAAAAAAGGAGCTGGTTCAATTTAAATTGGTCAACTTGTCAAATTATCATTATCGACGACGACCTGACCATATTATAATATTATGTAACCGCATGCAAGGCGAGCGTGCAGTTAGTTAGTTAGGTACAAGGTATAGGTATACTCATGTGTATAGTCGTACATCGGTGATAGGCCTCGGCACTAATTATTATGTAAAGCGACTGTAATTTGTTACGATTTAGAAAATAGCGATTGGATCTCTGGGTGGTATAAATATACGGTATGGTATACCTACCTACACGCACACACTATTATTATAATATATTTTCCATAAAAGAATATAGAGTATATACATATTATAGTACACAGGCAAACTCGAGTGTATTATAGAAAACATACCTACCTACCTGTCGTAATTTCTATAACGAGACAGTGAAATTATTTCCGTCGTAGAAATGAAAGGAAAAAAAAATAAAAAATTAAAAATTAAAAGGAGGAACAAAATCACCGCCTGCAGTACCTAGATATAGTATGTATAGGTACGGCGGTGTATACCTCTAAAAACCAGTTGTCAATTATTAAGTATATAAGAGCCGCAAAGATAGGAGCAAGACTCGAGACAGACGGGTGGAAATAAGATAAAGAAAAAAAAAAAAAAAAAAAAAGTTATAGAAAGAAAACAAAAATCAAATGAGATAGAGTAATGATTTTCAATTTATTTTTTACCTCCAGTATATAGGTAGGTATACCTAGTTGTAATATCATTGCGCAATAGTATGAAGGAGAAAGAGGAAATATATCGAGAGAAGATAGGTGTGGGTAGATATAGTATACGTACTTATATTAATAATAATAAAAAAAGAATATATAGAATGAAAGTACAAATGGAGAAAAAAGAAAAAGAAGAAAAAAAAAAAAAAAAAAAAAAAATAGAAACGTACGCGACCCGAGTTATACCTATAACGATGACGAAGACTACGATGATAATAATAATGATCATAATGGAACGAGAGAATACGAGAAGAATAACGCAGGTATAAGGTATACATATACGGTAGAAGCAGATATAAAAGATGAAAGACAAGTTGGCTGTAACCTTTGCCTGGTCCGAGGTACGCCCACCCACGCACACACGCATATATATACGATTGATTGAAGTATCTGTAAAACTTATATGATTATAAATAATATGGAACGAAGGCCGTGTCTTCTATTGCCATTCTATTTGTTAAAGAGAAATATATCGATGGAAATGATGCGATTAATCAAATAGTTGTTCTATAATATAAATTTAAAAAAAAATAATCCGTAGGACGTAAATTAATTATAGTCATACGTATATATATATTCATCCTGACAAATTGAACTCAATTTTTTACCTCTCTCATTTCTATGAGGCTAAGATTTAATGATTTTATTACCTGGGTGTGTTTTGCGTCGCGTTCCTTAATCTTTAAGTCCGCGTTGTGAGAGAACGCGAAAGTAAACCGCGTGACCGCGCCCTGTCCGTCAATCTGAATCGTTGGACAAAGAGTTTTAGCTGCTAGCGCAGCTAGACTGTTCGTGAAGAAAGAAAGCCAAGCCAAGCAAAGCAAAGCAAAGCAAAGCAAAGCGAAGCCAAGTCAAGACAAGACAGACCAGGCCAGACTGGACAAACCGAACACTGAAACACTTATTTACTTATTACACATGAGTGTATATCTCAGCCGTTGTGCGCAGGCTGCAGCAATAGCGCAGCAGCAGCACACAAACGCATTTTTGTTAATGAGAGAAAATTACCGTCTGACAATACGTGGCTTGTTAAAAATTTACATGTATTTTATATGCTGGTATACATACCCATATTTAAAGGTATGTGTAGTACACATACATAATATCCATTCTTTACAACCTATATAATAATAAACTATCAAAGAAGAGAGGGACAAAAATAAAGCGTTTAATCGGTCATATGTATGACCGTACCTATATATTCAACAATCAAAACTAATTTCGGCAACTTACAATTCTCAGACCTCGTGCAATTCTTACGTTTCCAAGGTCTAAAGATAAGTAACACACACACATATAGTCGACGATTCCAAACACTTTGCAAAGGCAACAAATGTTCGTGAAATAAAGTCAACGAACCTGTGCGGAGATTGTAAAGGAGTAGGTATATATATTCTGTTTCAATTTTTATTCGTACTACGTATTCTACTGTTTTAGTTATTATTTACCTCTCATTGCCGGAGACTTAAGACTTATATTGTTAAATACCGTAGTTTCTTGGAAGAGTAATTAGCGCTCATTTAGTATAGTTAAAATTCGTTAAGCTTCTGTACTAACTGCAGTCGTGATCTCCTCGTTAGAGATTACACCGCAGGGATGTAGCTGGTATATATAGTATCACTTCGAATCGGGAATTAGGTATATATAGGCATATATGTATAGTCAAGTATAGTAGCCGAGATATTTGCGAGAGAAAAACGATATATTAATATAAATATATAAATGTTCATCGTGCGTGATCAGTGATCAAAGATTATTGAAAAAAAAAAAAAAAAAAAAGAAAAGAAGCCTCGGCGATCTTTTACCAGGTTGTTATTCATTCACGGAGCGCGATTGTAAATTCTAATCGCATATTCACTTCCTGGAATAAAATCCGATCATTGCGGTGTGTTAGATAAAAAATTATGAAAAACTGGAAAATAACTTCTCCCTAACGCCCACGTATGCTCTACCATATTATATAGTGTAAACTTTGTACTCATATTACAATCTTGAATATACGTAGCCCCTCGAAATAGCTATACGAAAGTTTCTTCGTGACGTCTGGAGTTGGTCGCGTGTCTTTAATCTTATATATACCGTTACAGAGTTACGCGTGTTTCTCGTACACACATGCGTGTATATGAGATAGACACACGCACGGTAGAAACAGTACCTATATTCAACGACTTTATACTCATTCCCCCCTTATATTCCCGCTATATACTTCATTTGATTAATTCGCGTCGTCAGATGAATAATAATAAACGAACTTCTGAACTGAAAAAGGTTCAGATAATGCAGAATATAAACATAAATTTCTGGTAAAGTCGTAACCGCGACTTTATAACCCCGTATTGGCATTCAAACTATTCTGTGCTATATATTTCATCTCGCAGGTTATACGCCAAAGATCCAATTTAACTCAATTCAAGCTTTATCTCGTCAATGTGCGACGAGGTGATGGAATGAGGTCCATCCATATTATACACATACGGGTTTATACTATATGAGACTGTAATACATACAAAGATATATATATTGTATATGTACGAGTGTATCGCTTTCACGAAGGGATATATGCATTCACAACGTGTCAACCCATTCGCTAGTATGGGTCAAACTATATTCATCTATATATTTGCTCTTGGATGCATCATCGCGACATTTCGTATCGTGCATTCAGTACCTATATACCTCGCTAATATCGCTCATCGAGCTATACGGTACGTATACCTTTACCTTGCAAATTCAGTCTCTATAGAAAGTCGTCTATAATACGAATCTATATAAGTAGTACGAGTTTCCTCTATATGAAAACGTTTTCAACTCACTACAACATATAGAAGAGTTTGTCAACAAGAGTGTGTCATACGTTAGGTATTTAGCTATAAGATAAAATATCGTATCATATATATAATACCTATATAGGTACACAATTCGCCGTACTACATTGAATTCTCCGAAAAAGTGTCTAGCTTCCACGTAGTATATTTCGAGTTCTGTTCGTCCCGCACGACGAATCATTCTTCTTTATCTTTTTCTTTCCTTTCCTTTTTTTTTTTTCTTTTTTCTTATTCTTCTTCTTCCGTCTAGGTATACCTTACGAGCTCACGCGAGGGTGGCATCGTTGGGTATTTCCTCCCCACCAGTATAACAGTATAGTAGGGGTTTGTTGATGGAACCGAAGAGATCCAAGGGAGGAAAGGAAGTCCCTCGAAAGGAGAGAGAGAGTATAAGAGAGAGGGTAAAGAGCAAGGGAGAATGCCGGAGAACGGATCGGTCGATGTTTGGCACGGGGGTGCGAGGTATATCCAACCCGGAGGGGTTATATATACATATATATATATATATATCTACACAGAACGTGGAGCTGCGGAGTAGGAAGAGAAGTTTTCACCACCGCGCAAGCTCGGGTTTGTCGCGCAAAAAATCACGCATAGTAGGTACTGCGCTCGCACGCAGGGAGTAAAAAGGGGGAAGTATATTCGGAGTACGCTAAGAGAGAGGGATAGAGTGACGGGGAGAGGGAAGCGGAGGCGGAGGCGGTATAGCGGCGTCGGGATCGGATGGAGGGGAAAGGGATTTCCCCGAACAGGGAAAATTGGAGTCGTATACGAATATATAGAAACACGTAGGTATACATATACATAACGGTAGGGGGGGGGGGGGGGGGGGAGCGGCGTCTATGTACAAGAAGTATACGAGGGATCGGGTCTAGGAGCAATATAGGGTTCCAAATTGAAGGAATTGAACGTTCCGAAGTCACAAATGCGTGCCACGGGGAGCTTGGTAATCAGGAACTCATTTTTTTCTCTTTTCTCTTTTCTCTTTTCTCTTCTCTCGTCGCTCTCCGCTCTTCGTCTCCCTCTTCTTTTTTCACCCCACCGCCTTTGCCACGCGACTTTTTCGTACGGAATTCAATTGATCGGGGGGCTGCGTCGCGTCGCGTCGTCCTGACGCTGAATGTAGGTATACTGATGCCTGCACGTTTCTTTCTCTAACTGCCACTTTTCTCTCACCCTAATTGATGCAGTAGTACCGATATATATATATGTGTGTGTGTATTTAGGATATAGTATACAGAGATTCTTACTACACTTCTAAATCCCTTATATACGTTATTATTCTCTCGTATAATATATAATCAAAAGATATCCTATATATATACAAGGCTTTTATTAACGCGAACAAATGTACACAAAGCCGCGTATATATATTATATCGTATACTATACTATACACCGAGATATTTTAATTGATCTTCACTCGTTGTTTCAAGAAAACAAAAATAATAATAATAATAATAATAATAACAGGGGGCAAGGGCGTGTTTTGTTAATAAAATAAATTCAGTAGGCCGAATTAAAAGATCTCTCAATAAAACTCACCATCGATATACTTTCGGGTCTGAACTTTATATTATATTGAATATTGGAATCCGAATACTACGCGCCAAGTGTCTCGACACCCGACTACCTCGACGTAATTCTTCGAAGGTTTGATTGAATCACGAAGGAGTATATAATATATAGACCTACCTGCCTACCTACATATATATATGTATTGTATATGACGCGAAATAAAAAGGACTGCATATTATGCTTAAATGCGTAAATGTAGGACAGGTTTTAAACGAGTGCAGTAGAAATAGAATTCGTGTGCTGCGTACGACGTATAGGAACAAATTCTATGGTTTATGTATGGTCCGCTAACGTAAGATGGACGATGCCCATTGGTCGAAGAGGAAGGGGTATAAAAAAAAAAAAGGCTGTATACAAAAGGAAGAAAAATTTACACAAAGAAGAGAACCCGCGACGAGTGGTGACAGGGCCGAGGCCGAAACCGGCAAGGATTTCTGGCTGACGATGAAATGCACAAGTATATACATGTATGAAAAAACCGAGGGCCCTATATATCCTATAGGCCGGTAAAAATTCTGCATGCATATAATACTATATATTGTATATATATAGGTATGTCTTACCTGCGTAAATACATACATATACCTATACCTGCGTACCTATTCCAATGTACACTTTTATGCGAGTGAAACTAGGTCGTACGTATAACGGTTGCAGTCGCATGCATTTGCGAGGCATAGTATATACCCTATACCAGCTACTCTGTATTTATTTACGAATAGGTATACTATACTATAATGGATATGTAATGGATATACTGTATACGTACGTACGTGTGTATATAGATTGAATGAAGACTGTTATTTTATTTTTTATTTCTTTTTTTTTTTCTTCTTCTTCTTCTTCTTCTTCTTCATTGAGTCTATTCCAAGGAAAATTACATTTTCGAAGTTCAGTCTTTGAGGGAAAAACACTGCGTTTATTTAATTCGTGTATACTTTATCTGAAATCCTATTGACGACTCGCGCAGTGTAATGTAATTTACTCTCACCCTCTGTAAGAAAGGTTTAATCTAAAATCGATACCTTATTTTATTTAAACACTTAATTATATATCCTCTATTAAACTCTCTATATATAAAGACGAGATGAGAATTTCTTTAGAATCTGCGAGTGAAATCCGAATCGTCAATATTCCTCCGTCGATATGGTTTATAAGTAATATAATTGAAGCACCGAAACGAGATATAGTATAATATCAATCGTCAGAATTTATAGATACAGAATTTTACAGTATCGGAGGATTATGCGTTTAGCGTTCAACGAAAACCGCAGAATTGATAGAATCAAGCCTCACGTAATTCTTTGGTCTAAAATGGTATAAACATGGTTCGAAAGATTTCTTGTCTTACTGTTAGACTTCAGAGTATATAGAATAAAATAAAAAGAAACAATGCGTACCTATACGTGTAACGCGGGTAAATAAATAAAATAAAATTTACCTACTATGTAATAATACTTTGTAGGCATTCTCATAAAAAAAATATAAATATAAAAATATAAAAATATAAAAATAAAAATAAAGAAACAAAACTAAAAGGTACTAAATTATCTATTTTATTATGTACCGGGATATATTATTATGCAGATATAAATCGCGGGCTAATAATCAACGTGTTATTTCTAACCAGCCTGTGGGTAGACAATTAGTTGATACAAGTGCGCCTAAACGGCAATATAATAACTCTTAGGGTATAGGTATAGGTATAACGAGACTTGGAACAAAACTGGCCGTATAAGTCTACCTATAAATTCATCGTATAAATAATAAAGGAAGAAATGAAGGAAGGTAGGTATAGTAACACCGATAATAACGATAATAATAACAATAATATTGGCCCTGCAACAACAGCATGTTATAGCGGGTGAAAGAAGCCAGTGAATTTCCTGCATCGATCTAAAACTTTCACTATATACGTATACGTGTACATATATCTATATATATATTATATACATAATAATATATGTATATACTTTACAGCGATATGTATTGTATATATATACTAGAAGATATATATTACGCAGCGTCGTAAAGTAAAGGCGTTTTCGCGTGGATTCTATACGTGCCGACAAACAACGTAGAAAATCTTTTATCTCCGACGCCACTGGCCTTGTCCGTCCTTACGGCGCATTTCGAGCCAGGGCTACCCACCCGCACGTTTCGTATATATTCGGTATATTATATACATCTACGAAAAGAGAGAGAGAGAAAGAGAGAGGGAAAAAAAAATGAAATGAAATAAAATAAAATAAAAGGAAAAGGAAAGGGAAAGGGAAAAGAAAAAAAAAAGATAAAGAAAGAGAGTAAAAGGACTCCTCTATCCCCGCCCTTCACTCAGTCATAGCTATATATCTATAGAATATAATGTGTATCGGTGATGCACGAAGGGGGTTCTCGTTCGCAGGTTGCAAGCTTTAATCCAGGATGGAAAATTACTGTCCGCGTGGCACTGGGTGCCTCGTAGAAAAGACAAGTGGAGACATTGAAGTGGGCGAGGGCAGGGCTAGGGGTAAAGAGTGGGTGGACGAGGAAGAGGAAGAGAGAGGAAGAGTGAGAAAGAGAAAGAGAGAAAGAGAGAGAGAGAGAGAGAGAGCGAGAGGATTGAGGGAGGGAAAGGGGAGGAAGAGGGCGCGTGCGGCCTGAACCGGCAACGCCGCAATATCGACCAGTCGTCGGGGGTGGCTGGTCAGGAGCGTATCTCCGTTAAACTTTCGCCCCGCGTATCACCGACGTATAGTATACACTGCCTTGTGAAACTCTAGCCGATTCTTAACTATAGTAGTATGCAAAACGCATAGTATATACGACCTTGTCTCAAATCTCATACCTCACGCTTTACATCGATCAATACTTAAATACAGCTGACTATATCACGGTTTTAAATCGCCCATGAAAAATCGTCAGTCACGATCTATCGAGTAAAAAAGAAACGAAGTGAAAAAAAAATAAAAATAAGCACAGTGTTAAAATTACTTGTCATTACTTCTTCTACGTCGAATTATTTTTACTTTTTTCTTTTTTACATCATTAGATGATAAACAAACTGATGAAATACAATCGTCAAGCGTTCAGTATAACGATCGCTATGTGTTATAAAAAAAAAAAAAAAAAAAAAAAGAAGAAATTCTAATACGTTATACCACGTGATATCCCGACGCGTTTGGTTCCTCGAATTTACGATACGGCCCTGAGCTGCTAGGGAATAGCGCCGGCGGGTGATGGCGGGGGGATGGAAGGGTCGAGAATGGATTCGCCTCTCCCATACTCGCCCTCCGACCTCGGGCGACCCGGCCGCCGAGCCAGCGCAGGCAGAATTCCTAACCCAAACCAGCCGCAGACTGCTGGGTCCTCGCGGGCGCCCCTTCGTCTTTCCAATCTATATCCCTGCGGAGCGGAGCGCCCCTGCTTAAATTTAGGTAGACAGACCGTCCGTTCTGGGTCCGTCCCGGCTACGGGCTACGGGCTTTTGCAGGGTGGTTTCGTTTCCAAGGCAGAATTTAGATTCGTAGCCACTTTACTCTATCCCAATCCCCGATATAGTAGTATACCTAGATGTATCGAGCTGTTTTATTCCTTTTTTCCTATCTTTTTCCTGCGCCCTTTTATTTTTTTCATTTCAACTATCTATTATATTTTTCTCGAGACCTCCACGAGCTCCATCGTGTATATTATACACATTATACCTATTCGTATACTATACAACGTATATAAGCTAGATTTGAAATGTTAATAAATTAACTCGTATACCGTAGAATTTACGATATATAGGCGGAGAATTGAAAAAAAAATGTACATAAATTTCATTACTTATATACGCCCCTTGGTTATTTATTGGAATGATGAACATTCGGAAGTATATAGAACCCACGTGAAATTCTATTTCGTGCATTTTTATTTTCACCAATTTTAATCTTGTATTACAAGTTTTAAGTCAAAATTCGTGAAAAGGAATACACAGATTTATAATAAAGACATAAACCTGTGCGATGAAGAGATTTCCTTCAACAATTAGGTAATACGGAGGGAGTAAAGGAGCTATACTATATACCTATCTCTCCCCATCTATACTACGTATATCCGGAATCACCAACTAGGAAGACTGCGCGAAGTTAATAGAGAGAGAGAGAGAGAGCGGGGGCGTTCGGAGAAAATGAGGGAGAAGGTTTGTTTAGACTGACTATCGAGCAAACACATTCGCTCAAGTGAGCTTTAACTTGGAAAGGTTCCGCCCTAACCGCGCCGTTCTAACTGCAATGTTGAAATTACGTTCAGAGAGAGAGAGAGAGAGATGAGGTAAGTGCGAAAACGTATTTTCCGTACATGTTTGTATATACCGCGGAGGTATAACGAAGCTTCCGCGTCCGTGCCGCCGGCGTACGTGACATAATAAAGATATATTGCCAGGCTACGTTATAGGACGGTGCAACCGAGTCGTGAACTCTACTCTAATTACGGGAGAATCTGTCTCAGGTTTTAATTAAGACGTTCTCGCCTATAGGTACCTATCCTATATCTAACACCTATACCCCTCTATATAAGCGCCCGTTGAAACAGCTCGCGGTGGGGAAGAAACTAACGTAAGACTGCGTAGAGTAGAGCTGCTGTGTATATACTTACTTCGCGAGTCCAAAGCGCGCCTGACGTTATCCGCGAGACAAAACCCATTCCGAGAGAATTGAACGGCGCGTAATTAACCTGGTGGGGGATTTCCCGTTAAGCGCGTGTCGGCACTAAAATATTCCACGGTAGATTGTTACCAGCGCTTAACCAACCTATAGCTGGGGCACACGCCTCGATCTCTGTATCTTTTATACCGGCTCTTATACACAGCCCCACTACTATCTTCGATGTAGGTATATAGTAGGTGAAGGCGATGCTACATATATAGATGCAATAAAGACGCGTGCTTACTTACGCGCCTGTTTGTATTCGACAAATTTTATTTCCTTAACGTGGGATATTGAACTGAACTGTACAACGTCGTCACTCGCGATCTCATGTAGTTTACCATACGGTGTATCGAGAATACGTTATACCACAGAGGTGAAACTATATATATATATATATATATATATATATAGGAGATGCAATTTACCATATTTCTCACTTTATCGTATATATTTTTTGTATTTAAATAAAAATGATATCTTGTGATTTTAGGACTTGCGCGGGTATCTCCGTGTTATATAATAAGTTTCATTACCACGATTTAATTAAAAAAAAAAAAAAAAAAAAAAAAACTTTATTACACGGCATTAAGAACGTTAATTAATGGTAGCTAGTAGTTTGATAGATCTTTCTTTATCGAATATAATTAAAATTGTTCATAGATGATAGAGTAACTTATATATCCATATAGCGTTACGGATCTCGTACGATGTTAGACGTCGTAAAAAAAAAAAAAAAGTACGAGCGTGCCTTCGGTTAACCGTGACTATACGTGCCTGGAACAGTTTCTTTCTTATATATCTTTATATCTTTATACCAGCTATACATACCTGTAACTATATCGCATCGTGTGTTTTACTGTAAATAAATATCGCAAATACTTGTAAACCCATCCGGTCGTAGATTCAAGATTAAATAAAAAAATAATCATAAATTATCGATGGTGTCGATATATTTTATTATATACCCTAATCGTCGACTTTTTTTTTTTTTAATTTTTATACACTTTAGGATTGATTAAAGTTATAGAAGATATTTATGTCATAGTATATAGTGTCCAGAAAAATGTTCTAAAATAAATCTGTTATAAGCTATATAAAAGCGAAATGAATAAATTACAGAACTGAGTGTATAGTATAGGATGTAAAAAGAGTTGCCGCGTTTTTAGTTACGGTGTAACAAACTTGTTGGGTATCTTGGAACGCCTAGCGACTAGCAAAGCTGGAAGTGGCGAGAGGAAGACCTTCTTCTCGAGCAAGTCAGCCGTGAGTAAGAAAAAGAGAGACATAGAGTGAGATAGAGAGAGAGAGAGAGAGAGAGAGTGAGAGAAGATAAAAAGAGAAGTAGAGAAGGCGAGCTGGAGGCGGACTCTCGACTATCTTCCCACAAGGCCCGAGACACGCAAACGGTAACCTGTTCTCTCGCGGCAGGCAGCATCAGCATACTGTCATCAGCCAAACTGGATTTTAGAAAATCATCAGGACGAGGTCATTGAATTTTAGTAGCGTCGACACCGCGGTAGGTATATACACATATATTACAGGTATATAAAACGTATAGATAATATACACATGAAATCTTCGAACGCAATATTTTACGACATTCATTATCCCGTTCACGGTGCATAGAGTCTATGCTTATACCATACATAGTCATGCCACACTGTATAACAAATGAAATTTAATTTGCATAAGTAATATAGATACACGTCATTTCTATATAGATATAGATATAGATATAGATATATATGTATTAAATACGTACGCACGTATATGTATAATATTACACTACCTATACCTACACAGAAAGAAAGGTTAACTTGATTCAAGACAATTTTGCGGTCCAAAAATGAAGACCGAAATTTTCTCGGATCAAATCAAAAATTTTCTCGAACCAAGAAAATTGGGACAAATTGTCCCAATTTTCTTGGTTCGAGAAAATTTTTGATTTGATCCGAGAAAATTTCGGTCTTCATTTTTGGACTGCAAATTCCAAATTTTCCAAATTTTCGTAGCTCCAAAAATGAAGATCGAAATTTTCTCGGATCCGAGATCCGAGAAAATTTCGGTCTTCATTTTTGGACCGCAAATTCCAAATTTTCCAAATTTTCGTAGCTCCAAAAATGAAGACCGAAATTTTCTCGGATCAAATCAAAAATTTTTCTCGAACCAAGAAAATTGTCCCAATTTTCTTGGTTCGAGAAAAATTTTTGATTTGATCCGAGAAAATTTCGGTCTTCATTTTTGGACCGCAAAATTGTCTTGAATCAAGTTAACCTTTACTTTCTGTGTACTAGTCATAGAAAGTAGTACAGTTTAAACTAACGATAAGGTAGTACCTTATAGGAATAACGCGTTCAGATTGTTTCATCGCGTTGATCCGTACTATTTGTATGTATGTAACATATACTATACGTGATACACGCGTCAACGTCATATTCGCACACTTACTGCAACGATTTTCGCACTGTAAGCATGCGGCATATATCCAACCATACAACAAGTTTCGATTCTATCTGTATATATATATATATATATATATTATCTAGGCATGTATGTATATATGAGTATGTACTATATAGGGAAATCCGACAACGTTGGACAGGAAACATTCGTACTAACTGTTCGAATAATATCAACATATAGGTATATTATATACCTATGCGAGTACCTACGTACGTTGTGTGTCACTTTATTTTATGCGCTACTGTTACAGCGGTAATGTATTAAGAATTTGAAAATATTTACTTAACGATTACTATACGAACAGTTGTTAGGTATTAATAGGTAAATCAAATTTCAAATTATCAAACTCATATTACAGTGACGACAAAGTGCGATGGATTTTCGAAAGTCAACAACAGAATAATGTGTGGTAAGGATATACTGGCAGAATACCAACTACGCGATCCGGGATTATAAGTAGTCATTCTCTCTGAATACATTCTGTGCAAATATCTTGACGGATGGTATTAGTATACCTATGTGATTGATATTTCTTGTAGAGATTTGTTTATTGTTTTAAATACTATTTGACGTGAAAATAAAAAAAAATAAAAAAAAAACCGCATACTTTTGACATGATGTAATATAGATATTTTATAAATAAATCTCAATACACAGGAAAAAAAAAAAAAAAAAAAAAAAAATGTTAAAAACTTGAAATTTTTCATGGAATTAGTTAAATAATACAAGATGTTTGTCTATAAAGGTATTAGTATACATTGGCTGGAATAAGTGGACGGTGGCCAGTTTCATTCACTTGGCAACGTGAAACAGCAGCAATAACAAGCAAACGTTAGGTAATCAATCCGTGGTTTTTATATATAGAGGTCAAAATTTATAGACTTTTGCCAAATTATTTGAAGTTGATGATTTACGGTCTTTTTTTTTTTTTTTTTTTTCTTTTTCATTTTATTTTTTTTTTTTTTTGCAATATTTCACGAGAAACTTATGTGACAATATTTTTGGTCATCGAATTTATCCTCGACATTAAAATAAAAATATAATTACTATATACGTTACGAAAAATTGATATATTCGTTCCTTATCCTTTTCATTAAATGAAAAAAAAAAAAAAGGAAAGAAGAGACTCACGATGAACTTATTTCATTTCAATCTTGCCACAATTTACGACCGCGCAATGCTTATTTATAGACAATAATAAGCAGCCAATCAACTGCAAACAATTTGTTGAACTACTATATACCTATACTCTTCGTTGATTTTCACAATAATAATTACGTTCCAATATTTTCAAAGTCTTTGCCGAAGTTACTTTAACTTTTTGTTTTGTGCAAAGTAAGCGCAATTGTCGCGTGCTTACGTTGTGCGTTCTTCGCACCATATACCTAATATATAATCGTTACGAGGAGCGAGGTTCAAAATACAAAAAAAGAAAAGAAAAGAAAAGTAAAGTAAAAATGAAAAAAGAATAGTAAAAAAAAAAAAAAGAAAAGAAAAGTAAAGTAAAAATGAAAAAAGAATAGTAAAAAAAAAAAATAAAGAAAAGAAAAGAAAGGAAAGGGTAAAGGAAGAGACGATTCGGGGTGACGATTGTGTACCACAACGCAAAGTATATCGTATATATATATATATATATATATATATGTATATTCTATATGGTATATAATATATGGGAGGGAGGAGGGGGCTTTGTCCCGCAAGACGTGTGTTTCCCCCCCACTTCCCCTCCCCCTAACCCGTCCCACTCCCATTACCATACCGGTTTCTGAGCGCGCGGTTCCCGCACGGCCGACCTAAATTGGGAGCCGCGGAGACGTGACGACTACGACGACTACGACGACGAAGCTACGACGATGCTACGACGCGAGAATCTCCGTCGACCGATGATGCTGTACATATATACATATACAAACCGCAAAGACTTTGCGCTCACAATGAGCCTGTCCACGGCGAGAAACTTGGGAGAAGAAAAGACGCCGGCGTTGCATCAAAGGTTCGAGGTTCGGCTTGTGAAGAGAAGTAAGGGAAAAATATACTCGGGTGTATATATATATTCTGTCCTGCTTTCACCTCCGCGTTTCTATATCTATATCTATATCTATACCTATATGTACAGGGAAGAAATCTTGATACTGCACAGTCAAAGTGCCTGACTGCGCATGCGCGAGTTTCGTCGTCCGCTGAGGCAGGTTAGCCATCCCGAGTTTTAGCTGTCAAACTTTGTTTTTGGCGGCGATGTAATTGATACGAATTTTTGAGGTTATAATCTCAAATGCCACTTTTATTTTGATAATGACGTTAAATAAAAATGAACAACAACATAACCTCAACTGACTAATCTACGCGCGAAAGTTTGACAGCTCTTGCTTCATTTCTCGCAAGTTAGCACCCCTGCCGCATACGTCATAATATTATCGCGAGACCATCTCACCGACCAATAAAATTTAATTATTTGGCGCATCGACTGTGCAGTATCAAGGTTTCTTCCCTGTATATTCTCATTCTTTTTTCCTTCGTCTCTTATTGTTTTTTCTTTTCTCATTTTTTTCTTCATTATTTGTTCCATTTTACTACCTACCTAGTTAGAAGGACGCGCGTATTGTAGTAAGTATGCAATGACTCTAAAATAAAAACGCGGGAAACTCCCTACGGTTCTGATCGCGAGCCGGACAGTCAACCATCCGGTAACAGTATTCGTCCACAGAAAGAAAGGTTAACTTGATTCGAGACAATTTTGCGGTCCAAAAATGAAGACCGAAATTTTCTCGGATCAAATCAAAAATTTTTCTCGAACCAAGAAAATTGGGACAATTTTCTTGGTTCGAGAAAAATTTTTGATTTGATCCGAGAAAATTTCGGTCTTCATTTTTGGACCGCAAAATTGTCTTGAATCAAGTTAACCTTTCTTTCTGTGTCCGTGTTTCGGAACGCCTGATCCTTGATTTACCGTGTCTATATCCATCTCTACCTACTCGTACTTATCCTTTCGCGTTACACAGCCCTGTTTAACGCACTGGCCCTCCGAACGTACCAACTTTCTAACAAACACTTCCTCCGCCACCGATTCCAGGCAAACATGAATCCCGCCGTAAACAACCTATGGCAGGCAATAACATCCGCTTTCCATAAATCCCCATGCCACGCCCTCGTTATTATTATTATTGTTATTGTTATTATTATTGTTATCATTATAACTTTTTTTTTTTTTTCTCCCCTCCGTTCGTGCTGCAGGCTTTAATCAAGTCCGGCTTTATAAATGATCGCTATAATAATTCATTCGAAAATTCGATCCACGCCAAGTGAAATACCTAAAACCATCTAGCTTATAGAGCTAACCAATTATAAATGACCGACCAACCAACCAACCGACCAACCGACCGACGAGTCGTCAGACATCCACAGCGGGCAGCAGCAATGTTTTATTAGCTTGGCGAGCACAGCTGGTCGGCACACAGGAACAGTAGACTGAACCGTACAGTTTATAATATAACGATATATTGAGGTAGGTAAAAGTCCGGGCTTTCCCGATCTCGCGTCTTATCTGCGACTGGTATATAATTTCATTAGGTATTTCAGTGCAATTATATCGACTATTTCATCAGACGTAAAATGGATACAGGAAATGTCACGCATTATGGGTTCGTCAGACTGGTTTTATTATATATATATATATATAATAAAGAGAGGTTTGTTCTGATCCTGAATTTCACCCTACCGAGTCGATAAATATATATATATAAGTATATTGAATATATTTCGGAGGATGTTAGTTAAGTTTAAGATCGTTGTAATAAAATGGTAAGAGTATATAGAAGCAAGTAAAGGTATATACCATATAGGTATGTATAAGATAACGTATAGGTATAAGATATGATACTTGAGGTTCGTTTTATTAAAACGATCAACACTTTTATATACATACATTTTTTTTTCTCTCTCTCTTTCTCTTTATCATTTTTTTTTTTTTTTTTTTTTTTCGCGTACGTCGGCATTCAGGGTGAACAAACTCTTAAGCAGGTCATCGCCAAAGCTGTTCCTCGTAACTGCAGCAACACTGGCAGCAGGCAGCAGGCAGGCAGGCGGCGATTGATTCACGCGCGGTTAATAATGAATCTCTTACTTTCTTGTTAGACTCTGATGGTTTTTTACGTCTATGCACACAGTCAGGTCTCGCCTCGACTAACATGTATACGTGTGTGCGCGTTTAAAATAATTATTACGTAACTGGGTATGGGCATAATACATCGCGAGTAGCGAGAAAAGTAGAAATTCAACGTTGCAGCACAGCGAATTAGCCTGTACACAACGATTCCGCGCTCGATATTAATCATTTCGCAACAAGACATTATATATTATATATACATATATATATATATATTTCACTGTAAAGTAAGGTAACCTTCGTTCGTTACTCTTTTAACCTTGAAGTAGGTGACGCTGTTTATTGGCTGTCATTTTAGTCCGCTGGAGAAATCGCGTGGGCAGTTATACCGTCTGGAATATAAATTTCACGTTTCGGACAGTATTTCGAAAAATTATACGCTGTAAGACCGTGATAATAAAATTATTGCCAAACACGGTAGCATGTTTCTTGTTTTTTTTTTTTTTTTCCCCCTTATACGTTCGTTTTTGTAACACAAAACGACACCGCGCATAAATACATTACAAGTATACATTCTATATATATATGCGTCTAGGAATCGACCGCGTACTATATACATATAGACATTGCCCATATGTACAATTAACATTATATTATATAAATAATATATAAACCACCTGACTCTATTCCCGCTAGAGCACGTGGATCAGATTTTTACCAAGGACATCTGGTTCTCCTATATGTATATTATAGGAAGATTTTCGAGTTAGTAAAGAATCTAGATTCACCAAGCGCAACATGTGGACTTTGATTGTTGCGAAAAAGAAGACGACAAAAAAAAAAAAAAAAAAGTGACTGGAATATTTGGCCCATCGTTTGGCGATGGACACGGATTTAGTTCGGAGGTAGTATATACCGCGTATATACGCGTATATACCGTGTATATACATACATTTAGGTATATACAGGGAAGAAACCTTGATACTGCACAGTCGATGCGCCTAATTGCGCATGCGCCTAATTGCGCATGCGCCAAATAATTCAATTTTATTGGTCGGTGAGATGGTCCCGCGATAATATTATGACGTATGAGGCAGGGGTGCCAACTTGCGAGAAATGAAGCAAGAGCCGTCAAACTTTCGCGCGTAGACAAGTCAGTTGAGGTTATGTTGTTGTTCATTTTTATTTAACGTGAATTATCAAAATAAAAGTGGCATTTGAGATTATAACCTCAAAAATTCGTATCAATTACATCGCCGCCAAAAACAAAGTTTGACAGCTGAAACTCGGGATGGCTAACCTGCCTCAGCGGACGACGAAACTCGCGCATGCGCAGTCAGGCACTTTGACTGTGCAGTATCAAGATTTCTTCTCGGTATAACATATACTACATATGATGTCGTATCTACAGTCACAAAGCAACTAGGCCGAAAGAAAATTCAAATTGTTTCAATTCTTAGAATTGATCAATTTCTATCGTGAACCGATAAATTGATAAACTTCGGTACAACAACCTGAATTTAAAAGTATATAAAAAACTGTTAAGGGGGTATCCCCACCTTTAAATGGGTTAACATTCTGAGAAAGAGATTGATATTTTACAGCGAATTTGAGAGTCTGATCAAATCCAAAAAAATCATGAAGTTGAGGGAGGGTTTGACCCTCATTATCCATACTTAACATTGGATATTACTTTGAGTCTAATAGTAGTTACGCTGAATATAGATAAATACAAAATTAATCGGTTGTCGCAAAGAATCAGTAGTACCGTTGGATCGATTCTGGAATTTTTGGTCCTCAATTGTTGAGAAGAGATGCCTCTATCATATGAACATAGAACTTTTTGATATCGCGAAAATTGCCTGACTCGCTTAGTTTTTACTGAGATTTTTCTAATTCTTCAATTTTTTTTCTCTATTTTTTCTATTATCTCAACCAAAAATAGTCATATCAAAAAGTTCTATGTTCATATGATAGAGGCATCTCTTCTGAACAATTGAAGACCAAAAATTCCAAAATCGATCCAACGGTACTACTGATTCTTTGCGACAACCGAGTAATTTTGTATTTTTCTATATTCAGCGTAACTACTAATAGACTCAAAGTAATATTCAATGTTAAGTATGGATAATGAGGGTCAAACTCTCCCTAAACTTCTTGATTTTTTTGGATTTGATCAGACTCTCAAATTCGCTGTAAAATATCAATCTCTTTCTTAGAATGTTAACTCATTTAAAGGTGGGGATACCCCCTTAATCGAGAATAATTAAGTTCGCATAGATTTTCGTCCACATATTTTTTAAATTCCTGTATCTGAATGTTTAAAATTATACATTCATACATATTATGCATTATATATATATATATATATGTATGAATATGAGTATATAATAGAACCTCGTAGCTTTTGCAACACCTTATATATTCGAGCGAACAGTGGCGGCACCGGTGTACATATACCGCGCGTCCGGATCTCTACTTTCCGTATCGGTATACGTAGGTACGTGAGCACGATAATGCGCAGTAGCCAACCGATGCTGTTGACCTTGTATATATACCGGTCGCGTCAAGCGTGAGTTGCTACGTGGAGGAGGCGAATTCGAATAGGCTTTAGGCGTCGGGCGAAGTCTGCCTTCCCTGCCTTCCCTGCCCGCCTGCCTGCCTGCCTGCCTGGGCTCACTCACTCAGAACTCTTCAATTTTCTATAACACGGATCTCGGTTGAATTTTCAACTCGCTAACTCACTCCTACTATACAGATATACGCTACGAGAAGAGACGGAGCAAGACGCGAGATGGAAGACGAAAGACGAGAGTCAATTTTGAGCACATTACCACCTCGCCTTTCTACGTGCGTCGCTCTCTCCCCCCTCCACCTTTCTACCTCTCGTATGCGTAACCAACCTCGTGCGTTCAGGCATCCGTGTAATAATAATAGGTAGGGCAAACCGCCCTAGTTCGGTACGCAGCCTTCGGCAACGCGCGTCCCTATACATGCCCTATGTGTACCTATACCTATATGTGTATATCTACGCACACCGTTCTCTAGCCATGGCTTAAGGCGTTTTTTTTTTTTATTATATGCGTATGTGAGTATAGTCGGTCCTAACGCGTACGTAGGTAAAGGTAATAATGCGAGTGAGTTAGTACAGCCGAGCTATGTATAGGTACACAGATGTATGTTACTTCTACCTATATAGGTATTATTACGTTATGTATAGATGTATAGGTATACATATGTGCCCCCGAGGTCTTCTAGGGACTTTGAGACGCGGGATATTTCACGTTATATATATGTACATACATACATACATACATACATGGAATACACGCGAAGGGCCCCGAGTGCACAACGAACTTATATATGACTGTCGACTTTCGATCGTAGACTCGGGATACCCTACTAGGTATAACGCGTCGTCCAGGTGCGAGAAGCGAGCCAACCTCAAGTTTTGCGGAGATTTATTGAGGGAAATTATTCTATTTATAATGCTGCAACGTTGGATTTATCGCAACTTTTTTTTTTTTTTTTTTTTTTTTTTTTTTTAGAAAATTACATATTTAGTTTCACGTATACTGTAAATCTTTATAAAATTCTAATGAATCAAGAGTATGAGATAATCGAAGCTACTTCTGATGGTCGAAATTTGACTATAGGCTGTTTTTTTTCTCCTTCTTTTGTTTAAATTATTAAATAATCATCATGATATAAATATCGTTTGAATGTGAATTAATATTTGTATAAATTTGCATATTCTGTTATTTAATAAAGCTTACAGCGTTCTGAAATATTTGCATGTACATACTCAAAAGCCCTCTCGAATTTTCTATTCAGAATACTAATTTCTGTTCTAAGACACATACATGGTAGGTGAGGAAAAAAAAAAAAAAAAAAAAAAAAAAATGGATTTTTATTAAGAATTAGGTAGAAGAAATGATTTGAAAAAATAGAAATAGTAAATGAAAATGAATGACCACCACCCATCATGATTCGAAACACAAAAACAATCAATTGATTTTAATCACTTGGTTCAAATCGAACCAATCCTATACATAATATGAATTATGCTAAAATATTACGATGTTGATTCATTCAGATTTTGTCGATCCTACGTATGCACAGCACAGAGGAAAAAATAAAACGAAAACGTTATGAGTTGAAAAAAAGAAAAAAAAAAAAAAGAATAATGATGACCTGAATATTTGTGTCAGAAAAAAAAAATAAATAAATAAATAAAAAAAAAAATTAAGGCAGACAGCTATCAGAAATTTCGTTTTAATACGTATATATCCAACGTTTTGGAGTATTGAATTGGGGCCAAGCGTAGTTTTACTGTACCAGGAAGACAGCGAGAAGGGTTATAATATACCTAAATAGTCGTAATTCAAGATTAGCTCGGAAATAACGATTCGACTCTAAGACGAAAAAGAAAAGGATAAAATATAAAAAGAAAGAAGCGTTTCACTGGCGGTAATGGTATAGAAGAACCTATGGAAGAACCTATGAAAGTCAAATGAGACATAGGATAAGGTTGCTCCCAATATCGTACCGCCACCTAAGCCGTACATTTTCAGTTTGGTAATTTTTTTGCGTGAGTACGTCTCCTCAGTTTTGAAAATTGTAGACATATGAATGTTGAGAGTATTTTGAATACTGATGGTACCAATTTCTACGATTTTCAAAATCGAAGGGTATACTCTCGCAAATAAAAAGACCAAACTAAAACGGTATACGATACTGGGCAGCCTTACCCTACAAAGATTGAGGTGTTCGCTGGTATATCGCACACCGTGTGGGTACTGTATCCAAACTATTATTCTATCTAACTAAACAGCACTAGAGAGACGCAGTCGTTTGGCGTCGGGGATACTCGCGTGTCTAAGAGGAAGGCGAGGCGACAGCGTCGGCTAGGTTCGTGTCGTTGAACTACAAAACAAGAACCGTGACCGTCTAAAAACATCGAGAAGATCTCTCAGCATCTAGCCTAGCCTAGCCTAGCCGAACGGAGCCGGGACACGCTCACCGCTTCTGTATATCTCATCCGCGCTTTATGTTTCTTGGCTTGTGGTGGTGGTGGTGGTGGTGCTGCTGCAGGTATAAAAGTAAAGTAGATGGCATAGGCGTCCACCGCATGTGTATCTCTATAATGCCTTATTGCTCTCTCTTTACAATATCGATTCTATAACTGTCGACAGAAATATGTAGTATTAAATTATTTGAATTCAAAAAACTCGGTGTGTTGATCAAATTTGATTAATTTCGGCTAATATTCGGTCGAATAATAATGAATAAAAAAGAAAAAAAAAAAAAAAAAACGGCAAAAGAATGCCTCTAGGAATTTACCTCAAGTAATTACAGTAAGTAGGTATAGGCGGTACCGTTATTAGCGACATGTCGTCGTACCTACTGCAGCGAAAGAAATTACTGGGGTAATGATGATCGATAGAAAAAAACAAGCATGAAGTTTTTTTTTTTCTCTCTCTCTCTCTCTCTTTTTTTTTAATAAATAGAGGAGGAAAAATATTACCTAGGTAGTAACGATCCATCAAATAAGACGGACGTTAATTTTAAATATATTAGGCATAAATAGTCGACAGATATATATATATATATATATATAGCCTTAAGGCTTGTCGATCATGGAAGACACGGTTTATAGACAATTTGCCAGTCACTGTATAATCTCACCGCAATAATTATAATTAGAAATAGAATTAGCATTAGCTACTGTGTATATATAGATATATATATATATATATATAACGATGCAAAATCGCTAGATCAAACAATATTCTGCAGTGAATGGGGAGTTCGATAAACTAATATATCAAATATTCATGTGTAGGTAGGTATGTATACCTAATTATTGATATATTACCACATTTAGACAATAATATTAATTGTTTCGTTTATAAAATTAGAGAATATTTATCATAGCCAAACAATTAATTTGAATAAATCATTTTTATTACACAGTTTAAAAAATAATTTATCGTATGTATACGTACAATATTTAAATTGATAAAATGTTTCTAAATATATTAACGAACGTTCGTCTATATCTTTAACGAATAACAAGTTAACTTTCACTTCAACAAATTGTTTAATATTTTCATATCTAATTATAGGGTCATTTCTCTGAGTGCATAAGTAATTAGTAAGTGTTCAGAATAGCTTAAGCCCTCGGTTAAGAAATATATATAAAAAAAAAAAAAGAAAATATTGTGTAGCTATCTTAACGTGAAAATCAACTGACTGTGAGAAAAAAAAAAAAAAAAAGTTGCAGATTTTTGGATAAATCATTAAAATTAAATAAAATAACAATAATAATAATAATAATGATATGAATGGGGTAGTACACGTCGATACAGACGCGACAGTAAATTGTATTTTATACGTAGAACGGATGCGGGGATCGACACACAAAATTGATGGTTATTTAGCTCGCTATACATTGGTGGGTATAGTCGATTTAGCAGCCAGCGCTATTTACAGTCACATTATTTCCTATTCCTATACGTTAGTCGTATTTGCACGTACGAGAAGCCTTCTTCTCCTTGCCTAAGGCACCATTAGTTTTCAAGGTCTCTTCCTCTAGCAGTACCCGCAGAGAACGCCTATTCACTCCAACATATACATATATATATACATATATATATATATATATATAGTACAAATACATATCTATGATCCCAGGAATAGTTTACGGATCGGTTTTGCCCGAAGTGGAAAAACAAAAATCACAAAATAAAAAAAAAATTAAAAAAGAAATAGAAGAAGAATGAGAAGAGATAGAAGCCAAAAGAAACCAGTTCCAACTCCTGCATGCTTTATTTCACCGGATAATAATAACAGTAACGACAAAAATAATAATAATAATGATAATATTAATAATAATAATAGTAATAGTAATAATGATGATGATGATGATGATGGAAATAACAATAACAGCAAACGGCAGCGTAACAACTAGCTGGTATACATATACATAGTATATGTATATAGTTGGGGTTGCAATTGCCCGCGTGACGCAGTAAGGCGGCGAATACGAACGGGGGATGATGCTCGATCCCCTCTTTCCTCTTTCCTCGTTCCTCTTCTCTTTTCCCTCTCCATGCGGCGACGTTGCCGGGTGTTACATAATAGCTAGTCTTCGTCGACGTTGCCGGATCTTTTAGAAACGATGCGACGTTGCCATATCGGCAAATCTTTTAACCGCGTCTGCAGAGGTATAGTAGGTATATAGAGAGATGCAGAGGTGTAGAGAGAGAGGACCACGAGAGAAACTTATTAGACGTAGTATATAGTCGTCTGTACAAAGCCTCCTACTACCTCTACTATACCAGACTCGAGAACTACGATGTACGTATAAGTAGTAGGTGGTATAGGTACATATATAAGCGAATGTGTTGAAAGCATTGCACCCGAAACTTATTTACGAGATTAACATGAAATTTCCATTTTCATGTATACCTAAATATATATATATATGTAGCTATACATTCTCTGTAAGAAATATTCGGGTATACAGGTTTACCTATATGTATGTAACATACATATACATATATATATAGATACCGGATATACGCACGCGCGAACGCACCGCTGTGTAACTTATATTGTACAGATGTAGGCATATTATAATATCTATGTACGTGCTCGTTAGCGAAACGTTAGTTTTTTCATTTTTTTTTATTTTTTTATTTTTTTATTTTTTTACTGCTGTCTTATTCTTTGTTATTGTAATATATTCAAATTGTTTTTTATCTTTGTCCCAGTGGCAAAATTTCGTAAAGGCGTTTGAATTTAACGGAATTTTCTTACTCAAGAATAATAGAAAATACGCGTTTGTGGGCTATGCGTATATACCTACCTACCTGCGTGACACGCTTTTTATTATGTTAAAAGAAGCTAAAAATTTGTATATACGAATTTTTATCCGTCAATATAGATTCGGTAATGTGTAAATTATCGTTACGCGTCATATTGTGACACTTCAATGCTTTTATCTAGCTATATGGGATTAAACAGGAAAGATAGTGAAATCCAAAGTATAGGTACCTACCAGTCAATGATAATAATTGGTAAACTTCTAAAAGCCGCGACAATCTAGAATAACTGCGATATAGTAGCAACGACTCCGCGACCCCGAAATCATATTCTGCATCTACGATATAGCCGAATCTTACTACGCGGTCAGAATACTGGCACCAACTCAAGTGCAGAAATGTTAGAGCTCGAGTACCTAACTGGTGCAGCACTATAGTTGAAGAGCGAAATGTAAAAGGACGTTACTAAAAATATAACATAGGAATCACCGAATGTCGAGTGCCTTAGCCCGCCATATATACGTTTCTGTTCTATATTTAATTCAATTCTATATATATATGCATAAAATGTGCTTTTTTTTTTTGTTTTTTTTTTGTTTTTTTTACTTAGGTATATATATATTATGGTTGGTCATCATATAGCCTCTCGAAATAATCAAATATTAATGAAATTGAAATTTGATGTAATGCATAAACATAGTAGGTATATATAGGAACGTTTCTTCGCCCTAAAGGCACTCATAAATATCCATGTAAATGCAAACACTCGAGAGTAATTCAAGCATCGCCCTATTTGGAAAGCAAAAAAAAAAAAAATAAATAAAAAATGCTGAAAGAATATACGTGTAGGTAGGTTGGTACATACACCAAATGTATAATATACAGTATTAGCTGATATAGGTATGAGGTGAAATAATATTTACTACAATATAGCTAAATGCTAGGGTTGGTTAGTATATATTGGTTCGCAGAAAGGCAGAAACGTCCGCTTGATGGACCCTTTGCAAAATGACCTGCGCTTTGAACGCATAATTCAAATGCGTATAGCAGTTAGGTAGTCAGTCGGTACTGTACCTTTATACCTCTGTCCTTTGCCGTATATGCATAACATAACTCTGGGGCTCTCGATCTGGGCCGAAGTAGGTAGGTATACGGAGTCTACCCATATTATAGTACCCTAACTGTATTATGCTCGGTGTTCCTTTGTTTGACTCGAAGTTTAAGGCGATCCTTGCTTCAGGTATTTCCCCACCACCTTCATAAAACCCTCATAACTGAGAGACGTCCTCAGACAAACGCGCAAGGGATCACGGGACACTATATAGGGAACGTGGAAAGTGCAACGTTGCCTCGTCAAATTTTGTATCATAGTAGATATGTATAATATACTACGCATAATATATGTGGCTCAGACATTAGGCGCTCTGTTTTCGATAATCATCATAGATTTTACATTGACGATAAAAGAACAAGATTAGTGTTATATTAATGTGCACAGTTTTTACTGCCTACCTTGATATTCATAAGAAACCGTCGAAATCTAGATAATAATAACAATAATAATAATAATAATAAAGAAAATGGAAGAAGAAATGTAAATGAGAGGAGAGGAGAAAATAAGAAAAAGAGAAAAAGAAAAACGAAGTAACTAACTGGATCTATAATACGTAGGTACGACGTGAGGCAAGGTGAACGCGGTGGTCAATCTCACTGGGTAGTTTGAAATACTGCGGAATATAGTGAAACCTGAGGTGAGGGAAGAGCGATGCACGAAGAGGAGCGAATAGCTACGCCATCGTCCCGGCAGGCGGTCGTCCCCTGACGCCGGGATACCCCTGACTCACGCGGGCGGGCGAACGGCCCGTTCCTACGGCTCCTGGTGGGGTTGCAGCGACCGCGAGCGAGCGTGCGAGTGAGTGAGAGAGAAATAGAGAAAAAGAGAGAGAGAGAGAGAGAGAGAGAGAGAGAGAGAGAGAGAGAGAGAGAGAGAGAGGAGGGAGAAAAAGAAACAGAGACAGAAAACGACGAACGACCGAGCCCCGCGAGACGCGGAGCTACGGCAAACTCGACTCGGTCAATGAATGAAAGAGCGCGCATGTTCCGTCCGCAGAATTTCGTCGCGGAGTCTTGATATAATTATATACCTACGAGCCGTTTTCCGGCCTCGCCCAAACCCAAACTAAAATTATTTTTAAATCTTGTGTTGTTTTTTTTTTATTTTTTTTTATTTCTTTTATTTTCATTATTTTCTTTTCAAATCGATTAACCAAAGCGAATACATAATACAGAGAAAAAAAGCAACACTAGATTTTAAACACAAGTCAAATGTTGTACCAAAAATGTTGGAGATTAGTTCGATAATTTTTATATAGAAGTGATGCATGCGTAGATACAATAAGGAAATGTTAAATTTAATTTAAATTCCACGTAAGTACGCATCGTACCTGCGAGCCTCGGACTGTTCTTAGAAGGAAGTATAAGGAAAGTGTCGAATGAATCGGTCGCTTCTTAGTATTAATATATTATATTATACATAGAAACGCAAATTAGATGTTATACATATCATACGTCAAAGCTTTCTCCCTAGATATATGGAGAAATTAGACATAAAGGTTCTTGATAATATGTATGATAACTCGATTGCTAAGCTATGTGATTATGACTTAAGGTGCTTTTCTAGGCAATTCCACCAGTCCTGAAAACATCGTGAAAAAATGTGATATTAAACGGAATATCTCTGCCTGGGCACCGAAATCAATGAAACAAAATACGTCGCGCAATTCTATGTGCGACTCCGAACATGTACAGCCCAAAAAATGTTCGTTTTGCGCGGAAATAGAGAAGATATCCATGAAAAACGGTTTTAGAAACGTTTTTCATGGATATCTTCTCTATTTTCGCGCAAAACGAACATTTTTTGGGCTGTACATGTTCGGAGTCGCACATAGAATTGCGCGACGTATTTTGTTTCATTGATTTCGGTGCCCAGGCAGAGATATTCCGTTTAATATCACATTTTTTCACGATGTTTTCAGGACTGGTGGAATTGCCTAGGAAAGCACCTTAAGGCCCATTCCTAGTCGCCAACCTCCTTTTGGTCGAAATGTATCACATTTCGATTATTATCCGAGCCCAGGCGTCAAAAACGCAAAAAAAAAAAGGCCAACTTAGCGCAAATTCTATTTCAATTCCGAACACATACGTACAAAAAAATGTTCGTTTCGTGTGAATATAGAGTCTACAAATGGTTTTTACATTGTTCGCCGAGGAAATCGAATTCTAATAATTTTGTAACAATGTCAAAACTATCTGTGGACTCTATTTTCGCACGAAACGAACATTTTTTTGGACGTATGTGTTCGGAATTGAAATAGAATTTGCGCTAAGTTGGCCTTTTTTTGCGTTTTTGATGCCTAGGCTGGGATAATAATCGAAATGTGACACATTTCGACCAAAAGGAGGTGGGCGACTAGGGATGGGCCTTGACAATCGATATACTTACCGCACAAAATAGCTGAAGAAAAATGACAATCTATATACATGTATCTGTATACGAGGTGTAATCTAATCCTATATCTAAGTTAGCTGAAGGGTTGATATGACTGTTGTCTGTTATAATATATCTGCATCGTATGTATTATAACTACTAGTTTCCTTTCACCTGATCCGATCGCGCGGTTCGGTTTGGAGATGGAAACGAACTCAAAGTATGTCGGGGACGGTATTCGAGAGAGAGAGAGAGAGAGAGAGAGAGAGAGAAAAAAATAATAATAATAATAACGACGCGGGGGTCAAGAATCGGTTCTAATCCGCCTGCAGCAGGATAATAATGATAATAGTAATAATAATTGAGAACGGGTGGATATTACCCGGTTATATAACGCGTGTCTATACTATACATAATACATAGCTGCATCGTATTATAACTTGACCGATGGTGCAGGGGGGGGGGGGGGGGGGGGGGGGGGAGAGAGGGCAAAAGACTCGGCGTTGAGCGGTGTAATGTAGTTAGTCGTTACGATACGATAATGTTTGACGAAGAAATAAATACATAGTAAGTTATCACGATAAAAGTTTGTTTACGATCTGGTGTCGACAACACGCGCGTGCAGCAGCAGCAGACTCCTCGTTGGTATAGCAGTAGCAGCAGTAGCTTCATTCATTATTTTTGTTGTTTTATTATTATTATTATTATTATTATTATTATCATTATTAATATTATTATTATTCCTTTTTTCTTATTCCTCGATATTTACTCGGCCGTGTAGCGAAGAACTGGCAATTACGCTATATTGTGTTGTATTGGCGGTAGTATAGAGATCATATATCGTCATAGTACGTATAGTATACACGTGTGTAAATTTTCGAATGAGGTTTTTTGTTTTTTTTTTTTAATTATTACACTAATGCCACGTGTGGTTTTTTTCATTTTTTTTTTTTTTTCAAATTTTTGGACGATACGCCTCATTCTCTTGTATAAGTATAATGTATATAGCTTGCTTATACGATATAGGTTGGTTAATCGATAAATTTAGATTATTTTCAAAAGCTACGCGACATTATACATACATACCTATATAATATAACAGACGTGTCCGCGACATTCGCATGCCAATGAGAGAGAAGAAAAAAAAAAATAAAAAAATTAATTATACGTACCATTTTTATCATAATTTATATGTAATATATGCTAAATGTTTGGTTGTCCTTGTTTTTTTTTTGTTTTTTTTTTTCTTTCTTTTTTTTTTTTATCAAAGTTATTTATTTTATTTCGCGTCGCGGATTATCAGACTTATGTCGTATAAAGCAGATCTGTCCATTTCGTGGCTAAATTGCATTAGCATATAACTGGAGAACGAGATTTCGCATGGCGTAAGACACAGCGGGAGTTCCCTGTCTCAGGATAAACTCATTTGTTTCTCTGTGTGTATATATATATAGTATATACGTATGTATATATAGTATAAAAAATGAAAAGAAAAAAAAAGCTGACTACCTTTCATATTTATTTACGAAAGGATACCATTATTTCCTGGAATACAACGTTTCTATTTTTTCAGCAATACAAATTAATAATATCAATAACAAAACTTTCTTTCATATTCTGGGTATAGAAAATCATACGAAGAAATTTCGCAGGAAAGGTTATTGCCCTATAATGAGTTTGATACAATGTGAGAAATTAAATCGTGTTACGTTACAACGATATTATTTCAATTGTTACTAACATATTAATCACAGGTTTGATAAAATGAGAAATAAAATTTTTCTGCAACGATAAGCAAAATTTAACACATATGTAAAATACAAAATAGGTTGAAGTTTCAGAGGTCAAAAAGAACAGAGGTCTGCTCTTTGTACAGACATATACAAAGTAAAGTAAAGTAAAGTATAGTATAGTGTAGAGAAAAAGAGAGATAAAATCCAGTTTTAAGATAATGACAAGCGTGTCGTATTCGACATTTCCTTCGTACCAGTAGGGCGGGTCTCCCAGCGTAGCGTTATGCAGGCTTCGTTGATGGGCCTCTGTTGGTCAACGTTTTTAGAAAGGGCTGTAACTTCGGCCTCAGCCGGTGAAAGTCAGCCTACCACACTACTCAATTCTCTGAATACACCAGACAACACAACACAACACAACAGAAGAGAACAGAAGAGAAGAGAACAGAACAGAACAGAACAGAACAGAACAGAACATAACATAACACAACACACCAGAACGCGGCGCACATCGCCACGATATATTCTTGTATGTACCCCCCTCCCCCCCTCCGAACCTCCGCCAACTCTTCTCCTCCCCCATTTACCGCCCCCCGTCATGGCCCTTTTCTCTCTCATTTTCTCTCTATGTATCTTGTTCAGGCCACTGCACGCTGCTCTGATGTGAGGTCATATTCTGAATCGTACCATGCACTGTGCTGCGCGCTACGTTTTAAACAGACTCTAGATTCGACGACCTACATCACAAGGATTAAGAGGGTATACATGGCTACTTAACAGAGAAGAAGAAGAAAGAATAACATTCAACATAGTACATTCACAGTAGCGAAAACTTCATTAAATTATACATAATTATAACATATCGTACGGTTGCAGAATTATTATTTCTTATCGTTTATACGATATAGGTATATTTTAAGAACAGTTATAATGATAATAGAAATAATTCATCACCACTACACGGATTATGTATAGTTATTGCGATTATTGTGAAGCTAGCATTAGATATAGAAAGTCCGTACAGGTATACCCATGATGATAAACACATGTTGTTACACGAATTACACATAATTTGAATAAATATGATTGGCGTTTATTCATGTATTTACTTGTTTTCAAATGCTTCATTATAATCCGGCTTGTTGTTTCGATATAAAATCTACATGGTTAAATCTGAGAGGGATAGGTATAGTATACGTGTTGAATATTAATAAAGAAAAAATCCCAAAGCTTCAAATTTGATATCTACAAACAAGAGAATTTAATCACTTGCCCATTCGATTGAAAGATAAAAAAAAAAAAAAAAACTACGAGACGTATCTTTATTTATATATATATATATATATATATATATATATATATATATATATATATATATATATATATATATATATATATATATATATATATATCTGTGTTACCTAGATATTATATAGATGGAAGATATAATATACCTCCGACGTTAATATTATATATAGACGGAGATCAATCCGCGCTGTTTCAACTTTGAAAGTCTTGTTTTCGAATGAGTAGAGTATATATAATAGTAATGTTACGGGCTGGGCCGCGACAACGCCCAGATAAATATATCATAGAATGTATTTGTGTAATATATAATATATATATATATATATACGTATAAGCAGTTGAGGAGAAACGTGTGACAGAGAAACGTCAATACAAATATAAGCGTTTGAAAATAAAACAGCAATCACTCGGATGCCATCCGAACCAAATTCGTTACTTTGGCTAAGCTCTAAGGTTTAAACTCTAAACTTTGAACTCTAGACTCTATAAACAATATCGCATAATACTATACTTATACGGAGAAGACCACGTTGATATACAAATCCAGTTATTATCGCAGTATCGTTATCCTTGCGGTGGCTACGCCTCTGTTAGTATTGTAGTTTACTATATAGATTACACCAAGATACGCCTACCGGCAAGGCCGAGGTACAGGAGATAACCGCTAATGCAGGGTTACAATACCCACTAATTTATCCTGTATAATGTAATATTCAAATTTTCGATTTATCCACGTATATTTTTGTTTATATAATAATAATTATTATTATAATCATCATTTTATACACGAATAAATTAGTGTCCTGTAGTGTTCGTGAATAAGATAAATAATTTCTATGACCTGAGACACGAAACGGTCTGGGATTGTTAAGATCTCATTGAGTTTTTTTTTTTTTAAAGATTCAACTAGGTATAGTTTAACTAGGCCGAGATAAACAACACGCGTTAAATGTTGAAGCGACCGATATTAGTCGTCTATCTTTGTCATATATATATTATTATGTATGTCGCTGTACAAACACGATCTCTCTGGACACGTATTATATATATATATATATATATATATGTATAGTTGTAATACGTATAAACTGGCTAGGTTAATGATAAATAAAAATCAAACAAACTGCGTTTGTTCGTTCGCTTAAACCCTACCGAGAGTTGTTATAGATAACGAACAATATAGTATATTTTGCGCTTTAGAAAATTCATAAATATATATACCTAGTACTCTATACCAATAGATATAGCGAAAAGAATATTTTACTTCGAAAAAACACTTCCTACTTTGTACAAATATACACATCAGGAATAGGTATATTATGTCTCTATACGTTTTTCACGTTCTAAAATCTAAGTAACGCAGAATAAATTTATGCATATTATATTCACGAAACCGTTTATATGTATAGTTGGTTAGTTTTTTTTTTCTTTCTTTCTTTCTTTTTTTTTACACATGCTTTATTACGTACACATCGATCGACTCGCATATAAATATAGCTAGATAGTACACACAATAACACGCAGGCGTTCGATTCGACTATAAACTTTATTTTTTCTTTCTTTTTTTTTTTTTTTTTCCTGCTTCCGCTGGGAAAAACGACTTGGGGTAATATTTTGGACCTTGGGTTGACCTTGGGGTGTCCGTCATCATCTTTCCAGTTAGGGTGCGAGATGAGCGGATGTCTTTCTGTCCGTCCGACGCGCGGGGTTTTATATACCTATATAGGTATAAGTATATAAGTTACACGAGTAAGTATGTATATATGTATATATACCTATGTATATACGTAAGTTTCTTTTTTTTTTTTTTTTTTTTTTTTTGTCTCTCTCTCTTTCTTCTTCTTCTTCTTCCCATGGGTGAATATTAGCCACGGTAACTTCCGGCCAGCGAGTTTTAAGACTAGAACTTTGGACCCTTCATTTGACAGGGGTTCCCTCACGTAAGTATCGCGTTCCTTTGACGTAGCACAAAATGGAAGATATATCTCATCTCCAGCCATATAGTAGATTATATCTATACTCGAGATTTTTTTTTTTTTTTTTTTTTTTTTTTTTGTTTAGAAACTTTGATTTTGAAATTGTCTAAGCTGTTTCGATAATTATTTTAGATTTTAGAATAAAAAAAAAAAAAAAAAAAAAGATTATTCATTAACAAATATTTGATTACAACTAAAATCTATACATATCGAATTCTAAATAAAATATAAAATATCATTCGTAAATATAGAAATCGAAATTATTCTCACTATAACATATACCTCACATATCATCGAATTCTAAATAAAATATTACGTAAATACAAGTATACGAATCGTTATAGAATGTGTATAGTATCTCTATAAGAATTCGTGAAGAACGGTTTTGAGACCCGGTTCCCCAATGAAATTCAATAATTTGATAATATATAACGGAAAAAGCAGCGATGTATTAATACCTAACAGCGTAGGTATATATATTATTAACGTTCAACCGCGTCAAATATATCGACATAATGCGTATACGAATACGGACGTAGGTACGCGTGAATACTCGCGTATATAGGGAACCGAAGGTTTGGCCAAGGGTAGGGTAAGGGGGGGATGTAGAGGGTGGAGGAGTTGCCCGTGCGATCAATATACCAAAATACGCCGGCAGCAGCAGCAGCAGCAGCAGCCCACCGCCACGGCAGCACGGAGCTTAGCCGAGCGGAGGAGGACGTGGGATGTGGGTGGTAGAGGAAGGAAGGTATAAGGTAGGTAGCAGTAGCCACGAGGTACGAGGTACGAGAAACGAACGGAGCACCAGGCACCGAGTCCGAAGTCCGGAGTCGGCAACGTTTCCCGATGATTCCTTCCTGCACGCGAGTACGAGTTTCCCGTTTCCCGTTTCCCATTTCCTTTATTAAAAAAAAAAAAAAAAAAAAAAAAGTCGAAAAAAGTAGTCGATTAACGGTTAAGCATTCGCGACGCGATGAAACACGCGTCTTGACGTTTTTTTCACGGGAAATTCTAGAAACCAGGATCATGTATTTAGCTAGGGTAGTACAACGTACGTCACGTTTATTCCCAATGGTCTAGTACTATACTATGTATATCGATATAACAACGTTTGATATCTATGAATATTTTTCAAGGACTTTTCTTCAAGTCATCCAAGAAATTTCTTGGCGGTATTTTTGAGCTACGAAGAACTGATATCTAACGAGATAACACTGGCATATACGTGGATATCCAAGAATTAGAATTGTTTTCGGATGTTTGAAGGGACTTGTAATTTTTTGAATACATTATTGTAAGATTTTGATAAATACGAAATGCAATAAATATAAGTAAGATGCGAAGAGAATAATTTTCAACTGATAATACTCATGGAAATACAATTGTTCGCATCTTGAGTATCAAAAAAAAAAAAAAAAAAAAAAAAAAAAAAAAAAAACATTGAGATATGATACATGTACGCTAAATATCAACGAAAAATAATACTATATGAATTAGAGAAGTTCATATCTAAAAAGAAATGTTGTGTTTGATTTTATACGAAAATATTCTAAGTTCAATAACTGCTGTAGTACTTTAATTTAATTAAGAAAATCATGTGACTTATGTACATCGTCAAGATGATTAAGAAGAAGAATGGTATTAAAAAAAAAAAGAAATGACGTAACTGAAAAGGTGATTATAATTCGAGAAGGAAGCAAGAGAGAAAGGAGAAAAAGAAAATATCATTATTTGATTTAAGTCATAACAGTTCTGGTTATCAACGTAACGAGTATACAGTTACTTGTTTAAAAAAAGAAAAAAGAAAAAAAAAAAAAAAAAAAAGAAAAGGAAACATTGCGGTGACAATTCTCATTTAGATCATTATAAAATCCCGTTTATCTCTTGGCTTGCGTGTTGTGCAGTGTGTTATTCATTCATTCGCACGTGTGTTCATATACAACAAAGTTGCGACACGTCGTTATTATTGCAAATAGCCCGAAAGGCTTCCTCGTCGACGCCAGCCAAGGCAAGATCTTCCTTGAGACTCGTTGTTAATTTCCCACGGCTTTAGCAATAGAATAAGGTATATACATGTAGTTAGGTTAGTTATCTATATGTATTTTGCGCGTTGCGTATATACCGCGGCGATTCGATCCACCGCATGGCTTCGTAATTACATTTCTAATCAAGCTACGTGGTGGTGCGCGGCCGAGGGTGCAGCAACACTACAGCAGCAGCAGCAGCAGCCAGCAACTCCGAGAAATTCGCATTTAGTATTAAAGTTAGAATCGCGTGTAGGGTAAGTATACAAAAATATCATACGTTAGTGCGTTTCATTATGTATGTAAGTATATTTCGGGGTTATTTCTGTACACCGGTATATGACAACGACCGCCGCACGAAATACACACGCCGCCATTTTGTCATCGTGAAACTCTCAGCCGAATAAATTTCAAGAAAACCACATATACATCAGGGAGCATACTACATTGTTCAACGATTAATAATCTCGAGTCAGTCGACACGTGATTCAAGAAAGAGAAAGATAGGATGACTAAAGAGAGAATGAGAGAAGGAGAGAGGGAGAGGGAGAGGAAGAGAGAAAACGACGTATACAATACGTACTAAAAACAGTCTGTAACACAGGCTGGCAAACAGCAGCCCTATACCAGCCGTGGCATATCCGATGTGTGAGAATATTTATTGCGGGAACGAGAGAGGCGGCGCGGTGTACTACAACCGTTCCAGAAAACGTTGACTGTCTACCCGTCGAAGCAATTTATTTGAAGGATTGGCTCGCGTCGTAGAGCAAATGGGCGAGTGGTCGCACAGGAGTAATTTCGGTTCACGTTTCCGAGATTAATCAAGAAGGAAGATGAGCCGACGAGGCTCAAGGATCGGCCATTGGAAGGATACTGAACGTCCAACTCGGAAATAATGGCTTCTCAAGAGATTGAGAGAGAGGGTAAACCTCTCTTGAATTTAATTAAACCGGACTTAAGCCCGGCGTCTGCTCTTAGACCGTCCTAAGACGAGCGGGTAGCTATTCCGACTTGGATATTTACAAACTTGCGTCCTCTTCGCTAACCCGCAGACGACCCTCATTCCTCACCAAAACCAATCCTAGTTAATGTTGTATTATTTCTATTCGCAAAAGCCTCGGGACTAACTGACAGAATACCAGATCTCAGGATCCCCGGGTTGACTGTCACTGCTTAACAATAACGTCGTGCCGCTGCGAGAGATCAAAATGGCTGTCCTCCGCTATTATTACATCGGGGAAAAAAACAAATGACGGCGCACTCACGGTTCGAGGCGTCCAAGGCCCTGTGTGCAGGGTACCACGGGTAGCTACGACCCAAAGCAAAAACATTACCAAGGTGTACCTTCGAAACTCGATATGAAAACCCGAAAGGGAAGGGTAGCGATGGATCGGGGGAATCGAAAACGGGGAAACGAGGTCCGAAAGGCGTGCGTAGGTTGTTGGGGCGAATGAGAAATCACGTATTCTGTAGACACTAATAGGGTATCCGGTAAATGTTGAAGTATAAGGTATCGGGTGTAGTGGCTGAAAAGAAAAATGACGATAATTGAATGAGAACCACTTACCGTTTGAAGTGCTCTCTTATGCGATCCTCTCGGATGTTTTCCGGCAGATTTCCAACCCACAGGTGTCGTGTCTCTCTAACCATTTTGCTCCGAACTCTTCATTTGGGATCGGATGTTGTGGTATCGTTTTGCGACACTGTACAACGACACACAACTCGCCCGATCGCGCACTCACCAATAACTATTAGTATCGGAGGCCAGCTTTACAAGCTAGCCAGCCAGCCCCAACCTCGGGGATATCTAGTTACGCTACTGTTATCCACAAACAAACAAACAACAAGAATAAGAAGAAATACCCTCCCTGAACAATCGAATTTTTATTATTATGATTTTTTTTTTTTTTATCCCCCTTGAATTTACTTTATTTTTTCTTTTCCTTTGCCACTTTACGTTAAACGCGTTGTTGTTGTTGTTGTTGTTGTTGGTTGTTGGTTGTTACAGAACGCACAACGAAGAACTAACTATTAACTAGATTAAGAACGATCACACAACGCTCGGCACTAGTCACTGATGCTTGTAAGGTGCTCGTTGCCCCACGCACAACTATTAGGGTTGTTGCAACGCAGAGGGATTAGATACTCGTGATAAAACCGCGACGGGTCTGAGGATGAGACACCACTAGCATAGGCTGTTGCTAGACACCACATCGTACACACTATCTATCTACCGCTAATCACACATCACACCACCACTACCACACTTATCCATTTCTCCGACGATATTAATATTACTGACCACTCTTCTTTTTCTTTCTTTTTTCTTTTTTTTTTTTTTTTTGTATTTTCTTTATACCACTTGATTATTATTATCGGCACTGAATTAAACAATCAACGGATCCCTATAAATAAACCTATAATATTAATATATTACCTCGCCCTATACATGTAACATATGTATATTACTTATTAATAGATTTTTTTTTTTTTTTTTTTTTTTTCCTTAAACTCTCCGATCGATGATCATTTATTTATTTTATTATTATTACTATTATTATTATTATTATTATTATTATTATTATTATTATTATTAATAATCACTAACGCTGTAACGCTTAAATATGATCGTTACAGCAGTTCACCACCGTAAACACACTGTTATATTCAAACACACTGTCGATTATTATATTTAACAGAGGGTAGCCGCGTTTTATATTTTAATGCTCATTATCATTCTAACCGCGTTAACGATATTATAATATATCTTTTCATATACCGTATAATAATTGATTTTACCTTTGTATCTTATACGTACGCTCTTTTTCACTTGGGCATGTACATGGACGGAGCCGACTTTGCTCCTTCGCACTGCACTACACTACTCGGAGTGACGTCACCGTGGCGGGATACGAATGTGGCTCGCTGGTCAGCCCCTGCAAGCGGGTCGAGGTGGGGAACAACGCGATGGTGGGGAACGGAGCGAGTCTGCCTTCGTTCAGTTGCACCCGTTTGGGTGGGGGTACGACGAAACGGGGCCAGGTGGGGCGAGAGAGGAGAATACTTTAGACGAGAGCGTGCGAAGGGGAAGGGAGGAGGTCGAACGGGGGAGGGAGAGATGGGGAATAACGGGTCGAACGAGCTAACCCCAGCCCTTGCCGCGCGCCGCGCACCACAGCAACGACGACGACCTCCGCTTCGCTCCTCATCCCGCAACCGCCGCACCCCCTCCTCGCCGTAAAGCCGCGACGCTCTGCGCCGTTTTTCTCCCCTCGTACCCGCCTCGCCCGCCTTTAGGTTACCGCGTCGTTGCCACTTCCCCGCAACTCCTCACCCTGGCTGGATCCGTCGAAGCGATACGCTGTTCGTTCGACCTCGCGCTTTGCTCCCGGCCACGCCGTCCAGTAAAGTCCCTTAGCGACAGCTGACACGAACCTTTCGTGTGTCTCGTCTTCGTCTTCTGCTTCTGCTTCTGCTTCTGCTTCTTCTTCTTATTATTAATATTATCATCATCATTATTATTATTATTATTATTATCACTATTATTATTATTATTAATATTCCGCTGCTTACAGTTATTTCAAGTGTAATTCAAATACTAGATACTTGGATTTTGGTTGGTACGACAAATAAACTTAGCCAGAAAAGTTTTCTGCATTAAGATTTGAACGTCGTTACGCAATATAAGACTGGTTTACTGTATAGGTATATTTGCGTTGACGTAACGTTTTTAAACTAATCTCTAAAACCAGGGGTCTGTAGATTGTTACGTAAACTTTAGGCTTCCTAGTTTCCCTACATCTTTGTCGAAGGTTCGATTTTCCCATTATTATATATATTCCGCATTAGGCTTTCGACAAAAGTTTCATATACTTAAGGTATAGTAGAGTTCGTTATAGGAACATATAGTATACGCATGAGTGTATACGGTTTTATTATTAAATAAGCTTCTACTCATATACGTAGGACAAAATTACACGCGAAGGAGAAAAGAAACTTTTTTTTTTTTCTTCCTTCCTCTTCTGATCCGGGATTATCGTTATAATACGCTGCTCAAGCATTATTATATATATCTACCTCGTGTTACATGAGGACAAAAGTATGAAATTAATATTCTTCCATTATCTGACGTCAGTTTCCATTTTGTATCTAGAATTATTATTATATACTCGAATCTTTACACGGAAGTTAGACTTTGCTCGCTTTATCGCACGTTCAAAAGATATCACACTAAAAAACGTTATATAGAGTTTAGATTTTATACACAAAAACATTTAGCATGAATAACAGTTTGTGAAATTCCTTTGACCATACGCCTCGCCATAAGCAATTAACGCAGTTTTCAAAAATCTTATGTGCTCCTATACATATATAGCTAATTAATCAACATTGTATATCAATGCATTGACATATACCAGGTGAGTATTGCTGTATTGCGAGTTATGTAATTTTAGTAGCAGCTTAAACTAAAATAATATCGGCTTGGTGTTTAAATTCTATTTTAACAGCTTACACAATCGTAGAACGTATAAGATAGAAGCCACCACGAAACCTACCAGTTTAAAATCGACACGCGTGTGGTAGCAGATGGCAAGTGCGAGCATATGTATAGTGACAGTTGTTTACCTTAACCGATAAAAGGTATTGTAATTTAAGTCGGTTGATCCTTAATTAAGAATAAACCGTGTCGTACCTTCTGTACTTACAGTCGACAATAGCAAGTGAATAGTAAATATACTTGTTCGCATATCATCGTTGAAATTGAAATGATAAATAAATATCTCTATAGCGTCAATTGCAATGAATATTGAATTATAAGAGAACCACTGAGGTCGTGGTAAGATTGTTCTGATCACAAATGTTATAAGGACAGATCTATACCTGTGTTGCGTATGCCATGCTCCATTCAGCACACTCTCTATTCCGTATCGAGTACCATACACTTCATAAATTATTATACCTATACGCGTACATGAAAGAATATAAAAGTACTACTACATATTGCAAGGACAAAATTTTTTTTTTCAATATTCAAGGCTATATAGCTGTGTGTCTCATGGACCAGGAATTCTCTAGTCATCTAAACATTTCACCCTTAATAAGACCTATACGCGTTATTTTCATTATTATTAGCTGTTTTTATAAACCGAAAATCAGAACAGCACAGATCTATCATCTTGTTCTACTGCACACTTTATCAGCGAGAAGAGTAATCAGTATAATTAGTAACTAAAGGGCTTAAAATCAATTTGACAGATTGTTATTTAATCTTCGATTAATTTTTGTCTCTAAAAACTTTTCGCATATAGCTATCGATTCCAGTACCAACTGTACGAAGACGTTGATCACCTCAATCGATCACGCATTATGTAGAAGCTATATATTCTTCAGCTACAGTCTATACTTGAGTGAAAATAGGTGGTAGGTATTTGGATATGAGTTGGATGCACAATATCTTCGAGAACTAGCAGTTTTTTTTTCAGATTTTTCTACTCGTAAGGTCTCTCGATTTCAAGATGCTTTGCTTTGCCTATATCGATTCAACATGAAAAGCAGCTAGAGGGCAGCACTTGCTGATGTTAGATATTGAACACATAAGCTGACCCGACATGTTATACACGGTACGGTCGGTACTAGAATTTCTTACTACGTGTTAACTACGTAGGTAAATGGTTACGGACCGTGGATTTGGCTGTGACGGCCGTTTTGGATAATACAAAAATAAAAATGAAAAAAATGAAAAAAAAAAACAACAGATTTTTATATTCATCGTAGAAATTTGTTTTTTCTGTAAAATAATGAAGAATAAAGATTTAATTCCACGAAATATGAAATTATATTTTACAAACCACTTCCTGTACTGCGTAAGCAAGAATCGAGGTTCTTATTTCCTGTTTTTTATTTTTTATTTTTTCCTTGAATTGTGATATAATAAGGGAAATACGATATAAAAATTGGAAGAAAATTAAATTTACGTACATCGTTTTATTTATTGGCGAACAATAATAACTGCGGTAAATCGAACCAACAGCGTGCACAATTAAAACAAGTTATAATAGTAATACCAGTCATAAGAAAAGTGATTTTGTTTTTCCTATATCAGCATTAGAGCATAATGTTTTTTTTTTTTTTTTTGTTATTAATTTTAATTTTTTTTTTTTTTTTTTTGTTTTTCTTGCAAATTAGTCAGTAGTGTTAGACATAATATGTGACTCATCTAAATATAGTAATGTAGAAGTAGAAGATGTAGATATATAAAATATATATATGTATATGTATTAGTATACTTTCTCATAATATAATGCATTATATTTTTCATATAGGTAATCTTTCTTTGATTCTGCAAGGCGAGCTTAGAAATCACACTAGAAATGGTAAACTAAGTTGTTTTTTTTTTTTTTCTTTTTTTAAGCTTTCGGTAAAGAGATTGTTTTCTTCTTTTCATTTCATTTCTTTTCTTATATATTTTTTTTTAAATTATTTTCTTTCTACCCCAAAAGCTAGAACGAAACGTTTTTTTTCCTCATATATTTACAGTTTTTTTTTTTTTTTTTTTTTTTTCTTTTTAAATGATATACATAGATATTATAATATAGGTACAGTATGGATTTATGCGGCAATGACAAAGATAATAAAAATTGACAATATTTTTTTTAATAATTACTTTAATAATCCGCACAGTACCCTGAACAGACTTTAATTATATTTACAAGGATCGTGTGTGATGTATGTATCTCTGTGCTTGTGGAGAAAAAAAAAAAAAAAAAAAAAAAATACAATTGCATATAATGGTCATTTTTCGATGGTATAAAATCCAAGTTATGCGCGTTACAATTGATCAATGGATTACGGAGGTAATTTATTTGTGCTAAAAAAATTGTATATAGTATGTATGTAGGCATATGTATATATATAATTGACTGTATTAACTTGACGAAATCGAATTTTTAATTTTTTTTTTTTTTTTTTTTTTTTAATTAATGAACGTCAAACCGTTCGAAAATTGTACAAGAAGTATGTATTGGGTATAGAGATTAGATTGATTAATACAGAAGAAGTAGTAGTACAGGCGTTCCACATAAAAACGGGAATGTAGGAAACAAAGAAAGTGATGTTACTACATTAAACTTTGGTATTGTTATGAGTTAGTTAAATCTAGAATCTAAATTCAATAATAATATATATGTATACATATATAAATATATATAACATATATAAATATATATATACATTGGTGGCATAAAATGCAGCATACTGATGTAATAATAATAATAATAATAATAATGATAATAATAATAATAATAATAATAATGCAAATGAATCCTTAAACTAAACGATTTGGTTCAGCTAATCTACAAATTGTTAAAATTCATCAAACAATCTAATCTTACGAAGAAAAAAGAAAAAAAAAAAAAAAAAAAAACAGAATAAAGCTTGGTGAACAAAAATCATGAATAATTAGACAAATTTCGAGATACTATTAAAAATATTATACAAAGATTTATAATAATATAATTATAAAACATATATATATGTATACTAATTAATTTAATAGTAAAATACTTTTTGTAAGAAAAATGATACTTCTGACGAACGAAAATAAAAATAAAAAACAAAATTATATAATATTGCGTGCGTAAAGAAATCAAGCTGTGGTAACTTCATGCAACATCAGCTCTCTTTTGCTAAAATAAAATTTGGCATTAGTTATCATTTTCTTAATATAGATAATAATCTATTTTTTTTTTTTATTTTTTTTTTTTTTGTTTCTTTTTTTCAAGTTTTTCTTTTTCTAAGTTTTTTCTTGTAGTTTTTTTGACTTAATCTTATTTTCTTTCTCTTCTCTTAGTATTTTAAACTTTAATAACAATAGACTTTTAAATATTTATCTATACACTGATCGCTATCGGGTATTCTATAACTATTAATAAATTAATTCATAAATATTCTGCATATATACGTTAGAGAATTAAAAATTACCGCCATATATATAATATATATGGTTTAGGACCGAAAAATCAATCTCTTCAGCACATTAAAATTATGTTTATTCATCAAGCTGGACTAATCGCAAACAATTTCATTCGTAGAGTACAACAAATACACCCTACCCTACCATTGCCCAAAAACGTCCCTTGCCTAATCCGTGCCGTTGTGTTATAATATATATATACGGTGCAGCTTAAAATGCCTAAAATTTGTACCGTCATCTATCGTACGCTGCAGAAACATTTCTATTCCATTAAATTAGCGGTTTCTTTTTTTTTTTTTAAACAATATTTAATAACTTTTGAAGACGATATCATTACCTCGGAACCCGAACTTATCTATACACATTTCTATTATCTAATTGGATCAGACCAAGGCTCTAACAAGCGAGAGTAGGTACTTTAAACGGTTTTAGATATCATTTTTATCAGCTACAGGTTCTATGGTATGTAGGTTTTAGTTTAGTTTAGTTTTAATTCTTTTTTTTTTTTTTTTGTTGTTTTTTTTTTTCTACTAAGAGGTCATTGCCAGTTTAGAATATTCTCAAACTGTCGATGTCTGCTGATTGTTATTTTCCAACGCAACGCTGGTCGAGCATTCTTTCAGCATTCCTCTAAGTCGTAAAATTTCTGTCGATGCTGCAGCCAAGTCAGATTGCAACTGAAGTTCCTTTTCTCGTAGTCTTTTTATGTCTCGTTGACAAGTCTGAAAATTTATAAAAAATATTATTTATCAATCTTAATTTCTCATACATCAAGATTTCATTTTAGTTGGAGTTTGGGTCTCTCTCTACGACTTCCCAAGAAAAAGATATCAAGTAGAAAAACAGAAAGACTCACAATCAATTGAGACCTGCTCTTCGAGTACTTATACAGTTTATTAATTCATATAATGTGATAAATCATCTTTTCTATTAACAAATCTATGATAAAGTATACCAAAATTGAAAGTAGGTGCAGAAAATATCATAAATGTCGAACTCAGTATTTTTCTTATCAAATTTGGCGATCAAAACTTACCACATTTTGTCTAAGCAGATCAAGCTTATCACATTTAAGCCTCGTGACTTCAGTCCGCAAGGCTTCAGCCTCAGGTTCTCCTCTTTGAGGACACTGTGATACTTCATGAGTTTCAGCCGAGCTCATAGATTCAAGGCCAGTATCGCTATCGGGATAAACGACCTGATCAAGTTCTAGTTCGCTATTTAAAGAGCTATCATCACTCTCGGAAACTACTCTATGTGTTTCGGATTTTTCCGTCATTCTAGGACAGCTAGAAGTTTCTCGTTTCTGAAGATTCTCGTGAGTTAAATGCTGGAATGAATTCTTTTCAGAATTATTACCAGACTCACGTCTGATGCTGTCCGTACAATCATCGTGCTGTAAAGTAGCCAAGCTACTATCATGGTTTTCAGTTGTTGAATGGCTACTGTCTTGGCTACCAAGACTGGGACTTCCTCGATCCGAATCTCTCCTCAAAGTCAGATCCGGCGAGCTTAAAGGACTCGTAGGTTCGATGGAACGTTTGCCGGATTTACTGATGGATCGATTAGACGGAGGGCTTGGCTCGGATGGACCTTTTTTTGGCAATTGTGAGGGCACGTTGTCTGTCGATGCATTTCGTCGTGAAATCGATGCCAATTTACGAACTGTTTCTATGAATCGAGAGCCACTACTACTGCTTCCAGATGCCGAGGCTTCACTTGCTGCAGGACTCACTGGGCATGGGATTACTTTTCTTCCAAGAAAATCATCTGTTTTTAATTGTAGCTCTTCGGTCAGGGATTCCAAGAGTGCTGATCTGGTTCGCAACTGAAATAACAAAAGAAAAAAAAAAAAAATTAAAATGAATGTGTTGTAATGAGATAGCGAATAGAAGATGAAATATTCAGGAGAAGATAGATCAAGATAGTAAATTGTAAATAACAACAAATCAGATGACAAGAAAATATACAATTCTACAGGGAATTATATTACGTGTTATAATTTACCTCGAGTCTAGCAAACTTTTCAGCTTTGTATGCTGCACTCTCAGCATTGACGAGCTTGGTGAGTAGAAACTCTTTGAACTCAACACCTCTGAGTAGGACGGCAGGTGTAGGTAGCTCTGGTCCAAAAGGTGGAACATCATCTCTGGCAGTTATACTCACCTTGTACCTGTAAAGAGGGTAATGTTAGGCAATAAAATAAATGAAGTAAATTTTTTTAACAACAAATTAAGTACTTCGGATCATATACGCCGAATTATCCCTGACCTGAAACGCGAGTAATCTAAACATAAAATCGCGAATAAAAAAAAAAAAAAAAAAAAGGAAAGAAAAAAATTGATAGAATCAAGCTAATTCATTTTCGAGGTCAATTAGGAAAGTAAATTTAAAATGTTGATTTTTTTCAATAAATTTACATCGAATTCCTAATGTTTTAATTTGATAGAAAAAAAAAAAAAAAAAAAATATTTGATAGGAATTTTTGCTTCGTGAAATAAGAAAGAAAATTGATAATAATAATAACGAACGGAAAAGATTAAAGTGAATGAAAAAATACCTGGTGTTCGGTGTGCACGGGTCGATGACTTGAACGACGATAAAAGCGTGGAGAAAGTGGCTGGCTATCATGTCAGGGCTAAAGGGTGTTTGTTCTTCCTGAAATATTATGGCTACAATGTCATTGCCAATATGACGTTTCCTCTGTAGTTGTTGAGAATCGCCAGGACTATAGGGCAGCAATGAAGCAACGTGAAATAGTACTTCTCGTCCTCTGAATACTTCGTATACAGCGGAATCGCCGGTTTGACCGTGTCGGGTATCCAATCCACCGCGATACCTGGGATTAATAGTAATAGGAACTTTATTAATTAGCTAATCGATCAGGTTGGTGGAAATAACGAGGTGGGTCAGCGGTCGATATCCGAAGCCAAGCCCCTCGAGGTCAGTTTCATATTTCGCTAACGACCCATGTCTATAATATATCTACATATATCTAGATATTAGTAACAAGCCCGTGTCCAGGGTGTTGCAAAATGATTAAAAAAAAAAAAAAAAAAAAAATATATAAATATTTTCAATAAATGAAAATTTTTTGTCAGTGACGAAAATTTTAGTATCAAATTGATCATTTTTTTTTTTCATTTCTTTGAAATTGCGGATGGATTTTAACATATCATAGAATATGAATTCACGTGTTTGGATGATTAATACGCATAACTCGGGGTAGATTAGTATTACTCTAAAGATGTATATTACATACACATGCAAGTACGCGGGTATGACGCAAAGGAATCGGCATGACTCATGAAAGTTTAGATCAGCTATGATCGTGGGACGTGTCCAATTGATTGTAGATACAAAATTTAGTTATATACCTATATAAGTAATTACAAGCATTAACCAGGCTGTGGTCAATCCGATTAGTTCGGTTGTTATAGGTACCTACTCGTTACTTTGACCTAAAATATTGAAGAATCAATTGCCAAACTATACTCGCAGCCTTGGCCTTCAATTTAAACGATCAATCGTTAGATTTAATTGCCTTGGGTCTGACTAAAAGAACAAAGCTAAAACTTATACGATTACACATGTTATGGCTCGATTAAATAACTTATAGACATATTTGATATGTTACCACGCGAAGATCTTACACGTAGTATTATAAATGTATATTAAAAGTTCCCAAATATCAATTTGAAAAAAAAAAAAAAAAAAAAAAGAAAAAAATGACCGCGATTGATTGATCGAATATTATATACCTACTAAAGTAAAATATGAAGAAAAATAGAGAAGCATATATATAGGTATAAAAACGCGTTGACCGCTATGGCTCGACTTATCGATCGCGTTTCGGCGACACCTGAAGGAATTCAATAAACACAGTTTGGTTGCAGACTATAGAATGATGAAAATAACTACAATGGACAATAAAAAAAAATAAAAAAAAAAAAAAAAATAAAAGGCCTCCTATTTCTTACGGAGTTAATTAATAGTATAATCGATAAATGACCCATTTAGAATTGAAAAATTGTTTACGATTGATCGATATCTTTCGGTTATTTAAATATATTATATTATGGGGAAAAAAAAAATGGAGAAGTAATGTTTTATGCATGGAGTTGAAAAAATCGTATGGTAACGAATTCTGCATTTGGAATAGTATAAATATAATACCTATATAGGTATGCGTGTGGAATATCGCATAGCGAGTAAAGACAAATTTCTGGGTCAATTGGAATCGAATAGCAATTGACGCAAAGTAGTTTAGAAAAATTGTTATAACCCCGAGGCGATTCGAAATTCTCTATAAAGTGTTATTTCCAGCTATTTCAGAAGCGCGCTAAACAGACTAGCCGATCTGTTAAGCACGACGCTTTGACACGCAACCAGTCTTCGTCTTTATCGTAACTGATAACCAGTTAACTGCATGTTTACGGAACGCGCGCGATCAGATAACAACAATAACTTTAGTCATGCTATTGGTGTGCAGTAATTCTTCTCGTACACCTATATATATATATGTAATACCTTCATAGAGTTTGATAAGTTTTTTTGATTTATCCCCATATATATTAATATTTATAATACCTCCTATACATTGATAAAATAATAATTTTTGTTTCAATAATATTTTCGTATATAAACTGTGAAAAACATCAGCGTCGTCACATTGTCTGAGAAAAGGGGCAAAGCGAAAACTATATAGATGAAGATGAAGAGTATAAGCGGAAGAGGAAGATAAAAAAATAAAACTGAAACTAAAAGGAAGGGAAAAAGTTGCAAATAAAAAAAGAAAAAAAAAAAAAAAAAAAAAAAAAAAAAGGTAAAACATCGCGGAAGAGAGCCAACGCCGCGTTTTAATGCGATTATCGGAGTTGGCTTCGTCGACGTGTCTTGGATGCGTGGCAACCATCGGCGGTCTTGGTTTCCTTTAAGAAACCCGGTTGGGTTGAAATATACAACCGTGCGGGTAATTGGCTTCGGGAGTAGCATAATTCGCGCTCGAGTTTTCTGTATACCGATTAGGTATTACCTATAGTACATTAAATTGATATTCGCGTCACTAATGCCATAAGGTCGTAAGCGCCAAAAAATTATTTTTTTTGCGGATATGCCCAAACGATGTTATATGGCACGAAAAAGATTTGGCCACCAAAAACATGACATTTTTTTTTTTTTTTATGGCATTAGTGACGCGATATTATAGTTTAATTATAAAAACTCACCCCTTATGATCTTTGAGGTTTATTCTTTGTCCAAGAAGATCCAAGAATTCCTGAAAGGCCGGAGTCATCTGCCTATTAGCAAATAGCTTTTCTTCCGTAACTTGTCCGGCCCGTTGATGAAGAACACCGAATTTGAATCTTGATACCAACGCGTGTTCGTCGTAGCGAGCAATCATCGCTCCAGCACCCGAGCAAATAACCGGAGCCAATGTGTTTACGGTCAAAGAATCGTTCAGCATCTGTATAATACAGTCAAAGTTATTAAAAATAAAAATCATAACATTTTTATTTATAGATTTTTTAATTCCCTCTTAGGTACCTATATACGCATAACGTATACGATGCACAGAAAGAAAGGTTGAATTGATTAAAGATAATTTTGCGGTCCAAAAATGAAGACCGAAATTTTCTCGGATCAAATCAAAATTTCGGTCTTCATTTTTGGACCGCAAAATTATCTTTAATCAAGAATAATTTTCTTGGCTCAAGTTAACCTTTTTTTTTTTTGTGTGCGAGAGCTATATAAGAACCAGAAGGTCGTATTTCATACTCGAGCTTCAGACAACGTGTTATAGTATAAAGTAACGTCGAATATAATGCCATATATATTCGTCGATCGTTGAAATAAAATATATTGAATAAACTTTTGGCGCGATGATCGCCTTTTACGATCTACAATATAAGGTTGAATTACACAAACACTACCGCGGTATACCGCGCGCAAAGAGGCAATGTCTTACTTCGCGCATATTAATCCAAGCCTAAGATATATCGGTACAAGATCGGAACGTGACGACCTCAGATAGTAGTTGTAACGAGTAGGACAGGGTCGTGAATAATTAAGATATCAGAACCACGCGGTTATCGAGACGGTGATAAAATCTAGATACTGCCGATTTATCGGTAGGAATATTAGTTTCATATTTAACGAACCCCGCAAAGATCGCGTTTCTTAAATTCTGCAGCAAACCTCACAAAACGGAAGAAATTAAGTTTTCAGGATTTCGCGTTGTTTCGTACCGTATATAGTAACCGCAGAGAACACACCCTGTACATCTATACCCTTAGCGACATATAATTTGAGATTTTTATTTACCGAATCCGCGCGGTACGTCAACGCCGACAGCGTAGCGGCGCCGATCGTAAACCTTTAGGCAAAAAGTCCGAGGCCCATTCACCGTCGTTTCCATTCCGTTCCCCGGCCTACGCTTCTTTCTCAAAGGGTCTTCGATTGTTTGAACTAAGCGTAGGAAGCGAGAAGCGCAAATAAGGCGCAGATAATGGCCAGAATTATTACGGCGAACCACCGTCCCTTATATATATTCAATCCAAAGAAGCTTACGCATAGGCGCGTCTCTTCGAGACAAAATTTCATCTTGTTTATTTTCTTTCCTTTTTTATTTATTTTTTCTTTTTTTTATTTTTTTCTTTATGATTATTCATTTTTGTCGACTTACCTTGACCATTCTAACCGGCGATGGATTTGGCCCTAAGTCAGAAGCTGGTACAAGCATATGCGTCGAACCGGCCCTCAGTCTGAGAAGAACTCTCCAGTGTTCTTGTCCGGCGACAGATTCCGCCTTTACTGATACGAGTACCGGTCCATGTTCCGTGTCTCTGCCCACGAGGTTCATGTGCTCCTGTAAAAAGGAACGTAGCGTTTAATGGCCTTTTTAAAACTGTACCTTTACCAGGCTGCAGGGATACTATGTCTAAACGGAGTAGGTATAGGTATTATACGCCGTATAGTCGAGAAGAGCGGATAACTTCAGTTGCGAAGCCTCTTTTTTCTTGCAACGGATGCTGGTGCAACAAGTATATAAGTTAGTTGGAACTTGGATGCGCGTTATATCAGAGGTCAAAGGGTCAAGCAACTGTTACACACAAGTGTTTAAGAATAATTCTTCTATATACGCGTATTCGGATGTAAGAAACGTTTCGAGACGCATTGACCTGTCACTAAAGACTTGAGGGGTACTCAACCACGCGGTAAAAGAAAAAAAATAATAATAAAAAAAAAAAAAAAACTGTACCGTTCAACCTCGAAAGCTCGCAACTTTAGCTCAACGGAAATGCAATTCCATCACACGTCGTATAACACAACTCAAAAAAAAAAAAAAAAATAAATAAAAAATAAAAAAAATACGCCACCACGTTTCGATTTCTCAAATGTGGAAAATTTCTCTTCCGTATCGTTTCCTTTCACCTATAATCTATCCATCTATCTCGGCATAAAAATGATGGATCACGATTCGCGGTTCAAGTGCATAGGTTCGTTTATCGTTGTTATACCATTCGTACTACTCTTCGTTTTTCTCGCGGTTGTTAAAACGTTGAGTACCTAGTATATGTATACCATCGGTTCGTGTTTTCCGTTTCCGCGCGTATATAAGATCGCAAAATTCACGGAAGAGTGGATTTTATATATACGGTGTAGGAGGACAGGGCGCGACTCGTCGTAAAGCGAGCATCAGATATATCTATAAGGATATGTGTGCGTGTGCGATATATCGTATACGGAACGGTCCAGACCCGGTGAACTATGAGAGTTGAAGCTGCGGCGTAGGTGATACGCTCTTGTATAGAGGTACCTAAGTATAAGAACTGCACAAGCTGCTCGTTCAAGTTGCGTGTGAGTTGATCTTGATTTGCGGTGCCAGTGCGAGGGGCACCAATCTTCGCAATTACCTTGATTGGACGAGGCAGGAGAAATGCAGACTTGGATAGATCCTTGGAGATTAATCACCCGAATTAAGTAGGTATATAGAAAGAGTTTCCTTCTTAGTAAAAATCGATCGTATATAATATATATAGAGATATTCATTGCGATTGTATAATGTTTGGTTTTTACTGTTATA